>LPNX010390509.1:0-195059 GCA_001517045.1 Pseudotsuga menziesii
CCTTTTTCCTCATTATTTTTATTCCTTTTCTTCCCTTTTGGGGATTTTTGCTATTTTTGGAGGAATTTTGGTTGTTTTTGGAGGAAAAAGGGGTTTTTGGGCATTTTGGAGGCATTTTAGGCCTTTTAGAGCCTTTTTAGATGGTTTTATGGCCTTTTGGAGGCTTTTAGTGGGATTTTCAGGGAAATATAGTAGGTAAATGGACGAATGAGCCATGAAATGGGGTAGATGAGGTAGTTAACCATTTTTGGGTGTTAACAGGTAGGGGATGACATAAAAGGGACATTACAACTTTGTCTGGCTTGATGCATGGCTCACTGGAACAAGATGATATTCCAAGACATATATATTTGTCCTCACATTTACGCAACTAAGAGTTTATCTATTTTTTACCATTTTTTCGTAGGTTAAGAATGATGTCCCCGTGAGAAGGATTGCTCTAGAACATATTGATATCCAAGTCGTGGTGTTACTTTGATGGCGCAACACATGGCAAACCGAGTATTGGGGGTGTAGGGGGTATATTGTATCTCTCCAAGTAGCAATGGTTTAAATTCAATGCAGGTATAGACGTTTCTACAAACAATAGACCAAAATTGATGGTAGTTAGGAAGGTCTTGAAATTGGCACTCTCTAGAGGGATTCAAAAATTGCAATTTTTTTGGGACTCATGCATTGTGATTGACTGGCTTCTTTTGAAAAAGACTCCACATAATATCTTCCGAGGTCACTTTTCAAGGACATATGTAGTCATCTGAATACATGTGAAGAAGCATCCTTACATCATATATAGGGATCCCAATGACCTTGCTAATCAATTATCTAAAATGAGACTCTTGCTCGAGGAAGGCACGGGAAAGGTATAGGAAGTTGAAAAAGACATAATCAAGGAGTTGGATCCTATACCTCTTATCTTCTAATCTACAACATATAGGGGCTTGATGATATCTTCATATGAATGATATACAAATTACCATCTCTTATATTAGATAACATATTTTTGATACATCTTTATTATGGACCACATAGTGTTACAATAAGGGACAAAGAATGCATTTAGTGTATAACTTATTTAATATATCATATACATCACTAATTTTTATGATGGTTATTACTCTAAAATTGTAATTTAAGCATAAAGCCAACATCATAACTTATGGAATAAGCATATGTGTAAGGCTATTTTAGCCCAATTTGAACCATATGATTCAAAATTTTAATATAAAATTTGGAGTTATGCTCTTTTTTTTCCTTAGAAAAAAAAACAAAACTGGACATGTAATGGTGTTAGTTGAAATAGGATACAATTTTTGAGTTTAAAGGAGAGCTTATTAAATGGATGGTTGCTTTTTAAGTGCTCAAAAGAGTTTTTAAGGGACAAATTTATAACAATTCAAAAGCTTTTGGGCTATGCACTACTGCTCCATACTCTTTTATGCATTTGTTTTATAAGTGTTTTTTTATCTTTAATAGATTATATATATAAAGTTTTATAAAAAAATAAAGTTTTATTATTTTTTATAAGTGGTTACTGATATATACATATATGATTTCTAGTTAGTAGTTCAAATTTTATAAATCTATACATTTAATATCTTCAATGTCAAGCATTTACTATATATGATACTTCAAATGGTAATGTTATTTTCTTACCTATTTATTATTTATTATCCAATTGTTTTCTATCAAACTTTTTTAAGACGTAGGTACTACTTATCTTTGGTGCTAATTTTACTTGTTCATTTAATTTATCATAATTATACAAGTTAAATTAAGATATGATAACCCCTTATTTGTGAGACTTTTGGTTGTATATTTTTTTAACGAAATAGTTATTTTCTAATGACATTTTTAATACCCTACATACATACACACATGTTTGTGTAAAAATTGCCTCCAATCCTAACTCTTTGTGATTAGAGAGGATGACCTTATTTTAGGTTAGAGATGCAAAATAAACTTTGAAGATTTAGGTGTATATTTGTTTTACTTCAAACCAATCAAACCTTGAAGTTATGGGTTCCAGGGTTTATAACCTTAAAGGTTTAATGATTACATAGGTTGTAGAACATGGGTTAAGGTTGTTGGGATTGAAATATATAAGATTTATATGGGTCAAGTGTTATAGGCATAATTTGTTGAGACCTGTAGATATTAGGGATTTGGGGTTTTAAGGGATATGTTAAGGTTTAAAGTGATTTGAGATTAGAAGCATTAAGGGATTTGAAGATTAGGTGTTAAGCATAATAAAGGATAGTGGTTATGTGTCGACTATAAGGAGTTATAAAAGGTTATAATGAGTTATAGAGGTTGGTCTTAATTAATTAGGGAGAGGAGTTATGCATTAGGCAGGTAAGAGCTATAAGCTATATATTTTAGAGGACATAGAAATTAAGGTTGTGAGGCTGATTTAAAAGTTAGAGAGTTTAGGGGTTATGATGGTTATAAAGGTGAAGTATTGTGAGTATTTAACATTGGGGATCAACCTAATATATGTTAGGTTATATAAAGGTTATATGGATCAGTGGTGATATAGGTCAAGGTCTACAAATGTTGTATTGGTAGAGAGACGTATGAGTTAGTGGTTATGTGTGTTATTAAGGCCAAGGACATGGATTATATATGTTACAGTTTACAATGGTCATATATATTGGGTTATGATTGTTAGTTTAGGGGCCATGTGAGTTAGGTGTTATTCTTGGACACATGTTGTATCCTTTGTAGGTTCTTAGAGTTTGTTTTTTGTTTGTTTTGTGATTTTTCAACTAAAGATTTTTTTTCAACTAAAGATTTTTCAAGCCATTGTAAACTAAGTTCAGTTAAGCAATTAGGGTTGTAGTATAGTCCATGTTAACATATTAGGGTTTTGGATACTACAATATTGTATTATAAATTATGAATATATTATAATGAGATAGAAAGAGGAGCAACTTTCAGTTAGATTGGTTTTCCCAATTAAGGGTTTTTGGGGTAAACCTTTGCATATTTATTGATGTATTTATTTGTGTGTGTGTGTGTGCGTGAGAGAGAGAGAGAGAGAGAGAGAGAGAGAGAGAGAGAGAGAGAGAGAGAGAGAGAGAGTTTTTTTGTGNGTTTTAGAATATGTTGCTATTGTTTTTCTTGCACATGTTTACCACGGTCTTTAATGATATCAATTAGGTATCATTTAGTTTATGGATTATATGTTTACATATTATATATGTTACAAATATGAGGGTATATATACTTTGACCATTATAGGGTTTACAAGAGTGGTGGGTGAGGGATGAAATACGTTAACTATTGTAACACTCACAAGGGTTGGGGTTTATTACTAGGGAATTTATGGGTTATCAAGTAAATTGTATACACATTATAAAGATTGGTGTTTATAGGTATTCATTATTATGTGCGTTGATGATTAGGAGGTTGAGGTTAGGGATTATACATATTATGTATTATGGGTTATATGGTTCAAGAGTTAAAATCATTGAGGGTTAGAAGGTTGGAAAATTCATATCAAGGTTAGTGGCAATATGTGTTGAGTGTTACAAGTGTTATTATGATAATTTTTTTATTATAAAAATGCATCAAAATCCCGATGACCTGGTTTTAACTTGTAGATGCAAAATAAACTCTAAAGATTTAGGGGAAAATTTTTTGGGCTCCAAACAAATCAAGTTTTGAAGTTACAGGTTATAGAGGTTATAATAGTTATGGGTTCAAAAGATTATGGTGTTGAAGATTACTGTCACATGGGTTGTGCAATATAGGTTAGGGTTGTCGACATCAAGAGATATAGGATTCGTATGGATTAGATGTTATGGTTTATAGTCGTTATTTGTTAAGGCTTGTAGATATTAGGGATTAAGGATTTTAAGGGGTAAGTTTTATAGTAAAGTGATTTGAACTTAAAGCATTAAGGTGCATAAGGATTAGTTGGTAGGGACAATAAGGGCTAATGCTTAGGTGTCAACTGTAAGCATTTATAGAGGATGGTTTTAGTTAATTAGGGAAAGGAGTTGTGCATTAGATGGTTAGTAGCTATATGTTTTAGAAGATATGCAATTTTATGGGCTAGAAGTTAACATATGACAAAGACTATTCGGGCATATAAAGTTGAGGCGCATCTAGAAGTTATAGTGGTTACAAGGGTTATGCATTATGAGTTTTGAAGGTTAGAGGATAGGGATTGCAGATGTTAGGTCATATAGATGTTACATAGATTAATGATTACATAAGTAAGGGGATATGGATGTTATATTGATCTAGGAATATACGAGTTAGTGGTTATGTGTGTCATTAAGATTATGGGTAGGGATTATATATGTTAAAGTTTAGAGTGGTTATATGGGTTGGGTTTATGGTTTTTATCTGGTTTAAGGGTTAAATGAGTTAATTATGATTTAGGTTGTGGGTGTATAGGGTTACATGTTATAGATATTATAAAGATTAAAGTTTATATGGGTTAAAACGATATATGGATTAAGGATTACAGTTTTAGGGTATATATATGCATTGGGTACTATATAGGTTATACAAATGGTGGGTGAGGGATGAAATGGGTTAATAATTATAATACTTACAAAGGATGGGGTGTATTATAAGGGGATTTACAGGGGAGCAATTAAATGTAATGCATTATGGGGATTGGTGTCTAACATTTTTTGCTATATGGGTTAATGTTCAGGAGGTTGAGGTTAGGGGTTATAAGTATTATGTATGATGAATTTTTTCATTATTTTTTGTATGTGTAAAATAATTGCATTCATCAAGATCAACATTTGCAGTAAGAGCCACTACTTCTTTGGCTACATCCTCTATATAAGCCAATTTATTAGATGCACCAATGCCCATGTGAGGATAATTTGACATTGTTTTCCACCTAAACAAAATATTGACCAATTCATTAGTATGCATTCAACAAATTTCACAAATAGCGAATTCATATGGTATTACAAATTTTAACCAGATAAAATTTCGATTATGGGTAGCAAAATTTTAGTTATGGGTAGTAAATTTTTCTTGATAGACATGTTGAAAGTGTAAAATACTAATCGGGATTTTTTTTCACAAACGTTGATTGCTTGACGATTAGTCGACATTAAGTATATGACTTGATGTTGATTTAGCCATGTATTGAGCGTAGACCAATCAACATTCTTCATTTATTCGGGTTAACTAATATTTGTCAGGAAAAAGGGAGAGACAATTTTCACCCATTTTAGCTAATTTTTTTATGTTGAAAATGGTTTTTTTTCGACATAAGTCAGATTTGACCCAAAATGTAATAGTGCCATAAAGAGTCTACCTCACATTATCGAAGAACATAACAAGAAATGAGATAAAGGGAAAATGTTTGAGCAAATAAACACTAGATATTATCCACATCGTTGAGAGGAGGAGGTTGATTATGGTCATTAGGGGTAATTCCTAGTTCGAGACAAGAGGGTTGACATCAACAAGATGAACCGAGTCCCACCCATCGATGGGAGGGTTTGGGGACTTAGGTCCCTCTTATATATCAAGAGTGAGTGTTAGAAACTATTTGTCATTGCACAAAGGGCTAGGGGGCCAATACCGGTTGTGCTCACATCTCTAATGAGTTTGTCTCCCTATTTGGTTGCGGGGTCTATTGTGTTGGGAACTCTATTGAGAATCAATAGAACCGAGCCTCCCCAGTGAGTTAGTTGGGACAACTAGACCATGAGAAGTAATGCAACATTGATAGTAATGCAACATTGATAGTAATGCACTATGGGATACACACCTTATATTTGAGCATTTCACATGCAAAGGTGTATATCCTAACATATATTATAATTAATATTGCGGTGCTTAATGATTATTATTTGTTGTAAAACTACACATAGCTTTCAATTAAATTTGAAGGAAAATAATGACTATACCACTCTATAATTTCCATATACTTCTCCATCACATTGAACATCAATATTTACATCAAAGCTATTGTTCATCGACCTTTACCTTTAATTCTTTGACACAACCTTGAAACTTTACATCATATCTAGGCATAACATCTAAGTATGCTTAAATGATAGTAATCCACAAATTTCGGCCCTTTATTAATATAAATAATTGGTTTATTTATATGCTAAACCACCATCACCTTGTCATTTGATTCACTAGCTTTTACAATTTCATTTGCATTCTATACTGCCAACCACTCTTCCATTCATGACCACCAACCCTTTCTTTAAGTTTAAGATGAAAGAGCTTTTCAATGATGGCTAATCTCAAAGCATTGTTGACACCTAGTTCATTCTTATTTGACCCGATGTCTCTTAAGTGATTAATTTAGAAACTTTTATCTTTTTTATTAAACAATATATTTTTATTATAAAACGCAAAGCAGATACTAAAGTTGAGCCACGGGTTATGGTTGGTGTTGTTATTATACCTGCAGTAGGAAGCCATATTGTAATCGATAGAGCTTTGACTCTATATTAACCAAGCCTTTGACCAAAAATTTATTTATTCACATTGATGTAAACTTAAGCAACATAATATTTAAAAAATAATAATTTAACATAATTATCGTTTATTTGCTTGGCTGATACAACAGGGTTCTTATTTTGTAATGATTTTGTCCGTGCATTCGATGGCTAATGATTAAAAACAAACTATTTATAAATGCCTTTGTTGTATGTAGCTTCAGTGGCATGATGGAAATTGGCATAGGTTGGCAGGTTTCTATTTGATAAGCAATTACTTAGTCTCCTCTTTTATGTTTCGAGCTTTGTGTCCACCTGCATACTAACATGGATAGTGATTTGTCATATGGATTTTATTTGAGAATGAATTGCGTGCAACTCACACATCTCATTTAATTGTTATATCACTCAAAGGTCAAAGGAGAGAAGAATGCTCGACCAACTTAGCTAGATTTACCTTAATTATTTCAGGTATCCATTCAATATAGCGATTATTCATGGTAACTAAAGGTTTACCCTCCCGTACAAATGGGTACTTAACAATAATAAATTAATAATAATATTATAATACTTTACAATCAAAATACTTATAAGTTATACCACATTATATTAATGATATTACATTAATAATGTTTTTATTAATTTTATGTATTTGATAATAATAATATATTATTTTTACCATCTATTATATTTCTATTAAATTTGCTTCTAACCAATACAAATGTTAGCAATTAATAATCCTAATTATAAAATAAAAATTGTATTTTATATATAACTCACTTAATATATTAATCCGCGAGATTTAGAACAGTTGGTGGCGGGGTATGGTTAAGACGCCTCCTAAGCTGGAAGGTCACCGGTTCTAATCCCGTCGGATACCTAAAATCCAACCATGTTAAGGGTTGGTGCGGTCCAGGCCGGGTGCGATCCCCAGGTGATTTTGACGGCTTAGATGCCCCTGGTTCGTGGCCATTTAGCCAATGGCAACCTTGCTAGTCAGGGGGGTTCCCCCACTTTGCAAAAAAAAAAAAAAAACTCACTTAATATATTAAACTAATATTAAACACATTAATATTAGAAAAAAAACATATAGAATAACATATATGCCATGTTAATTCATATTTTTAATCATACATGAACAAAAACACATGAAATAGCATGTTAAACATATTCAATTTAAAGAAATTAACATATTTATTCACATATTTTGGTATATAGATATTTTTGAAGTTGATTTTTTCTACTTATTTTTTTTTGGTAAAATCCAAATTTAAAAGCATTCAAAATTGTGTGTTTTGAATTTATAAATAGATTCAACACCCTTGAATGTCTCAATGTTATCCAAATTATGCAATTTCCATTGCTAATATATGTGATTCTAAGATTTTTTAAACATTTTCAACCTGAAATGAAACAAATTAAGACCAATGCTTATTAATTATATTCTCATTTAAAACCAATAGTATGTTCATAATTAAACTATCTCTATAAAAATAGGTGAATTAAATGGGTAAATTAAGACCAATATTTATTAACTATCTTCTCATTTAAAACTAATACTATGTTCATAATATACAAAGCGGCACTAGCGACTACTACTTAGCTCTTGTTGAGGGATGAAGGGGATTTGTTGCTTGGGAAAAATAAAGTTTGTATGAATTTGAACCTTGAGGAATCAGGATTCGAGTTGGTTTCTTAGGTCCTAAACCCCTAAACCCTAGTCCTAACACGCTAAGGGCTCTTCCCGACTCCCAACTCGCGCGTTAACTTGCCAAGGAGTTTTTCTTCTCTGCTTGACGACGCGCGGCCGATCTGCAAAAAAATACCTCACGCTCAGAGCTCACGCTCCACGCACCGAAGTTTCGATCTCAGTGTTCGCTGCTCACGAATCATTGCAACTGTTCAGTGTTCACAATCACGGATTACCGACTCACCATTCGAGTTACAGAGTCCAGACGAGCAGTCACCGAACAGCGATTTTGCTCTGCCGCCGTTGAAGACCCGATTTTTAGTATATTTCAAACTCTCCCTCTCTCTCTATATTCGAATCCCAAACGAACTTCTACCAAAAATTGGAATTCGAATGGAATCAAATGGTTGTCGAACTTGAATTCGAACCATGTGATTTAGGTTTTTATTATTTTCTGGTATCGTCTGATGCTTTATATATGTGTTCACCTTGCGTTTGAGTGTTTGAGTGATGGATTCTTGCAGGTTGAACCTGGATCAAACCGAGGACTGTGCTAATAGCAGTCAGCGTCGCAAGTTGTTAAAAGAGGAGGCAGTCAGAGGGCAGTATGGTTACCACTGGAGGAAGCAATCTCGTGAGTAGTCGGCCAGCGTTCTCCAACGATGCCAAAAAATTGCTGGTTTGTACTGGCAACACTGTATCAGTCTACAGCGTGGCCACCGGTATGCTGGTAAGCTTATTTTTATTTTTATTTTATATTATCCCATGCTCATAAGCAGGCCAGAATAAGAAACGAGTTATGACAGAACATGATTAAAGGGGAAATAAATTGATTACTTTACTGCAGAAGACCAAAATAGATGAGATTGTAGCAAAAAGTTGCATTTGTTTCTTGCAGGGGTCTGCTTATAGTTACTGCTATCTTTTATATGCAGGTAACGGAGTTGGTAGGCCACAGAGGGCTTGTCACGACGGTTATCGTTGTACCTGTCAGTGAACCCATGATTAATGGTGTTTGCCAATGCTGGACAGCATCTTTGGATGCGACATTACGTTTTTGGGACTTCAATTCTGCCACGTTGCTCCAAACTGTGCAGGTTGCCCGTCCTGTTGTTTCTATGGTAAGCAAAGAGCTTAATTTTGATTCAACGTTTTTGCTTTAAAGGTATATAACTAGTGTCATTATTTGTGTGGAATACTATGGTCCTTATTTTCACTTGCTGATAACACGAACATGTAACGAGAGCTTGGTCACAGAGTAGTTCTATTGTTGAATCTTAATTGCCTGCGATTAACCCAATTGCACCATTTTTGTTGTTGTTGGAGGAGCAAACATCAAGCTCCTACTCGGTATTAAATATATCTTTTAGATTATGTTAACATTAAGTTAGTAGACATGAATGTTGCGAAAGGAATAAAATACATGAGTGTTGAGTTTTATATGCTGCAATAGCTTAAGTCCTAACTTCATAAGCATTTAATACATTTTCACTATAACAGTGTAAAGAGGATCACTGAAAGAAACACAATCACAAGGTACACAACAATTTACCCTGGGAAACCCCAAAAGGGAAAAACCCAACAAAACTTTCTCAATATAGATTACCAGAATGCAATAACCAAAGTACAAGGTCTTATAAGAGATACCAAACCCCAAGCATAAGAGCCAAAACACCAAAGGCACTTGTCTTCCTCCTTCTCTGTCCTTCCTTCTTTCTCTCTCTTGCGCAATACATGAGTGAGTATAAATGAGTGAGGGCGCCTCCCTATTTATACTAATCTCCCATCTGACATTTTATCCTAGCTGGGCCGACCTATTAAATTGTCAGGGCTGACCTACCTAGGTAAACTCACAATAATAATTATATTATTCTTTTTTGGGTACTTTTGACCCGACTTACAAAGGAGGGTTTACCTCATGGCTTTTACACGACCTTTTACATTAGTGACATCTCCCGAAGGAGGAATAATAATAATGTAAAGTACAAGTAGAATATTCTTCGAAGTTACATTATTTCAACACTCCCCCTTAACAAGAAGGGTATTCTACTGATAACAATAACAACTGGTGTGGCTCTACACAACATCATCGGAAGGAGGGAGGAGGCATCATCAACAGTATATTTTGGAACATCGTCTGGTACATCTATAGATCATCGGAAGTTTTGAACAACATCATCTACAACACAGAGTAGGAGTTTCATCATCTGCAACATGGAACTGGGGCATCATCATCTGCAACATAGAACTGAAACATCATCATATAAGCAACATGGAGCTGGAGCATCATCATCTGCAGCATGGAATTGGATCATCACCTGCAGAATGGAGTTGGAGCATCATCATCATCTGCATCGGCATAGAACTGCTGGAACACCATCATCATCATCTTTAGTACAGAGCTGAAGTATCAACATCTTCGGTATAAAAAATTGATACATCACTAACAATGACAACACGAGGTTGGTTCATCAACATAAAGCTGGAACAACAACAACAACAACACGAGGCTAGAATAACAATAACAACGACAACACGAGGCTGGCTCATCAACATAAAGTTGGAATAACAACATGTGACAGGTGTAACAACATCATCATCAACAACTTAAGGCTAGAGTAACATCATCCATGACAACAAAATGAGGTAGGTGTATCAACAACCAACATGATCCTTCCTTTCGGAATTACGGAATCATCGACAACACTTGTGATCCTTTGCTTTTAGAATTACGAGATCATGGACAACACTGGTCAGTGGTGATCCTTTCCTTTTGGAATTACGGGATCATGGACAATGCATCTTTGGTACTCAGACGATATTTCCTTTTGGGATTACGGGAAGATACCAATACTGATCACATCTAACACGTACGTACACAGGACGATCCTTCCTTTCGGAAATACGGGATCAAGTCCAACATGGATGATCCTTCCTTTCGGAATTGCGGGATCTCCAACCAACTTTTTAGATGATCCTTCCTTTCGGAATTATGGGATCAAGTGCACCATGGATGATCCTTCCTTTTGGAATTGCGGGATCTCCAACCAACAACATGCTGGATGATCATTCCTTTCAGAATTACGAGATCAAGTCCATCAACCAACATCTTAGACGATCCTTCCTTTCAGAATTACGAGATCAAGTCTATAGATCAACATTTAAGACAATCCTTTGTAATGTCCTCTTTTACTTAAGCATCAAAACACCTGCTAACCTATTTAATTCCCATAGGTTCGAGCGGGTACTACAGGAAAAGGGAATTGACTGAGGACATATAACACCAGGAGCAGAGAAGAGCATTGCATGCATGCAAAAAGTAAAGTGCAAACCCTAAAAGTGACATGCAAACCCTAAAAGTACATGCTAAAGCTATATAAGAAGCGTCAACCAAAACGATAATCCATGATTATTATTGTTGAGTTTGGTATCTAGAGCAGCAGCAGCAGGTGTCGCGACAACAAGTGCCACGACAGCAAGTTGGGGTTGGAGACGAAGGTCTTCAGCTAGCAAAGGGTTTCGACAGTGAAATCTATCTGCCCTAATCATTTCTGGATAGAATATCCAGATCTATCATCAACTATTCATCATCTTCTTTATTCTTGGTTCGATCATCCAACAGGCAGAGAGAGAGTTTACTGCGGGTGCACGTTTTGCTATTGGGGAGTAGCTGGAAATCCCAGAACCATTCGCTAGCACTCAGAAATCCAGTAAAACTTTTGCATGCTTCCATCATTCTTCTCAGCAGGGGTACTCCTCCATATTGGGTGATTATCTTTCCATTCTGGGCACATTTAGACCATCCACCAGCAAAAACAAGGATGGGAGAGGGCCTCACCCATTTAGCCCAAATCAATTCGCTAGGGCACCTAGAGGAGTCAAAACTTCTGCATGTGTCTCCTTATCTCTCCAGAAGTCCTATACAATGTTCCCCCAAGTTTCCGGGAGAGGGGGACGCAGGAGCGGGGAAACACACCTTTGGGACGCGTGGAGACCACCCCCAAATTTAGGGATATTCGGGGGGGGACGTGGGGACGTCTCTAAAATTATAAAAATAAAATAAAATATCAAAAATAATAATTCATTTGATGTATATTAATGATTGTGCAATGTAAATACTAAATATATCAGTTTATTTTCTAAGTAGTACCAAGTAGGAATTGTAAAATGTGAAAATAATGGGAAAACATTAAAAAAAAATTCCCAAGGGCATGGTTGGGGAGGGAAAGTTTCGCCCAAGAGTCCCCAAGTCCCCGGGACGCAGGAAACGTGGAAACGCGTCCCCGACCCTGCGGGATGCGTCCCCGTGGAACACTGGTCCTATACTATCATTCCTAGAAAGTTTTAGCAGCAATGGAGATTCATTGCCTCATAAACGTGAACGATAACATTGGATTGGGCATTTTCCTCAGCTAGGCGTCAACTGCTGGAGAGTAGCACTATATCTTCTTTATCTTATGTGCATGGCTTGAATGCCTCTATATATTGACGGACTATCAACACTATTATTATTGGTATGTGTACCTTCTTTCATTGAAAGTCTTTTTCCTATTATTTCTCCAGATCAGCTATATTTTAGGGCCTTTTGGCACAACACTGTTTTGCATGCAAATTTTATTTTATCTTTCGAGCACAATTGAAGCACCAAACCCACAAACATATTACCAAAGTACAATAGAATATCAGTTGGGATATTACATCCTTCCTTTTGGAATTACGAGATCAAGTCTAACAAGATCAACATTTAAGAGGATCATTCTTTCGGAAGTACGGGATCAAGTCTAACAAGATCAACATTTAAGACGATCCTTCCTTTTAGAATTATGGGATTAAGTCTAAGGATGATCAATCCCAAGTGAGCTATTTGCTGTGATCAGGATACAGTATCATTAATACCACTTCCCCTTTCGAGGGAAGTCCTTACGGACAACACCTAGCTTGTCTTGGAAGTGTTCAAACTTCACACGAGACAGAGGCTTCGTCAACATATCTGCAACCTGCTCATCTGTGCTCACATATCGGAGCTTTATAGCTCCCTTATGCACCATGTCACGAATGTAGAAGTACCGTATTTCTATGTGCTTTTTCTTAGCATGGAACATGAGGCTCTTTGTCATCTTAATGCAACTTTGGTTATCACATAGAATCACGGTAGCATCCATCTCTAGATTGAATAGATCTGACAACAACTTTCGAAGCCATATGGCTTCACAACTGGTGGAACAAGCTGCAATAGATTTTGCTTTTGCAGTGTTGAGAGCAACACTAGAATGCTTCTTGCTTAGCCATAAGATTATTGCTGACGCCAGACTGAAACATCCTCCTGAAGTGCTCTTTCTATCCGAGATACTTCTTGTCCAATCTGAATTTGTATAACCATACAGTGTGAAGTTACGATCTCTAGTATAACTGAGACCACAATCTACCGTACCTTTCAGGCACCTCATCACATGCTTTTTAGCTACCACGTGAACATGTATGGGCTCAACCAGATACTGATTCAAGGTGTTCACAACAAAGCATATATATAGCCGGGTATTCGTCAGATACATCATTGAACAAATGATCTGTTTGTATAGTGTCACATCCACTAATTCTAATGAAACATCAACCATCAACTTCAAGTGTGTATCCATGGTTTTACATTCCAACATATCAAACCTTTTCACGATTTCTACTGCATACTTCCGTTGGTTAAGGAAGATTCCTTCTGGGCTCTGCCATACTTTAAGAGATAGAATATAAGGCATCAATCCAAGGTCTTTCATCTCAAATTCTACAACGAGCTTCTTCTTACACTCTAAGATTTGCTTCTCATTACCTGTCAGGAACAAATCATTCACATACAACAATAATATGACAGGCTCATCATCCATAACCTTTAAGTAAAGGTTAGGATCAACCTTACTTTTGGTAAAGCCCAAGATCGTCAAAAAACTATCGATTCTTCCATACCAAGCTCTTGGAGCTTGTTTCAATCCATACCAATGAATGTTTTTTTTAACAAAAACAAATAAATTTTTTTATTTTATTTTTTATGAAAATATTTTCGGCTCTGAAATAGCAGTTGCTAAGTCAGCCAATTACACACAAGGTAGAATTTATACTACAAAACATTCAGAGAGTGAACAATTTCTTACAATATCATACAAACTGCTCCCGGATGATCTCACTTTAAGGAAAAGGTTGGAATGAGCTAGGTTCTCCGTTAAGAATGATAATACCTTGAGCCAGAATGCAAGCTTTGTTTGCCAAGGAATTTGCACGTTTATTTAATTCCCGAAGAATATGGAAAGAGGCGACATTTTCAAACTCACTTAATGAATTTCAGATTCTTTGCAGGATTTTATTCAAGGATGAGTTGTTGAAATGACTTTCTGAGTTTAGAAGTTTGATCACCAATTCTGAATCTCCAAAAATTTGGATTGACTTATATTCGATCTGGTTTGCTATCTTGCACGCCTTGAGAAGACTATAATTTTATGACTGATTGTTCGGCATTATTCCTAACCCCCAACTGAAGCAAAATTCAGGCTATTCGGTGAGATAATCAGACCCCCTGCTCCGACAATCCTAGGATTTCCCTTGGACGCTCCATAAAAAAAATGCTAGCTGAGGAGGACTGCACCCACCAGGCTAAAAATTCTGAATCACTGCAGTGTAATCTCCAAGAAGGGAGGCTCACCGGTTTGGAGGAGATCAAATTTTTATTTAAATTTCCCACCGAACTCTTACCAAGCCGCGTGATTACTTCTGTCGGCAGCGATGAAAGAGAAATCTTGCTGCAAACGGATTCCAGGATGAGAGATTTAATTTTAATTGCCAAACTTTGAGGAGACGACGACAAGCAGTTGAAAATCAGATCATTGCGTGCTGTCCACATCTTCCACCAGACGCACTTCAGGATGGTATGCCACACATTATTCCAATCAAATTTTTTAACATTTAGTTATGGAGATTGATCTTGTCAGGAGGGGATCCATTCTAGCCAAGAAGCAAATAAAGAGACAACTGAAATTTGAAAGGGAGCAGAAGCATATAGTCCCTTAAGGACCAACTCCCACACTAATTGAGAAAACACACAGTCAATAAAAATATGGTATGATGTTTCGACATCATCATTGTAGAGGCAACACCGAAATGGACCATAGAACCCTCGTTTGCTCAAGTTTTCTCCTGTCAACACCCTTTTATGCATAAGCAACTAGGTGAAAAAGTTCACCTTGGGAAGACAATAGGAAGACTAGACAAATTTCCAGATCACAGGAGACAAACTAGAGGCTAGGGGGATTTGCAATTCAGAGAAACCTTGAGCTGCTGAGTATTTTCCATAGCGACCCCAACCCCATTCATCTTTAGAGGATCAGTTAATTGGTGCTAGTGCTGATAAGGATAAAATCAACAATTCCTGTTGATGAAGAAGCTGTTCCTGGATCTCGGGAAAAGACCAACCAACCCAATTCCCAGCGCTGTCCCAAATACAAATATCCGCTAGCCTTAGAAGACCTTTGTTGATTAACCATAACTTGATCTCGTTCAACGAATTGATAGAGGACAAAGGCGGGTTTCCTAATATTTTATCATCCCATAATATAATCCTTTTCCCATTGCCAGGGATTCTATAAAGTTGATGGTGAAATTTATCTATTCCTCTTGTGCATAAATTCCAAATTGCAGTGCTTGAAGGGGTGTTTGTAGATTTTAAGTTTCTTAGAGAACTACTCTTTAGATATTTCTGCCAGAAGATCTTGATTACCGGATGATCTTTGTTAGCATACAACTGCCAGATGAGCTTTCCTCCTAATGCCAGATTTGCCAGTTCAGGATCTCTTATTTGCAAACCACCCTCCAAAGTGGGTCTTTTGAGAATATCCCAACTAACCAAGTGCATCTTTTTCTGATTACCTTTGCCACCCTCCTAAAGAAAATCTCGAAGAAGTTTGGAAATCTGAGCCGAGATGAACTTGGGAGCAAGAAGCAGAGAGAACTGGAAGATGGGGAGGGCTGAAAGGACAACCTTACTCAAAATTAGTTTACCAGCCTTAGTTAACCATTGACCACCCCAGGATACAATTTTTGCTTTAAGTTTACAGATCACTTCTAGCCACAACGAAGATGGATTGGGACCCAAGGTTAAAGGAAGGCCCAAATAACTGATATTTTCCCACTTATCAAAACCAGGAAATCCCAAGGAATGTGCAATTCTAAGAAAAGATCGATGGTCAACATTCCATCCATAAACAACACTCTTATTTTTGTTAATTAGAGCTCCTGAAGTTAGACAAAAAAATTGTAAAATTTCATTGAAGGCCCGAGCGATGGATAAGGAAGCTCCTCCCAATAAGAGAGAATCATTAGCAAAAACGACATGATTAATAGGATCCACACCTCTAGCTATTTTGATGCCAGGGAGAGAACCTGAAACCAATTCAGCTGAAAGCTTTCTACTTAAAGATTCCGCCATCAAAATATAAAGGAAAGGAGGCAAGGGACACCCTTGACGAAGACCTCTCGTAGCTTGAAAGAATTTTGATGGTCTACCATTGACAAGAGGCGCCATCCAAAGCTTGTCTGTGCGAGCTTTAATCAAGGAAACAAAATCAACACTAAAGCCAAAAGAGCTGAGAACTTGATAGAGAAAGGAAAGCTTGACTCGGTCAAAGGCATTTTTCATATCTAACTTGATGAGCATGCCTTTCTCCTTCCTTTGAGAGCTGGAATGACGAGCTTCTTGAACTTGAATCACATTATCTATCAAATGTCTTCCTTTAACAACCCCCCCCTGGAGATGAGAAATTAAAGTTCCTAACAAAGGTTTCAGTCAATTGGCTAAGACTTTGGCCAGGATTTTATAAGAGGCATTACATAACGAGATGGGTTGAAATCTATCAAAAGAGGTCGGGTTAACTTCCTTTGGAATCAAGGCTAGGAAGGTGGAATTTGTGCTCTCTCCCACTTTGGCTTTTTTAAGAAAGGCTGAGATCATACGAAGGAGGTCAATTTTAATGATGTTCTAGCAAACTCTGTAGAAATGGATAGAGAATCCATCCGGTCTGGGAGCTTTGTCCGGCTCCATAGCCTAAATAACATCAACAATTTCTTTTTCAGTGAAACGTTTCAATAGACCAACATTATCCTCATGGCTGACCAAAGGAGGTATGTTGGATAAAAAATCGATGTTCACAATTTCATTAGAATTCCATCCTCAAGAAATAATCGTTGGAAGTGTAAATTTGCAGCCTGTTGAATAGCAATTGCCCTTTAATACCAACACTGTCACTATTGCAAATTTCAGAAATATGGTTACGTGAAAGTCTGGATCTACACTGTCTATGAAAAACTGCAGAATTTTTATCCCCAGCAAGCAGCCAGAGACTACGGGATTTGAGCCGTAGGTGTTCTACCTCTTGGCGAAAGGAGAGAGAAGACTTGTCTTGCGCGGCCTGCTCAACCACCAATTGCGAATTGGAAACTTCAGCGTTCTCCATACAAAAATTGAAGCTCACCTAAAGCCTGCACAATCTCTTCCCTACTTCTCATTGGATTAGTGAGAGGAGTTTTATTCCATTTTTTTAAGGCAAATTTGGTATGCTCAAGTTTTTGTTCCCAAACAAAGCTGAGGGAGCCATCAACAAACTGAGACCAAACTTGGGAGACTGTTTCCCAAAAATCCTCCCTCTCAATCCAAAGAGGACTAAACCGGAACGGGATAGGCCCAAGATATTCTTCTTCTTCCAACAACAAGGAAATTGGATGATGATCAGAAGTAAGTTTTGGCAAAATTAAAATGTTTCCATCCAACAACGTACTTTGAACAAGAAATCTGTCTAGTCGTGCAGAAATTCGAGCTTCCCCCATTCTGTTATTGGTCCAGGTAAATTGCCCTTTCTTGGGTTTAAAGTCGAGAAGATCTTTGCCTTGAATCAAGGAGTCCACGACCTCCTGAAATGGGTCCTTGCCTTGAGCTCCTCCTCGTTTTTGCTTAGGATCTAATATGATATTAAGATCCCTTGCCACAGTTATGTTTATGGGAGAGTGGATCTCCATAAAATCTGACAAAGTTTTTCAACAAACTTTTTTCTCAAGAAAATAAACAGGAACATAAAGATTGAAGAGAGAAATGAAAGTCTTACTAGATAAATGCTGTAATTCTGTATAAATCCAATGTTGGGTAACATATGAAGATTTTAGGAGGAATTTGTCATCGGACCATAAAGTTGCTAGACCTCTTGAGGTGGTGCCCCTAGCACTTACAGCCACACCTACGTTCTTTTTCCATTTAGATCTGCTGATGGATAAAAGAGCTTCCTATTCTATCTTAGTTTCTTGGAGCAAGAAGATGTCAGCAGGTTCCATTTTTAAAAGATTTTTAACTACCTCAGCCTTCACTGGATTCCCCAATCCCCTGCAATTCCAAGAGATGATCTGCATTATTTACCCGTGGAAAAGGGAGTTGTCCCTCCCTTTAGGGGGCCGTTCCGCTTGCTTCTTCCATATGACATTTCAATTGTCGCCTGACTGCCCTGCATCTTTAGCCTCTTTGCTTCTTCTTCTCTAATCTCCTTTCGAGACTTCCTTCCTGCCTTTTTAGTGAATTGTTCATCATCTTCCGAGGAGCTAGAAGTTTCTTCCGCTTTCTTCTTTAGAGCATCTGCATAAGAGGGAGAAAAGATATTTTCTACAGGGGATTTATGAAGATCCTGCATGATAGCATCAACACGAGGAGATTCCAAGAAAACTGGATCAGTTTCCTGTGACCCTCGATTTACTTCACCATCATCTTTATGAACTTTAGGTTGCTACAACTTGCCTTCTTCGAGAATAGGAGTGACCTGATCATTAGAAGGACTTAAGAGTTAAGACTAAAAAAGGGTTTGAAGAAGAAATAACATTTCCTTCAGTCTGCGTTTTTAAAGATTTTTTCTCAATAGGAAGAGCACCATTCCCAGCATTGCCTCCTTTACCTTTCACTTGTTTAGCTGTGCTTGCTTTCTGAACTTGAGTCCATTGGTTTGTGCTCTCTTTTCCTAGCTCTAGTTTTGATTTTTTCTTCCAATTGCGAGCGAAGTGGCCATATCCATGGCAGTGGCGACACCTAAACGGAAGCTATTCATAATCAAGCTCTTGTATGTGAGACCATTCAACAACATTTAACTTGATTGCCTTAGGCAATGCTATCTCTAAATCAACTTCAACACAAATTCGAGCGCACGAATATTGGTCTTTCCTTTCAGCCCTATCAATGTATTTACCGAGCTTATTTCCAATGGTTTCCAATGATTTTGAATTCCAACAGTGAAGGGGAAGATGATGAAGCCTAACCTAAACAGGAACAATTGAAGGTACATCCTGGATAGGGTCGAAGTTCGGAGTCCACTTATTCAAGTAGAGCCCCTGAGGACCCATGAATCAAGGGCCATTTCGAAAAATAAGATCTTGGTCGTCTGTTGAATCAAACGCAAAAACGTAATAGCCTCTGCCAACCAGATGGTTGCGAATTCCTTCAGAGACTAGGGGCCTCCAATTTCGCAGAACCCAACCATCAATTGCCTTCAGAGATGGCCAAAGACCTGTAAACTGGCCAATGAGCCCGTGCTCGGCTAAATTTAAGGCTGTCCGACAAGGACGTTCAGCTGGAAGATCAACAGAAGGGATTTCTGTTTTCTTCACAAAGGTTTGCACCAATGAACTTCCCTTTCTCTTCCCACAAGAGGCTATGAGACGTTTAAATGCGTCAATCTCAGGAGGAAGAGGAGGGGGGGTACCCACCCTCCAGAGGCCATAGAGAGCTTGCACAGTTAAAAACTCTCTTATAAAGACAGAGCAATAGATTGACAGGAGGTATATAATACAAATCCCGAGAATCAAATGCAATCTAAACTAGTAGAGGGAGAATTACAAACCCAGGCTAGAACAAGAACCAAAAGCCAGGCACTCGGCCAACTACAGGCCTAGCTGAAGAACAAGAAATGAGTCACTTCTTGGCATCTCACAGTAGTTGCAATCTGCTCAGACGGGCAAACACTTCATGCGATCCAGGAAATGAGCAGTCTCAGCAACACACTGCCAATCAACAAACTGCCAAGGTGTTGAACTTCCCGCAGACTTGGACGTGAATCTTGACCTTCACTTCTGCAAACTCCTCCCAGGAATGAGCCAGAGCCAAAGGCTTTTCTTCGATCAACAGAATTAGGCTCTTCAAGGATCTAGATCCTGGAGCTGGGAACCCTGCAGTCACCAGGCACAAACCAGGGCTGAAGACACTTCTCGCTAAAGACAAATCTTCTTCACACTTGGGATGAAATGTCCAACTTTTTGATAAATGGTGTATACTCAAATTATTGTGAGACTTTTTTATCTCTAAAAAAATAAATTTGTAGAATTATCTTTCAATCAATCCATACCAATGTTACCAGACTCAAAATCAACAATAAATCAATGAGGCAAAAGAGCAAAGTGTTTGAATCAGATCGAGAAAAAATCGGGAAAAAATGGCAAATACAAAAAATTAAATATATACATATTTTGAAAAAAAACACATTTTTCATAGATATTCAAAATAGCCATGTGCATACAGTGCAAGATATGGATAGATGTCCATAAGATATCAATGGAATCATATATGTCCAAAATATATCAGCTCTCATCCATAAGATGAGTCCATAATCCAAAAAGATGTCCAAAATATACCAATTCTCATCGGTAAGATGAGTCCTAAATACATAAAAGTAAGGATTGAAAATCTAGATTCTAGATACTAAATACTAAATAGTAAGAAAAACTATGAAGTAGATGCCCCTGCATCTCCAACTGCTTGACCCTCAAGGGTCTCTAAGTCCTCGGAGCTAAAAAGAGGAGCCTCCCTTGAATGAATCCAAGTAGATATAGCAGTATTGAAAAATTAACTTAGGATGTCCTAAATACATAAAAGTAAGGATCGAAAATCTAGATTCTAGATGCTAAATACTAAATAGTAAGAAAAGCTATGAAGTAGGATGTCCTGTAGATGAGTCCTAAATACATAAAAGTCAGGATCGAAAATCTAGATTCTAGATACTAAATACTAAATAGTAAGAAAAGCTATGAAGTAAATGCTCCTACATCTCCAACTGCTTGACCCTCAAGGGTCTCTAAGTCCTTGGAGCTAAAAAGAGGAGCCTCCCCTGAATGAATCCAAGTAGATGTAGCAGTGTTGAAAAATTAACTCAGGATGTCCTTTTCATGTTTTGATGTCTTTCATGGGGGGGGGGTCAAAAGTTATATTCCCTAGATGTACTTTTTAATGTAAAGTGTGTTTTATATTATTAAAGTGACTTTTGTACTATATAAACTTAAAGTGACTTTAAATTGTGGGACCCAAAAAAGTGCATTTAATGTATTTAATATATTGAAGTTAATATGTGCACTAAATGAGAGACCTCAGATAAAGCTAATCTCATCCTTTGATTAAGTTGGTTGAGTTAGTTAAGGTTTGTTTGGGTGAGATAAACTATAAAATATACCTAGGGAAAATGAAGAAGATTATCAAGCACAGAGAGAGAGAGTCTCACGTGTGAGAAAGATAGAGCAAAGAAGGGTAGGATTTGCAGCCAGAAAGAGAAGAGCAAATATCGAAGGATATGGGCACAAAAATCGAGGAGTTGTCCCTGCACAGAAACAGGAAATACCATACTGCACAGATAGTACAACAGGTTGTACATTGTCTTTCATGCCCATATTTGCAGGCTGTATATTGCACTGTTTTTAAGGAGTGATTTCTGTAGTTCATTCAGAGTTTCACACCTAGATTTCGAGAGCAGTTCTTGGCACAAGTTTCAAGGCGTGATTTGCATAAGAAGTGGGTCATATAGTGGACTGTACAACAGTTAGTTTGCTGGTATTTATTTCTGCATTATTTGGCACAATTTTCTATGTATTTCAGCCTGCCTGTAGTGTGATATCTCTGCTGTAAACTTTCAAGAAGCTCTATAATAAATTTCTCTCTCTGGGTTTTCCGCTATTGGGGTTTTTCCCTGGGCTTGGCCTTAAATTTTATGTGTTCGTCTTTCTTTCAATTTGACAGTGATTAGGCTTGTTGTATTTATTTTTCAAGTTCAAGCCTGAATTTGTGAATGAGCAGATTTCATTAATAATAAGCATAACACAGTGAAAGAATAAATCAGGTAATATGCTTAAGTGTTTGACAAAATTTCTAAGAGAGCATTTATTAGATTTTGTCAAATTTCTTCATAGTATCAGAGCGGGAGTTCTGAAAGGATTGTGGACATATTGAACCTGTTGAGATAGCAAGTGGGTTGATACAAGCAACTTGTAAGTGTTGCTTGCAGCAAAAGATAGCTTTCAAAGACAAGCTGCACAGTACTGGGATGACTTCACTAAGGAAGGTGAAGGTTGTCTCCTTCAATTCAAGTTGTGGTAGTACCAGTTACCAGGATGGAAGGACTTGGTTGATTGATAGTAGAGCATCTAGGCATATGACAGGAACATGGGATAAGTTCCTCAGTGTTGCAGAATCTGGTGAATGGTTATCAGATTCTGAGGATGAGAGGGAGACTGCAGTGACGCCAAGTATTCAGTCCTTAGTTTAGGGAGAAAAGAGTGAGTCTTTTCAAAATACTGGCAGGAGACTCAGCCAGTATGAGAGGATTGAGCAAGCTCAGGATGGGAGAGCGGAGTCTTCTAGGAGCTCAGATTTCACAGTAGTCTTCAGACACATATCTTTGGATCGGATTCTAGAGCAAGAGAGTGTTGCTGCAGGGAACAATGATCTAGGTGGAGGAGATATAGGTGTCGAAAGGACCTCCCTCATTAAGAGGGAGTGTTGAAAAATTAACTTAGGATGTCCTTTTCATGTTTTGATGTCTTTCATGGGGGAGACAAAAGTTATATCCCCTAGATGTACTTTTTAATGTAAAGTGTGTTTTATATTATTAAAGTGACTTTTGTACTTTATAAACTTAAAGTGACTTTAAGTTGTGGGACCCAAAAAAATGTGCATTTAATGTATTTAATATATTAAAGTGAATATGTGCATTAAATGAGAGCCCTCAAATAAAGCTAATCTCATCCTTTGATTAAGTTGGTTGAGTTAGTTAGGGTTAGTTTGGGTGAGATGAAGTATAAAATATACCTAGGGAAAATGAAGAAGATTATCAAGCAGAGAGAGAGAGAGAGAGAGAGAGAGAGAGAGAGTCTCACGTGTGAGAAAGATAGAGCAAAGAAGGGAAGGATTTGCAGCCAGAAAGAAAAGAGCAAATATCAAAGTATATAGGCATAAAAATTGAGGAGTTCTGTCTCGCACAGAAATAGGAAATACCATACTGCACAGATAGTACAACAGATCGTACATTGTCTTTGATGCCCAGATTTGCAGGCTGTATATTGCACTGTTTAAGAGGAGTGATTTCTGTAGTTCATTCAGAGTTTCACACCCAGATTTCGAGAGCAGTCCTTGGCACAAGTTTCAAGGCATGATTTGCACAAGAAGAGGGTCATACAGTGGATTGTACAACAGTTAGTTTGCTGGTATTTATTTCTGCATTGTTTGGCACAGTTTCCTATGTATTTTAGACTGCCTGTAGTGTGATATCTCTGCTCTAAAATTTGAAGAAGCTCTATAATAAATTTCTCTCTGGGTTTTCCTCTATTGGGGTTTTGCCCTAGGCTTGGCCCTAAATTTTATGTGTTCATCTTTCTTTCAGTTTGACAGTGAGTAGGCTTGTTGTATTTATTTTTCAAGTTCAAGCCTGAATTTGTTAATGAGCAGATTTCATTAATAATAAGCATAACTCAGTGAAAGAATAAATCAATTAATAAGCCCAAGTGTTTGACAAAAGTTCTAAGAGAGCATTTATTAGATTTGGTCAAATTTCTTCAAGCAGTAGGATACTCATTCTGATCCAATCCTAGCTCCATGTCTTCGTTTTCCAAGGAAATAGCTGAATGATCCAAACCTGTCAACATCAAGATACATTCAAAATGTGAATTACACTTCAAAATTTAAAGTTAAACCAATGATTAAGATTACAAATGATTAATCCTTTAAGACTTAAGTGTCTCACCAAGTAACTGCTTGTTGCGAAGCCGAAGATTATACTAGACAAAGACAAGGTCATTCAAGCGCTTTTGTGTCAAACGGTTGCGCTTCTTTGAATGGATTTTCTCAAACATGCTCTAGTTGCACTCCAAACTTGACGCGCTACAAGTTTGATTGAGGATTCTAGTGGCAAACTTCTTACGATATGGCATATCACTGCCAAAATTTTGCCACCAAAGACCTAACATGTGGCAAGGGTTCCAAAGTCAAGATTGATAATTGAACTTTGAAGATGAAAAAAATTTAAGAACTTAAAAAGAATTAAGATCATAAAAGTATAAAGCATAATACAAATTGAGATTATAAATTACCTGGTAACAATCTTGCCCTTTCCTGTATAACACTGTTATAAGCAAGCAGTTTTGAAGGCACCCTATAGTCTTGCAACTGGGAAATGATACGGCTTTGGACCTCTTGATCTGGGTTCATCCTCTCGATGCAAGTCATAAGCCCTTGAGCAGCCTCCCCATTCTCACTAAATTTGGTCTTATCATAGAAATATGTTGGATTGAAAAAGTATCCAGCAGCATGTAAAGGTGAGTGCAATTGCTTATGCCACCTCTCATCAATGATGTCCCAAAGAGGCATGTACTTGGTCTCATCATTCATATATTTGGCTTTTATGGCCTATTTGGCGAGATCCATTGACTCATATATGTAACCCATGGCGGGTTTCTCACCATCAACCATCCTAAAAGATCAATCATCAAATTCAATTCAAATAGTCAAAATCTAATTTTTGTTGTCAATTTATTAATTTAAGACTTATAACTTTAAATTTTAAAATTTTAAACAACAAATGAAATAAAGTTTAGAAATTAACTTTAAAAGGTTTAGAAATTAAGTACCTAAGCACTTTGACAAGTAGTTCTGTCACAATAATTATCTCTTCTGCATCTCTCCAGAAACCATCATTAAACACAAGAGCAACAAAAACAATGCCCTCAAGGCTTTTTTCATGTCTAGAAGCCCATCCACTTAGGTCCCAAAAACATTCTTTTTAGATTGACCTTTTGCTCTACTACAAATTGCAAGGAGATGAAGTTTGTTGCAAATCTTGTCATTCCATGACGAACAAGCTCCTTGCCTTTAGTGTATTGTCTCATGATGGAAAGGACATTTGTGTGATTGTAGATGAATTTGGTTATGGATTTTGCCTTATCCACAACTTCTTGTATCCAATGAAGTTTCCCATTGTCCTCGAGCATCAGGTCTATGTAGTGTGAAACGCAAGAGCTCCAAAATATAGTGGGGTGCCTAGCCTCAAACAATCTACCAGCAACCATATAATTTGCTGCATTGTCAATAATAATTTGCACAATGTTTTCTTCTCCCACTTCTTGAACAACTTCCTCCATCATTTCACTAATCAGTTGAGCGCTTTTAACTTTGTCTGAGGCATCAACTGATTTGAGAAACGTTGCCCCCTTTGGACAAGAAACAAGGAAATTTATTAAAGTTCTATTCCTCCTATCTGTCCATCCATCACTCATAATGGTGCACCCTGTTTTTTCCCATGATGTACGAAACTCTGCAAGCACATGGTTGAGGTCATCAACACTTTCTAACAACATATCTGTCCTAAGGCTCTTAGATGAGGGGCTTTGAACCTTGAACCTGCAACAACAACTGCATCAATGATAGATTGCCAATAAGGGCTTCTGGCACAATAGAAAGGGATGTCAGAATAGCACCAAAAGTTAGCAATGGCTTTTCTTGCTTGCTTATGGACATTCTTTTTCCAACCTGTGCCATCCAAGCTAGGTTGGGCACTTGGTTGTGTACGGGGAGTAAAAAAAGTGTGTATATTTCCTCCTCCATTGCTCAAATTTGTAGGAATAAGAGGAGGAGGAGGGCATTTGGAATTGACCTTGAACCATGTTTGGATTTGGAATTTGAAAACTTGGGCTAGGCATTGAAGATTCAACTGAAGGAGGTGATAAGGGGTTATTAGATGATGTATGCCCACCTGCAATATTTCCCATCTCGACAGTTGTCCTTTGCTTTCTTCATTTTCATCTCATTCACGCAATCAATGGCCAAGTTGGCCCACCTACAATATTTCTCATCTCCACATTTATCCTTGCTTTCTTCATTTTCATCTCATTCATGCCATCAATGGCCAAGCTGGCCTGATGTCTAACATCTTCAGGTACACCTTTGCAAGGGCCAATGTCATGCCCTGCAATCTTAGCAATGTGGAATTTGAATCTAAAAATTCCACCACTGCAATGTTCTCTGCAAAATTTACACAACAGTTTAGTAGACCCTAGAGGTGACAAGGGGTTATTAGATGATGTATGCCCACTTGCAATATTTCCCATCTCGACAGTTATCCTTTGCTTTCTTCATTTTCATCTCATTCATGCAATCAATGGCCAAGCTGGCCCACCTACAATATTTCCCATCTCCACATTTATCCTTGCTTTCTTCATTTTCATCTCATTCATGCCATCAATGGCCAAGCTGGCCTGATGTCTAACATCTTCAGGTACACCTTTGCAAGGGCCAATGTCATGCCTTGCAATCTTAGCAATATGGAATTTGAGTCTAAAAATTCCACCATTGCAACGTTCTCTGCAAAATTTACACAAGAGTTTAGTAGACCCTAGAACCTTCTCACAGTAAGCCCAAGCCAAGTCCTTCGCCCTTGACATTTTCACATACTCACAGTCACTATTGCTAGCAGTCGCGAGTGCTAACTTGCTAAGATCAACCGCTCGAGTTGTTTTGCTTGTTGTTCCTGTTAATGTCACTGTAGCACTGCTTAGTGCTTATTGTTTCACTGTAGGTAACAACCCATCCTTGAGGCTACCGCTCTCTACAAAATTTTAACTAAATAACATAAAAAAATATAAAAAGTAAATTGCAAAACAATCTAAATAACATAAAAATATAAAAAGTAAATTGCAAAACAATCTAGTTAACATAGTAATACTTGACAATGCAAAAGCAACGAACGATAAAGTTGTAAACTGTAAACACAATTGAACTTGACAATGGAGTCATGAACTTTGATTGTTGACACATCAACGTTACAGACTTAAATTTAAAGGCCCCCGAGGTTACCTCTGTCCGTGACAGTGTCCACGTCCTCAACGCGTCGAAGCTGGTCTCCGTGCTGTTGTAGGCGGTAACCACTTAACAAATGCCACAAATAAAAAAACAAAAATCAATTTTTTTCTATAGTTCAGGTGGCTGGCATCTGGTTGTTTGTTTATCGACTTTATCCCTTGGTCGTGACTGTCGAGACTCGAGTCGGTTTGTGAGTGTAGGCAGTTGCTGATCGGTTGACTGTTTGTTTATCAACTTTATCCCTTGATCGTGACTGTTGAGACTCGAGTCGGTTTGTGAGTGTAGGCAGCTGCTGATCGTGGCCTTAACTCCCTTCACATGTTTGAATCCTTCATTATATGAATCGCAATTGCTGATCGTGGCATCTAAATCCTTCACGCATCAAAGTGTCACTCCCGCTGTCATTGTTTCACTTCGTCGGTAGCTCGAAATAGCCCAAAAGATGGAAAGCGCGGGTTCTTAAATGCCTTTTAAAGGCGGGTTCCACTACAATTAGGGTAAATCAGTTCAAACCGAGCCGATCCGAGTTTAACTCAGCGATTTTTTCTAATTGAACATATTAAAATCGTGACACTCGATTCTGAATCGGGATGAGCCGAATCTGCTCGTTTAGGGTCTGATTCGATCCAAACTCGCAAATCGCGAGTTTGAATCGCGATTCCTGTAACATTGATCCATACAGAGCCTTCTTCATTTTATAGACATGTGTCCTTCTATCTTTGACTTCAAAACCTTGTCGCTGTTCTATGTACACTTCTTCAATAACACCATTTAGGAAAGCTGTTTTCACATCCATCTGGTGTAACTTCCATTTCGTCTTGGCTGCAAGTGACATGATGGTTATGATAGAAGTGTACCTTGCTATAGGAGCAAATGTCTGTTCATAATCGATTCCTTATTTTTGATAGAATCCATGGGCCACAAATTTGGATTTGTATTTCTCAATACTTCCATCGACTGTATGTTTTATCTTGTAGATCCATTTGGAAGATACCACACTTTTACCTTCTGGTTTGGGAACTATTTCCCACACATTAGTCTTCATCATGGATTGGTATTCTTCCGTCATGGCTTCTACACATTCTCTCTTTTGAACAACTGCTTCAAAACAAGTAGGTTCTTTGTCTACAAGATCACACATCAAAGCCACATAACTAGGAAATGGCTTTGGCTTCTTACTTTGTCTTGAGGAGCCTTTTGGAGCACCATTCCTTTATGCTTCTTGAATAATCTCATGAGCCCAGGATGGCTTTCTCTTGTGGTAGATATTCATGTGGGGAGGTTCTTGGGGCTCCAACATATCATGTTCTTCTGAAATTTTATCATTAGGAGAAGGTGCAACTTCTTTCATTGGTTCTGCAGCTCTGGGAGCTACAACTTCTTCATATGTCTCTTCAAGTTGGGACTTTCTAAATTTCTTGAGAGCTATATCTTCATCAAAGGTTGCTAATTTCCATATGATGGCAACATGGTAAATAGATTTTGAAGGCCTTGGAGACCTCACAATACCCAACAAATATTCCTTTCTTTCCGAAAGGATCCAACTTGGTTCTTTTCTCTTTTGGAATATGAACAAACACTGGACAACTAAATATCTTGAGGTGACTTACCTCTTGTTTCTTTTCTGTGAACATTTCTTCAAGGGTTTTGAACCCAAGTGCATTATGGGATATTTTATTTTGGACATATACTGTTGTCCTTGCTGCTTCAACCCAGAAGTGCATTGGAAGATCTTGATCATGGATCATAGTCTTCATTGCTTCCATAATGGTTTCGTTCGTCCTTTCAACAACACCACTCTGTTGTGGATTATAGGGAGTGGTAAGTTCCGTCTTAATACCGACATATTTGCAGACGTTTCCAAATTCATTTGAAGTATACTCTCCTCTATTATGTGACCCAAGTGTTTTGATCTTTCTTTCTGAAAGATTCTTTACCAAGGCTTTGAATTCCTTGTACTTTCCAAACACTTCATCTTTTGATTTCAAAAAGTAAACCCAAGTCTTACGAGAGTAATCATCAATGAATGTTACATAATATACATACCCACTTAAAGATGTTGAGGGCATTGGACTGCATACATCTGAGTGAATAAGTCCCAATATTCCTTTTGACATGGTGTTGCTCTTCGGAAATGGATTCTTTATGTTGTTTACTTTCGCACATCCTTTGCATACTCCTTCATGATCAATCTTTAGATCTGGTAGACCTGTGACTACCTTGTTCACATGTAGTAAGGCTTTGTAGTTTATGTGAGCAAGCCTTCTATGCCATAGTTCACATGGACTTGTAGTATCATGAATCAAGGCTGCTTCTGAGTGACCGTTTAACTTATACAAGCCACCTTCTTCTGTCCCAATGACAGAAGCATCTTCTAGAGATTTTCCTCTAGGCCACATAAGAACTTCACCATCTATAAAGGCAATCCTGAATTCTTTCTTATCTAGGGCTGAAATAGAAAGTAAGTTATTCTTCAAGCGTGGCACACATAGCACATCCTTCATCTTCATCGGAGTTCCTGACTCAAGTTTGTATGTGACTTCTCCTATTCCCTTGATGGGATATTGATAGTCATCTCCTAGTGAAACTTTTTGATGAGAGTCTTTTTCTTCAAGACTGGAGAGAGTCTTCTTTTGAAGCACCACTATCAATTAACCATGTGTTATTTCCAGGTGTCATGGACTTGGAGAGAACAAAGAATAAAATATATTCTTCAATTTCTTCCTTTGCTAACTTCTTGGGAGGTTCTTCTTCTTCTTCTTCTTCGGCTAAAATGAGCTTGATGTCTTTTGTTATTCCTCCTCTTATATTCTTCTTTTCTTGTTGGACAATTTTTGGCAATGTGTCCTATCTTATCACAATGGTAACATTGATAAGAGGAGAAGTCTTAATGCTTGTAATCTCCCTTTTTATTCCTTTGAAACTTCTTAGGAGGATGAGACACCGTATGAGTTTCCTTCTTGAAATGATGTTTTCCTTTTCTTCTTCTAGCATGAGTAGCTAGAGGATGGTCATCATCTCTAAGTAGTGCTTCTCAGTTTGCTACTCTAACTTCCTCTTGAACACATTCTTCACATAGGATATCAAATTGTATGCTTTCCTTCCTTCCACAAATTGTTTGGATGTAGGAATCCCATGGTCTAGTAAGACCATTGAGAGCGATCATTACTAGTTAGTCTTCATCAATCTTGTCTTCAATTGCTTCTAGTTGTTCTTTAAATTGAGAAACCCTTGTAAAGTATTCTTGGATAGATTCACCCTTGCTGATCTTTGTACTTTTGAGTTGGGCTCTCAAATTCATCTTTCGGTTGATGTTTCTTCCTTCATACAGTGTTGATAAAGCATCAAACATCTCCTTAGATGTATCCTTGGAGGATACTTGAGGAATCAAGTGATCCTTGATAGAATCTGCTATGATCCTCTTGGCTCTAATCATGTCTTTCTTGTACTTTTCCTTTGCTTCATCTTCTTCGGGTTTCGACACAACTTCTTGATAAACTTTGCAAAATCATTGTCTTCTAGAATGATTCATATTATGTATTCCAAGCATGAAAGTTTTCTATGCCTTCCAACTTGTCATCAAGTTTAGTGCTTGGAGACATCTTGTCCCGGAGAACAAAAAATGACAAAAATTAAAATCTTTTAGAAATGAAAACTGTATTTACCAAAAGATGCGCTTGACTGAGGCGAGTATGCTGGTATAGTCAGTTTATGAAGAAATCCAACTTCTAACCCTTGAAACTGGACTTGCAAGATTCTGGACTACAGTTTTTGGTTATGGTTCTGGATTTTTGGTTTTCTGGCTTCGAGCCAAACTAGGAATTGACTTTCCAGAGGATTTGCCCACTGTAAAACTTCGATCTTGGTGCCAAAAGGTGCGCTTAGGAGGGGCACACTTCCCTATGTCACTTGCACTAAAAAATTGCTTTTTAGTAGAAAACCCTAATTTTCTTGTCTAGAGAAGGGGAGAGAGATTTACCTAGTGAAATTTGCTCTTTTCAGGCTAGCTCTAATACCATGTTAAGTTTTATATGCTGCTATAGCTTAAGTCCTAACTTCATAAGCATTTAATACATTTTCACAATAACAACATAAAGAGGATCATTGAAAGAAACACAATCACAAGGTACACAACAATTTACCTTGGGAAACCCAAAAAGGGAAAAACCCAACAAAACTTCCTCAATATAGATTACCAGAATGCAATGACCAAAGAACAAGGTCTCATAAGGGAGAGAGACCAAACCCCAAGCATAAGAGCCAAAACACCATAGACACTTGTCCTCCTTCTTTGTCCTTCCTTCTTTCTCTCTCTCTCTCTTGCAATACACGAGTGAGTGAGTGTGTATAAATGAGGGAGAGTGCCTCCCTATTCATACTAATCTCCCAACTGACATTTTACCCTAACTGGGTCGACCTATCAAACTGTCAGGGCCGACCTACCTAGGTAAACTCACAATAATAATTACATTATTCTTTTTTGGGTACTATTGACCCAACTTACAACGAACGGTTTACCTCATGACTTTTACATGACCTTTTACATTAGTGACATCTCATGAAGGAGGAATAATATTAATGTAAAGTATAAGTAGAATATTCTTCGAAGTTACATTATTTCAACAATGAGAAGGCACTAAATATCGGATCAGGGGTCAAGTTTTACATTAGCACCTCTCGTTTGAAAGGGGGATGAAGGTGTCAAATTTTGAGTTTGAGTTTTGGAGCTCTTACTCTACAAGGATAGAGACAAGACAAGGACAACGACTTCTTGGAGACAAACAACTTTTAAAGTTTAGTTATTGTGATATTGGGGGAGCAAACATTGAACTCCAATTAAGTATTAAGCATATCTTTTATACCCTGTGAACTTTAAGTTAGTAGACATTAATGTTGGTGATTTGTGACTATTGTAATGCTTAGATGTTAAGGTTAGTGGTTAGGTGGTTAAATCACATACCCAACTCAAGGTGCTATATAATAATGTAATGAGTGATGATTAACTTGAGAGAGTGGTATATGTAAAGTGGGTAGCCTTGTTCAAGATGGTGCCAATAAGATCTATTATTCTCTTCTCATTTATATGTGTACTTTATTTTGTTAGGCATGTGTATAAAATCCTACCTTTTTAAGCTCTCCTTAAAAAATTACCCACCAACCCTGCATGTGTGTTTATCTATATGTACAGGTTGGCTACTAAAGTCACCAACATCCTTTTGGCCTTAACAAATTAATGGATAAATATTATAATTGTTTCTATTGTTAGCAACTCAAATACATAACATGGAGAACTATTGGAATAAATATTTAATCATTGTAATGAACAAACCTTATACTTATATTAACAATACAGTAACCATTATTTATCGAACTTGCATTTAGTGCTATCCTATACCATAAATAACATCCCAATCAATAAAACAAGGTTTCTCGTGGGAAAAACCTCGATAGAGGAAAAACCCACTCTCTAACATGAGAAATAGTTATCTTAGTCTCGACAGTTCATTATAGTCATCTGCTCATCACAACTTTTTGATAGCATAATCTTAAATATAACTTATCTACTCCCATACTTTCCACTCGATTCACAAATCAGAATCAAGTGCATATCCTCTTAACAATTACAGGACGATTATGGTTGGTCATGCATTTTTGAGGTTCTACGCTACTGCTCTCCATCTGAGGCTTTTCAAGGAGCTTGAGTGGAGACACCTTAGAACTAGAGGACATGCTGGGTTTCAACCTGCCTATTAGACCATTGATCACATCCTCATACTTTGAGTCATCATTGTGGAGGTGCAACATTGCTGTTTGAAAGTCTATTGCTGCTTTGTAGACTTTCAGAAAATCTTTTACTTTGTTGTCGAGCAGCTCTATTATAGAGGCTTAGAGACTTTGGCATTTTTGATACCATCTTTGCAACCATCATCCATTCATACGAGTCTATTTTAGCTCATCTCCACACAACACATGGAGTGTCAAATTTCATCAGGAGCACTATTGGGCTCAAGCAAGGGTGCTTGCTACCCCCCTCCTTGTTTGGGATTTACTTCGATGAGTTGGAATCATTCCTTCATGAGCATATCCAGGATGGTGATGGGTGCCTTCTCCACCTTGTATTGATTTTTGTTCTTTTCTTTCTCAATGTTCTAATCTTGTTAATTCCTTCCGCAGAGGGTTTTTAAAGATACGTGTTAGCCCTCTTTTATGACCTTTGGAAAATGACAATCATTCTAGGTAAAACCTTGGTTACGATCTTCAATGGGTTTTTAAAGGTATATGTTGGCCCTCTTCTATGACCTTTGGCAAAATGACAATCATTCTAGGTAAGACCATGGTTACGATCTCTTCCTCGGTGTTTAATTTTGTGAAGCTGGATCCTCAGGCTTGAATGGAATCAAATGTGAAAGAAGATTGCAGAAGAGAGAGAAACAATTTAGTAAACTCTGATCAATTATTCATGGCAAAATTAACACAAATGAGACCAAAATTGGAAGAATAACATTACATCCATTAATCAGTGAATAACATGTAATACAATGGTGATACAAATAGGAGAATTCGAATGCCTAAGATAGGTTTCGAATCTACCAACCTGAACTGACTTTGGAGCTAACTCGGTGTTGGAAAATCACCACTATAGCTCACTAATGCAACTCCGGATCACTGGATCAGTTCACAACCAGTTAATTGATTGAGTTAGGTGAGCAAAGGTGCCCTACTTTCCTCAAATCATGCAAAGTGGCGCTAGGATGACTGAGAGTGAACTAACTGATGGGAATCGAAGCATAACTGAACATAACTGAACACCGACTAGGGTCAACTACTGGTGACTGCTGGTGGCACTCAGAGTGGGTTCCTAAATTATAGGAATTGGTCCCTAGAGCTCCTAAACTCATGTAGATTGACGCATTGAGTGTTAGGTGGCCCGAGGTGAGTCCCCCATGGCACTAGTGAAGTGGCAATAATCTCGTAAGCTAGGAAAAGACAATTTAGACTATCGTGGTCAAGGGAGGATTAATTAATAATCCTAACACCCCCCCTTAATCCTAACTTGGATGACCTGGGCCTTGGCCACTAAGACCAAAGGTCACCCATACAATCTGAATGCAAAAAAATGACTGCTTAACAAACTAAGGAAATGGGGAAAACCTCATGGGAAACCCCCACCTCAAAAAAAGCAGGAAAAACTAGGATCAAGCTTTCATACTAGAGAAAATTTCTTCTTGAATAATTTACTTGTGAAAATATTTCTACAATCTGCATCTCTGTGGAGCCGTAATGCAATGTGATGGTCCTTGTGTGCACTAGTTTCCTGGTACTGTGCATGTGAACCTCTCCACCTTCTTCCAATCTGATGAAATATAGGAAAAAAATGTTGCCTTTGCCTCTTCTTTCTGGAGGAAGAGTGACATGATCCAATTTGTTCTTCAGTGAACAGAATTGTTGATCAGACCTTACCATCATGAAGCATCTCTCTGGGAGAAGTGAATTTGATTGACATAGTGTAAGGCTCTCATTTTGAAATTGAGATCTTGTCCTTTTCTTGTCAGATGACTCTCCGGTCATGTTCCCAGCAGCCTCAATAACCTTTTGAGCCCACTTAGGCCTAGGATTAGGAGTAGGGATTGGATCTGGATGTGGATCTTATTGAACTTCATCTTCAATTCCAAGAATTGATTTAACTTGGTTACTTGCTTCGGATTCTGAATCTGAAACATTAATGGAAACATTATCATATGCAAAAGGTTTAGGTAGTATGGTTTTACCTTCCCTTTGAAATGGCAGCTGAGATTGCACTGGATCTGGGTATGGTAGAAAGTGTGAGAATTCATATGCCTTGGAGGCATGGTTTGCAACACCTTTTGCTATAAGCTTCCCAGTTGAGATATCTAAGATTTCCACTAAGTCAGAACCAAATACAACTCGCTTTGGTGAGCTTGTATGAGTCATCTGGTATACAGACAACAAATTTGCTGCTAAGGAGGCCACATAGAGTACATTCTTGAACACTCCATGCTCTAAGAATCTGCTTGGTCCCATACCAGGAAGTCTCTGCCTCAACTTGCAGGTTCTGCTTGGTTCTAGACCAAGAACCCTAGAAGCATATAGGGGCCCTAACCACATGTTAGGGACTTTTCCATGGCATCAACCTGCTTGGTACTAGACCAAGAACCCCAGGAGACTACTGGGGGCCCTAGGGTACCTTCTAGTGTCTTACTCTTCCCTAGTTAACTGACTAGCGTACCATCCTCCCTGAGAATGGTTCTCGCAGCTGTACTGCCTTTAACTCTCCCTATCAGCAAGGGAACCATTCTCAGCAACACTAAGCTTGTCTCGGAAGTACTCAGACTTCAACAGAGGCTTAGTCAACACATCGATAAATTGCCTACTTGTCAGAGCATATTGCACCAGACATGGTGATACTTCCTCTTGATGTGTACCTACCTATCATAGAGGACATGATTTTCTGAGAGCTACAAAAACCTCTAATTGTTGGCAAGAACCTTGATCTTTTCTAGATCCACTTGGAAGTTATAACTGACTTCTCTTTATAGTTGAGAACCATTTTCCACACGTTATTTAACATCTTTACCTCTTCCAAACCTGATGTTTGGCTGCCTCCTCATAAATGGAGGATTCTAAATCAGTGACGTGGCTCATTTGAGATATCAAACTAGAGCAATCATGAAACCTCTCAATAGGTTTCTCAAAGAGATCAACTAAAGACTCCCTGACCTCCTACTTCTGCTCATCTAAGAGAGTTGACTCATGGACTAGGCTTACTTCCATGTCTATATCATTGGGAGGCTTCTCTAAAAACTTTCTCAAGGGAGATCACAACTTTTCTTTGCAAGCCCATCCTGCTGGGGATTGAGGGGGTCCCTCTTGATCTCTAAACTTACCAGTTGTTCCACTTTCATAAAGAACAAGCTATCAATAACAAATGCCTTGCAGTTTCTCTTTTACTGACTCTATGTTGACACCTGGGAGGATGAACATCTAGCATAACTAATTCTGCATTTTGTGGAGCCTCTTGCTCCCTCTTTGAGAGCACTTAGCTGCCCCTTGAGCTGTGCATTTAATTCTGAGCATAGACAAGATCTGCAAACCTTCATCACTTATCACATCCTCCTCCTCTTGTGGATATCAACTACAAGTTAAGTTTGATTGTCAGCAATAACCAATATCAATTTCACATAATGACATGATCTTATCATTCATCAATGCACTAAGCATCTATATAGATGCCATTAGGACCATATCAACATGTCATGATAATACAAAGAATAAAAAAGAGTTGGTATAGAAAGTCCTCCCTCTTTATATCTGCCCTTATTCATAAATCACAGTGTTGATCTTGATCTTGACATTAAATTGAACATGTACTCTTAGACATCTATGTGGACACATGCCATGTGATGAAAACAAAACTATAGAAATTTTTGTTTTCCCAAATGTGCCATCAACACAAAGAGCCATGTATAAGAAGGAAGAATTTGAAGTACAAAACAAATCAAAAGGATCAAGGGTTGACCATGGACCCTCAAACTCAACGAGAACTTGAGGCCCATCCACCTAAGGTAGTGGATTCCACACAAGACAATATCAGATTTCCTTGACCATGGTGGCAGGGATGACGTGGATGCAGAAGTGTTTCCGTTTCTCTATGCATGTGGCATACCATTCAATGTTCTTCGCTCACCCTATTGGCATGAAATTCTAGAGGCCATATGCATTGCTCCAACATGATACAATATCCTCGGGTATGACGAAGCTAGAACTCTGGGGTTTTACAAGGAAAAAGTCAAGATCCAAAATGCTTTGGGGCAATCAACAGATACTTGGAATGAGTATGGGGTGTCAATTGTATTAAATGGTTAGACAAATGTAAAAGGAAATCCAGTGATAAATGTTCTTGGTGTGTCTGCTACTGGTACAGTCTTCCTTTCATATTATGGCTACTTAGATAAATTCAAGACCGACATGAAGATTGCAAAGCTCCTACTCAAAACCATTGAAACTATTGGTCCATACAATGTCATCCAAGTCATAACCGATAACGCTACTAATTGTAAGGTAACGGGAGCAATCATTGAAGATAAATACCCCAACATATTTTGGTCCGGGTGTTTGGTTCACACAATGAACTTTTTGATGCATGACATCATTAAGTGTAAGGAGAATGATTACAAATGGATTGGTGAATTGTACAAAAAGAGCAAGTACATGATAAGATTTATTACCAACCATAACAATGCCCACGACATTTTTCGCAGTCACTCAAAGTTGGAGCTATTGAAGATAGCAAAGACTAGATTTACTAGCTACTACTTCACCTTCAAGTGCCTTTTGAAGGTAAGAGAGGCATTGGCTAGCATGGTATCAAGTGAATCATGGTGAAAGATAGGGCTACATCCACATCTGATAGGCTTGATTTTCAGGAGGTGGAGGACCATCGTTCTTGATGGTCAATTTTGGGCAAGTGTGAGTATGCTTTGTAGTTCATAAAGCCCATTTATTACATGATTCAAATTGCATATACAGATAAGCCGGTGATTGGGGAGGTGTATGAGCAGATGGATAGCATGTTGGGCCAAATTAAAGATATTGTTGAACATAAAGATCCCATCTTGTATGACCATATTCACAGACATGTGGTCGGAAGGTGGGAACATCTCAACGTTCCATTGCATGCGTTAGCATATGTATTAACACCAAAATATTATTCTCAGTTTTGGTTGGCCTAACTAGCACGTGGGGGTGGGGTTAGGAGAAAGACCCACACATATCCAGACGTACAGGTTGGGTACATGGCTGCTACAGACATGTTGGTCCCTGATGAAGAGGAATGTGACTTATTGGGTAGTGAATGAAGCAAATACATTAGTGAAGTTGGTATGTTTGGTACTTTGCATGCAACTAGAGATCGAGATAGGGTGCCTCCTATTGAATGGTGGAACATGTATTGCTAAACATATCCATGCTTGAATAAATTGGTAGTCAGAGTGCTTTAACAAGTGCTTAAAAGTTCCTCTGTAGAAAGGTGTTGGAGCACCTATAGCTTCATCCACTTAGTTAAAAGAAACCGATTAAATGAAAATTGAGTAGAAAGCTTGGTTTATGTATATTACAACTTGAGGCTGTTGACTCATTACTGTGAGTAGGGCAAAACTGATAGATCATATCTCACTTGGGAACATGTATGTATATAGGATAACCAAATATCTTCAAGAAACTGACTTTGAACTTCTCACCGATAAACATTTCTTTTGGAGTCTTGTTCCCAAGACCACTAAGAGATTGTGTTTTGCACATAAATTGCGGTTCTAGCAGCTTCGGCCAATAAGTGCATAGGTAGATCTTGATCATGGATCATAACATTTATTGCTTCCATGATAGATCTATTCTTCCTTTCCGCCACTCCATTATGTTAAGGCTTATAGGGAATGGTGAGCTCCGTCTTAATCCCATCTTCTTTACAAAAATCCTTGAATTCACTTGATATGAATTCTCCTCCATTATATGACCTCAAGGTCTTGATCTTCTTTTCGAAGAGGTTTTCCACAAGAGCTTTGAATTCTTTGAACTTCCGAAATACTTCGTCTTTATTCTTTAAGAAATAAACCCAAGTCTTGCGAGAATAATTATCAATAAAGGAAACATAATAAACATACTCGCTTAGAGAGATAGCTTGCATCAGACCACATATATCTGAATGAATAATATCCAAGATTCCTTTTGCTTTGTTGTCACTTCTTGGAAATGGGTTCTTCGTATTCTTTCCTTGTGCAGACCCCTTACACATTCCTTCATGATCAATCTAGATTTTTGGTAAACCTGTCACCACTTTGCTCACAATTGGCAATGCTTTGTAATTTACATGAGCAAGTCTTCTATGCCACAACTTACATGGGTTCATGGTACCAGCTGTTAAGGCTGAATCTGAATGTCCCTTTAAATTGTAGAGTCCTTCTTCAATTCCAATCACAACTGCATCATCTATTGTCTTTCCTTTTGGCCACATGAGGACTTCACCATCTACAAAAGCAGCTCTGAAACCTTTCTTATCTAAAGCTGAGATATAAAGGAGATCTTTCGCAAACTTGGGACATATAGAGCAAACTTCATCTTCATGGACTTTCTGGAATCTAGCTTATAAGAAGCTTCTCCCATTCCTTTGATGGGATATTGATAATCGTCTCCAAGCTTCACTTCGTGACGAGAGTCCTTCTGTACAAGACATGAGAGAGAGTCTTTGTAACCTGTCATATGCTTGGAGGCACCACTGTCCATGAGCCAAGTGTCATTTCCATGTGAAACTGAACCCGTGAGGGCTGAAATTAAGACATATTCTTCACTGGAGTCTTCATCTTCTCTATCCTTCTCCTGAACTGGGTCATCATCTTCGATTGCATGAGCATGAAACCTTTTGTTTCTCTTCTTGAACTGTTCTTCTTTAAGGGGACATTTTCTTGCAACGTGTCCCATCTTGTGACAGGTCAAAAATTCAAAGCATAAGAAGTCCCTTTTGGTCTTTTTTTTCCTTTGAAATTTTTGAGTTTTTCTAGGAGATTGTTCACAATCCTTTCTCTTGTTCTTTTCTTTCTTTGTATGCGTTGCCAATGCTTGGTCTTCATTGTCATTTAACTTGTCTTCTCTGTTTGCTATTCTTTCTTCTTCTTGTATGCATTCTTCCCATAATCTACTAAACTTGGTCAACTTCCTTCTAGCACATATTCCTTTAATGAAGGAGTCCCATTCCCTTGGGAGACCATTCAACGTGATCATCACAATTTTTGCTTCTTCCACCATGTCACCAATAGCTTCCAATTGTTATATAATTTGAGACACACTTGTGAAGTATGAATGCATGGCTTCTGCCTTTTGTATCTTTACACTCTTTTGTTGATTATTCAAGGTCATTTTTCTGTTGATGTTCCTTCCTTCAAATAGACCGAACAATGCATCAAACATTTCCTTTGGGGTCTACTTTGAAGACACTTTAGGGATCAAGTGATCCTTGATGGAATCAACTATGATCCTCTTAGCTTTGATCATATCCTTCTTGTGCTTTGATCTGACTTCATCTCCTTCTGGTTCTAGAAATTCCTCTTTTATGAAGCCTTCTAGGTCATGTTCTTCAAGAATGAGCATGATTCTATATTTCCATGCTTTGAATTCTCAGCTCCCTAAAGCTTTTCATCAAGCTTGGTACTATTTGTCATCTTTTATAAAATGAGAACCTCAAATGGAAATATAGGAAATAGAACTTACCAGTGAGAGTGCTTTTCGGAAGACTGCTTTTGGTTGACTTATGGTTTGACAGAGAAACCCTAATTTTTTAACTTGGAGGTCTTGGAAATGTGATTGGATGAACAAATGTGCCTCCCCAAGGTGGGTTGAACAGTGGGCTCCTTTTCCCAAAATTGTGGATAGAATTACAAAAAATCTGATGCCCTAGTTTCTCCCAACAGCAGTGTTAGGGCCAAAAATGAAAATTCTCAAATTTGGAATCTATCACCACAAAAAGATGCGCCCTCCTAGGGCGAGTTGAGTAGACCTTCTTTTTCAGTGGATCTGATGAGGGAGTTGCAAGAAATAGGAAACCCTAACTTGTTTGAGCTGTTGCACAATGACTTCTTTTAGCTTAACTTTGATACCATGTTAGATTTTAATGGTTATATGAAATCTTCAAACAATTTACACCATAAGCAATAGGATCTTTGAAAGAAAGACAAGTACAATAGCACAAGAACACACAAAGAATTTTCCTATGGGAAACCCTCTTGGGGGAGAAAGCCCAACGAAACTTTCTCAATATAGAATTCAACCAAGTACAGTGAACAACCCCAAGAACAAGACTAGTAACTTTCTCTCTCCAACATACCTTTTCACTCTCTCTCTTGTGCACTTGCTTGAGTGAGATGTGTGTACAAATGAGGGGAGCGCCTCCCCTATTTATACTCATCAAGTGAGTGACCTTTTAACCTAACTGAGCTGACTTGTTAACCTTACAGGGCCGACTTGTCTAGGGAGACACAAAATAACATTTATATAATGACTCTTTTGGGTATTATTGACCCGACTTACAATGGAGGTTTTACCTCAATACTTTTACTTGACCAATTACATTGAAAGAACATCTCCCGAAGGAGAAATAATAATAATATAAAAGTACAATAAAAATACATTAAGAATAATTTCGAAGTTACATTTATTTAACAACACGGACTCTAACATAGTGTGGGATGCCTCTCCACTAGCAATTTGTCGACGACCACATAATTAGCAACATTATTTGCGATTACGTGCAACACATGCTGTATACCTACCTCTTTGAAAAATTCATCTAACAATCCACAAAACAATGTTGTCTCTAACATGTGTTGATGCAACTTTAAAATGTGTTGATGCATCAATGGATTTCATAAACACCGTGCCCTTGGGACAATTTATCGAGAAATTAAGAAGGGTCCTACTCTTCCCATCCATCGAATCATCAGACATCACCGTGCATCTTGTTATCGCTCAAACTAGCAGTCCTTTCAAAGCAAACTAGGTATGGCCTTGTACTAGTGATTGTAAGCATGCAAGAGGAGTTAAAACCCAATGTCACTTCAGTCTACCTCCTTAACTTCTTCAGGTAACTCCTGAACCTAGGGGAGAGTCCCTAATGGAGGAATGAGTAGCTGCAATCACCCTCCTAATAGCCTTATAGCCAAGATTAGTGCCTTAATTGGAGTCAACAATCAATAATAAAGACACATAAAACATAAAAAGGAGCTAATCCAATCTACCAGTCAACATCAATCAATATCACAACTTTCAATGCACTTAACAATTCCCAAGGTAGGGTTTCACACTTCCTAAGGCATAACCTCAAAAAAGTGCACTTTGAAGGGGAGGTGAACAAGTGGCCTAGTGCACACTTTTTGATCCAATCAAAACTACAAAAGCCCTATAGAAACCCTAATTTTGGCAATTGCATGATTCACAATGCACCAAGGCAAATGACGACGCCCTTCAAGATTAGTAGATAAATCCGTGAGGGCGAATTTTGTGGGTGGATCAGAATCATCAATTCGCAAATATTTTGTGTTATAAATTTATCTAAATGTTTAGGGTTTTTTCAGCAATATTTAGATTTTTAGGGTTTTTTCAGCAATATTTAGATTTTTAGAGTTTTTTCAATATATATAAATACATGTAAAATAAAAGACAAGTAAAACGGTAAAAGGGGGATGGTTTTGTTAAAAAAGATAGGGCATATGATTCTTGTCTCAATCCTTAGCACATTGAGAGATCAATACCAATGTCCCTCTTTTGAAATGGCTTCCAATACTTGCAACTAGGGCATCAACTAGCAACCTCAAGGGTTAAGTAGAAGGGCCTAATTAGCGCAAGCGAAGGATTCCAAGGCCCATTACAATGCTAGGTTAACAAAATATTAGCAAGAAACCCTTGTTGATTTTTTGAGCAGCATTGAGAGCTTTTCTCTTCGGAGAATGGGACCACTTGGTCTGGGACAACGATGAAGACTCAACCTAGTGTTGAGTGACCATTCTGTTGAATGGTAGATATCTGGTTTGGGACCATGATATAAACCCAGATCTACCCTGGGTAGACTCAACCTTGTGTTGAGTAGACATCTTGTCCGGGACCACGATGTAGGCCAGTCTGGGACTGGTATATTCAGCTTAGTTCTGAGTAGCCATTCTCTGGGAGAATGAAGACACTGTAAGCCCTAGACTGGGTCTAGGCATGTGTGTTGCACTTTGACCCTTGATCTATGGGCTTGGTGTGCTTCTCCAAGGATTAGCTACCCTAGGTTAAGTTATCCTAGTACCAGATCTAGGTGTCACACAATGTGTGAGATAAAAGCATTAATAACTCTCTTGGTTTATGATGATGTACTTTTGAAATAAAAAAGTACCATAGGGGCACTTGGTAAAAGGCCAAAGTCAAAAGTGAAATTAGGAAAAGAATAAAAATATTATTATTTTTATCTTTCCTAATCTTGTCCACCTAAAAGGACCACAGGTGGAAAACAAAATTAAAGAAGGACTTCTTATAAAAGTCAAAGAAAAAAAAAGTACCTTTTTGGTAAAAGTGAAAGTGAAATTAGGAAAATAATAAAAATATTATTATTTTTATTTTTCCTAATTAAAAGACTTATTATAAAAGTCAAAGGAAAAAATAAAAGTACCTTTTTGGTAAAAGTGAAAGTGAAATTAGGGAAAGAATAAAATTATTATTTTTTATTTTTCCTAATCTTGTCCACTTATAGGTGAACAAAGGCTATAAAAGAAGATCAAGCCTTCTCATTTGTTACACACACTTTTGCTCTCACAGGTGAAGAAAACTATCTTATGTTCAAACCCTCAGCTAGGGTTTTATTAGCAAAGTCCATCTTCAACATTTTTGCACAGCTATCTTCAACATTCCATGTTTTCGGGCAGTTTTCAGCAATATGATATTTTCGGGCAGTTTTCAGCAGTCTGATATTTTCAGGCAATTTTCAGCAGTTTGATATTTTTGGGCAGTTTTCAGACAGTCTGATATTTTCGGGCAGTTTTTCAGCAGGCTGATATTTCTGGGCAGTTTTCAGTACGCTGATATTTTTGGGCAGTTTTTAGACAGTCTGATATTTTCGGGCAGTTTTTAGCAGTCTGATATTTTCAGGCAGTTTTCAGCAGTTTGATATTTTCGGGCAGGAGAGAGAAAATCTCAGTTTTTTTGAGAAAGCCCTAAATTGGTAATTTTCTGTAATTCTGGAAATTGTGGGTAAAATTATCAGTCTGATTTTTACAGATGAATTTTACAGTTACTGTGGTCAAAATTTAGATCCGGATTTTGAGGAACTTTTTGAAGAATTTCTTAAGCCATCTCATTTACGAGATGAGCTATTAATGCTTTTGGGGTTTTTGTCCTTTGAAGGTTTCCCCAGTGAAAAATATTGTCTCCATGTGTGCTGATGTGATGAATGTGTTTGTACTGCACTGCTGATCTATTTATGTTTATTTGCAAATTTTTAAAGTTTATGCTAATGCTGAAAATTCAACATGGTATCAGAGCTTACCATGTGAAAACACAGTAAAGGGATACTGCTGTTGTTTCTCACTAGATCTTGGAATAAGATTTGCAGATCTAACATTTGGATAAGTGACAAAGATGGCTACCGTTGGTTTCAAACGGGAAGAGAAGCTCTCTGGTTCAACAAACTTCAATTCTTGGAAGGCCAGGTTGACAGCCATTCTTGGTGAGAATGACTTGGATGACATTGTTCTTAATGTCACAAAAGAGTCAACTACAAATGCTGGTAGGCTTGCCTACAAGAGGAAGCAAGGTAAGGCTAGAAGAGTTATTTATGATTCTATCAAAGAAGAATTGATGCCTAACATCACATCCTTGAAGACTACTAAAGAATGCTATGATACATTGGTAAACCTCTATGAAAAGAAGGTCCCAGTCAAAAGAGAGTCTTGAAGAAGAGGCTACGAACTTTGAAGCTGAACAAAGATGAAAGTGTTGGTTCCTTGCTATTGGTGTTATTGTTGATGATGATGATCTTGTACAAACAGTGGTTGATGGTCTCCCAAGCTCTTGGGAAACCTTCATGGCATCCGTCTATGGACGAGAAAATCAGCGAACCTTTGAAAGGCTTTGGCATGATTGCATACAAGAAGAAGGAAGGAACACTTACAAGGTAATCAAGCAGGATAACCTTGCACTTGCAGCAAAAACCAAGAAGTTCAAGAAGCCTTTCCCTCAGCAAAAGAAGGGTAAGAAACCTTAGGGTAAGTTTTCTAACATGTCCAAGATTGAATGTTATACTTGTCACAAGTTTGGACATTATGCTAGATAATGCAGGGAGAACAAGAAGAAACCCAAGAGAAGGTTTCAAGCATCTACTGCAGAAGTAGAGGAAGAAGAAGAAGAAAACCAAGGCTAATAAAACCGATGAGCCTAGAAGAGAGTACTATTTGATTTATGCTCTAACTGGTTCTTTCTCATCTTGCTCCACTTCTTGGTTGGTGGACAGTGGTGCCTCTAGGCACATGACAGGTAACCGTGGTACCCTTACCAGTTACAGAAAGAAGTTCACCACTCAGGTAGAACTTGGAGATGACTCCACTTACAAGATTGAAGGAGTTGGCTCAACTTCACTTCAACTTGACTTGGGCACGATTCTTCATATTGATGATATTCTTTATGTTCCTGGGTTAAAGAAGAATCTTTTATCTGTTGTTGGTTTAGAAGACAAGGGCCACAGAGTCCTCTTTATGGACAAAAGGTCTTTTTATGGGCAAAAGACACAGATGTAGACTCAGTAGTTCAGATTGGGGTTCGAGAGTGAGACCTCTACAAGGCCTCCAAAGTTTCCACTCATGCTTTGGTACATCACATAGTTGATCCTTGTGAACTTTGGCATAGAAGGTTTGGACACCTTCACTACACAGCTCTCCCAGGATTGCAGAAGATGGTCACAGGTATGCCAGAAGTTTCTCCAAAGCATGAAGGAATTTGCAAAGGATGTGCTCTAGGTAAGAACACTAAGAAATCCTTTCCCACAAGCAAGAGTAGATCTAAAGGCATTTTGGATTTGATTCATTCTGACATTTGTGGGCCCATGTCTTCACCCTCCTTGAGTGGGTGTTTATATTATGTCTTGTTTATTGATGACTACTCTCGGAAGTCTTGGATTTACTTCCTCAAGGCCAAGAGTGAAACCTTTGACAAGTTCAACGAGTTCAAGACACTGATTGAAAATCAGACTGGCAGGCACATCCGTTTCTTGAGATCAGATAACGGAGGTGAGTATGAATCTAATGAATTTGATGATTTTTGTCGAGAAGCAGGAATCAAGAAAGAGCTGACAGTGCCTTACAACCCCTAGCAAAATGGGGTTGCAGAAAGGAAGAATAGAACGATCTGTGAGGCTGCTAAAGCCATGATCACTGATCTAGATCTTCCTTTGTCTTTATGGGCTGAAGCTACCGGAACTGCAGTGTACATCCAGAACAAAAGCCCTCATGCTATCTTGGGTGAGAAGACTCCAGAAGAAGTCTTCACCAAGAAGAAACCTGCAGTTGATCACATGAGGATATTTGGCACTCCTATGTATGTTCATGTGCCAAAAGAAAAGAGGGCCAAGCTAGAGCCTTCCGGTAACAAAAGGCTTATTTGTTGGGTACAATGATTGCTCGAAGGCTTATCGAGTATATATACCTGGACAGAGGTACATTGAGGTCAGCAGAGATGTGATCTTCCATGAGGAAGCGGTGTTTCGTAAAACACTAGAGCTTTCATCGGAAGATGCAGTTGCTCCACTTGAGTTTCCAGATTTAGAAATTTAGAGGGAGGAAGAGTTTGATGATGAAACTCTAGATGTTCCTGAGAACATTGAAAGTCCACTCGAAGAACTACTTAAGTTCCTCCTTCCAAAAGGAGACCTGCTCAGTACCAAGAAACGATACAAGATTCCGAGAAGCATAAAGCTCCTCTAGGGACTTTCAGAGAAAGCATAAGACCACAGAAGTACTCCGGTTTTATGAGTCAACTTATCAGTTCGGAACCTTCATCGTACGAAGAAGCAACAAGTAAACAGGTAGGGGTTGATGCCATGATTGAAGAGTATAAGTCAATCATGAAGAATGATGTTTGGAAGGTTGTTGCTAGACCTACAGGAAAGTCAGTAGTGACTTCCAGTTGGCTTTATAAGATCAAGCATGTTGCAGATGGCAGTGTGGAGAAGTATAAAGCTAGATTCGTAGCTCATGGCTTCACTCAGAAAGAAGGCATTGACTATGACGAGCATTTGCACCTGTTGTTAGGTACACTACCATCAGAACCATCATCTCACTTGTTGCAGTATTCGGATGGAAGTTACATCAGATGGATGTAAAGACAACCTTTCTCAACGGTAAGATTGAGGAAGAGGTTTATATTGAACAACTTGAAGGCTTTGTTACTCATGGGAAGAAGACCCATGTATGTAAACTGAATAAAGCCTTGTATGGACTAAAACAGGCTCCGAGAGTCTGGTATGCCAGGATGGATGGATTTCTCCATAGCTTCGGGTTCTCCAAAAGTACAGCTGATTCTAACTTGTACTTTAAAGTTGTTTGTAATCATGTCTTGATACTTGTTCTATATGTAGATGACTTGTTTCTTACAGGTGATGAATAGTTGATAGACCCGTGTAAGAGGGAGCTTACCTTTGAATTCGAGATGAAAGATCTCGGATTGATGCATTACTTCCTTGGCTTAGAAGTCTGGCAAAAGCCAGGTGAGATCTTCCTGACACAAGGAAAGTATGCAGTGGATATCTTGCAGAGATTTGGGATGCAGGACTGCAAGTCCATGAGCGCACCAATGACTACCAACTTGACAAAGTTGCGGGACTCAGCCTCTAGTTCACAGAATGTGGACTCTACTCTATACAGACAACTCATTGGTTCCCTGATGTATCTCATGCATACGAGACCAGACATCTGATACACAGTGAATGCACTGAGTCAGTTCATGTTAGATCCGAAGCACATACACTTGGTAGCCGCCAAACATGTACTCAGATATGTGCGAGGGACTATCACTTATGGGCTCAGGTATACTTCCAGCAGTGGAGTATTGTTATCTGAATATTTAGATTCAGATTAGGCTGGCAGTGCAGTTGAACGGAAAAGTAACTCTGGTTATTGCTTCAGTATGGGATCAACAATGATCTCTTGGTCCAGCATGAAGCAGGGTTTCATAGCTCAGAGTACAGCTGAGGCAGAGTATATTGCTGCAATCGATGCCTGCAAGGAAGCAGTTTGGCTGAGAAAGTTGTTATCTGATCTGTTTGAGGGAAAGCTTGACTCAACGATCATCCATTGCGATAATCAGAGTTGCATAAAGCTTTCAGAGAATCCAGTGTTTCATGATAGATCGAAACACATTGAAATGAGGTATCATTTCATCAGAGACCTAGTGCAGAGTGGTGCTCTGAAGTTGCAATACATTCGTACAGATGAACAGATTACAGATATCTTGACCAAGCCTCTAACAACATCAAAGTTCGTGTACTTTCGTGACAAGATTGGTATGGCAGAGAATGCCTCTCTCGCTGAGGGGAGTGTTGATTTTTAGAGCAGCATCGAGAGCCCTTCTCTTCGGAGAATGGGACCACGGTGAAGACTCAACCCAGTGTTGAGTGACCATTCTATTGAATGGTAGATATCTGGTCTGGGACCATGATATAAACCCAGATCTGCCTTGGGTAGACTCAACCTTGTGTTTAGTAGACATCTGGTTCGGGACCACGATGTAGACCAGTCTGGGACTGGTAGACTCAGCTTAGTTCTGAGTAGCCATTCTCTGTGATAATGAAGACACTGTAAGCCCTAGATTGGGTCTGGCATGTGTGTGGCACTTTGACCCTTGATCTATGGGCTTGGTGTGCTTCTCCAAGGATTAGCTACCCTTGGTTAAGTTACCCTAGTACCAGATCTAGGTGTCACACAGTGTGTGAGATAAAAGCATTAATAACTCTCTTGGTTTATGATGATGTACTTTTGAAATAAAAAAGTACCATAGGGGCACTTGGTAAAAGGCCAAAGTCAAAAGTGAAATTAGGAAAAGAATAAAAATATTATTATTTTTATCTTTCCTAATCTTGTCCTCCTAAAAGGACCACAGGTGGAAAACAAAATTAAAGGAGGACTTCTTATAAAAGTCAAAGAAATAAATAAAAGTACCTTTTTGGTAAAAGTGAAAGTGAAATTAGGAAAAGAATAAAAATATTATTATTTTTATTTTTCCTAATTAAAGAATGACTTCTTATAAAAGTCAAAGGAAAAAATCAAAGTACCTTTTTGGTAAAAGTGAAAGTGAAATTAGGAAAAGAATAAAAATATTATTATTTTTATTTTTCCTATTCTTGTCCACTTACAGGTGAACAAAGGCTATAAAAGAAGATCAAGCCTTCTCATTTGTTACACACAATTTTGCTCTCACAGGTGAAGAAAACTATCTTATGTTCAAACCCTCAGCTAGGGTTTTATCAACAAAGTCCATCTTCAGCATTTTTGCACAGCTATCTTCAGCATTCCATTTTTCCGGGCAGTTTTCAGCAGTTTGATATTTTCGGGTAGTTTTTAGCAGTCTAATATTTTCAGGCAGTTTGATATTTTTGGGCAGTTTTTAGACAGTCTGATATTTTCAAGCAGTTTTTCAGCAGGCTAATATTTTTGGGTAGTTTTCAGCAGTCTGAAATTTTTGGGCAGTTTTCTGACAGTCTGATATTTTCGGGCAGTTTTCAGAAGTCTGATATTTTCGGGCAGTTTTCAGAAGTCTGATATTTTCGGGTAGGAGAGAGAGAATCTCAGTTTTTCTGAGAAAGCCCTAAATTGGTACTTTTCTGTAATTCTGGAAATTGTGGGTAAAATTATCAGTCTGATTTTTACTGATGAATTTTACAGTTATTGTGGTCAAAATTCAGATCTGGATTTTGAGGAACTTTTTGAAGAATTTCTTAAGCCATCTCATTTACTAGATGAGCTATTAATGCTTTTGGCGTTTTTGTCCTTTTGAAGGTTTCCCCAATGAAAAATATTGTGTCCATGTGTGCTAATGTGATGAATGTGTTTTTACTGCACTGCTGATCTATTTATGTTTATCTGCAAATTTTTAAAGTTTATGCTAATGCTGAAAATTCAACAACCCTAACACATAAGAGTAATGCACCATAAAGCATTATTAACTAGGTCAAAGTATAACCTATTGATTCTTTAACAAAGATGAGCATAATTTCGTCCTAGGTCACCTTTGTGCTTGAGTTAGTACAACCATTCTAGTATCAACCAATAGCATTTGCAATAGAAACCCTAGTTGTCACTTTAATCAACCTTCAAGCAAAGAAGATCATCCCAAGAGAGGTGCACATAGCATCAAGAGCCCCAATAACACAAGAGAAATAAGAAAGATCTCATAATGAACCCATATCTTGTTGCGTTTTTATAATGAGAGGGAAGCACTATTTATATAAGACTAGCCTCACCTAATTTCAAGTTATTAGCCTGCAAGATAATGTGAAAATATAACATTTTGGCTTGCTCACCTACAAATTTGGGGGCTAAGCCACTAAAAAGACATAAAATAACAATATAAAAGTGCAGTTGGGCTACACCAAGTGCTAGGTGTGCCAAAAGTAGGACGCCATGCCCCAACTAACCCCAACATATGTGTGCCCTCAACGTTCTCCTTCATTATCCTTGTAGGATTTTTCAATAAGGAAGTACATTTTGTGGGTACACAGCCTAGAGGAGGGGTAAAATAAGTCCAAGTAAGCAAATAAGGTGTGCTAAACAAATGCTATCACCTTTTACTTGGAAAATAAATGAGTGTGGTCATGTGTCCAAGTGATTAGCCCCCCAAGGGCATCAACCCCTACAGGGCGAGCACAAGAGGAAATCAAGCGGACCATCCATGACATGATTAGAGGTATTTAGCCCCAAATCAACACTCTATGCTTCAACTTGGCATTTATATCAATTTTTTTTCACCCCTTGCTTTGGTTTACCTGACTGGGAACGTTGCAGATACTCCGACGTGTAACACATCCAATGGCCTTCCATGACTTGCTTAGGTCCTCCAATTGAGTCCCTATTTTGATCTTATCCTTTTTGAAGGAGTGGCCCTCACAACTCCTTGTAGGTAGGGGCATTATACTTGGTCAACAATAGTGGCAGAATAAAACATACCTTGACAGAATGGATTGGTCTTGATGATGGTCAAAGGTATGTCGTTTCAAAAAAAACCTCGTCATAACCTTATTTGATTCTTCCTTCACCTTTTCTTAACCACTGATCTAGTTGAAGGTTATACTTGTGACTCCTATCTATTTCTCGGAGCAAATAGAGGTGAGGTCCTGATGGAAGTTGAAACTTGAATCCATTGAGTCCCTCCCACAATTTGCTTCTTCCTTCACCTTTTTTCAATGACTGATCTAATGGAAGGTTGTGACTGTGGTCTAGCTCTTGGAAAAGAAAGGTGAGGACCTCATGAAAGCTGAATTCATTGAGTCCATCCCACTATGCATGGTATTGGATACAGTTGTGGTTCTGGAGGATCTAGTGATTCCTCCAGTAGCATTTTTAAGTTTTTGAGCTGCTGACTGGGCCTTCTTGTCAACACACAAACAGTCTCATGGGCAACTTGGATGATTTCTTGGGATGCTTTTTCTGCACCTACAACAGCATGCCTTTGGATTCTTGCAAAAATGGTATATTTTCAAGTGGTAAATCCCTCCATTTGATTTTGTTGCACCTATCTTACATCTCGAATTCATTATGTTTATCCCACCTAGCTTTTGAAGTGTAATATTACTTGGTTGAGGGGTTATGCCATTGACTAAGTTTGTGTTGCTTATAATAGTAGACACACCATATTTGACATGAAGAAATGTGTTTGTGCCATCTACCTTTTTATAGCCAAAAAATATTTTATATTAAGATAAATTTCTTTAACGAAATGTCCCAGATATTTGGCAGAAGATGAGAAATGGGCAGGAGTGCTTAGATTTTTGAAGTTTTGCTTGGAAGCTCAAATATATGGTGTATTAACTTTCTAGTGCTTTAAATCCCCTATGCAAAACTATACGCTATAAATATGACAAAGTGACTACAAAGTTTAGTTATTCTGATTGCTACAGACAGGATTATTGCTGGGAGTCCCATGTTGTAAATGGGTTGGGGCTGAATTATCATCAGTAACTTCATTCACTGGAGTTTCAAGACTCTATGCCTATCAACTTCTTGTATGAAGTATTTTGTTGGTACAACATCTCTCTTGTATTTTATTCCATTCAATGCTTGTTTTTTGAATGTTGTAACCGAGTCTTTCACCTTTTTGAGCTTGTGTGGACTCCTTTTTTGAATTGGTACATTTCTATCCTAAGTCATATTATCTTTTCGAGAGGTGAGCTATTGCCTGAGTTCATATTTGATTGTCCAGACCTTTTGATATTATTGTAGAGGAGGTTTCTAGGTATTGATTTGGGTTTGTCTATCCTTGCTTTTTTGGGAATAGGGGCAAGAACATGGAGTCACTGAGTGTGTAATTGGTGTTTCATGAACTGACTGGTTTGAATAGGTTTTTGAAATTTTGGGCAAAAGCAGCCAAACTGGTTAAGTCATCTGACTCATTCAGTTCATGTTTTCAACAGGTTAACTGGGCTATCTTCTTGTGGGCCTAATCAGCATAAATAATATAAAAAAAGAATAAAAAGAAAAAAAACCCGAAAGACACCTAAACTCTTTGTCATCTAGTCGACCACCTTTGACCTAGTCATGCTCTGTAGTTGACCTCCTTTTTGGAATTGTTTTTAAAATTTTATATTTATTCTTAAAGCTGATGTTGACATTTACCTTTACTTTTCTTTCACTAAAAAACACATCTTTTATTCTTTCAGAAACAAAAATACATTCCTCAGTGATTGAAGCACGGACAGAAGCTAGTCAAAGTAGAGGGTTAGGACATAAACCTACCATATCAGAACCAGATAAAGCAAAAAGACTGACATAGATCATCACATAAGCAAAAGACCAAAGAAAGCTGACTGTTAACCTGAGTTCAGTCATCAGATATCATTGAGGAAAAACTTTCTGCAAGCAACAGAATGGCCATTTTGATATCCTTCCAACTGGAGTGTATTTTCTTGAAGGGACAAGCCCTCCTTTGACAACGTATCTGCAACTTGGTTATATTCTCTGTAAACATGAGCAAACCTGGTCTCTTGAAACTGCCTTGTTACCTGCTTCAAATGAAGAGCAAGGGTAGAAGCCTATTTTTTAGAATCTGTATATGATCAGTGATCCAATTGATTACCATCATAGAATCACCATAAATCTGCAGAGTTCTTATACCCTTAGCCAGTGAAAACTTCATAAAAAAGAAAAGAACCTTCAATTCTCCAACATTATTTGCGCCCTGACCAATATTAGCTTTGGATGAAAAGAAATGCTGATCCGAGCAGTGCAAGGTAAACCCCAACCCATAGATAGAGTTCTGTCCTTGTCAGGCCCCATAAAAAATTCCCATGAAAGAGATTTATCAATTAGAGGAGGAACCAAAATCCTGGAAGTTTTAGCACTGAATATTTCCTTATAATTGAGAGTAAACTCATAGACTCTGCCACAACTTGAAAAAATTAAAAAGCTTTCCTTTCAATTAAACAAGAATTTCTTCCAGTCCATATATCCCACATAACAAGGAAAAGAAGAGTTCTGATCATCTTCAACTCCTTCCTAGAGAGCCAAATGGAGAAAGAGTCTTCTATTGTAGCACCTCATTAAATTTAGAAAGCCAATGGCACCCTCAACATCAGTGAAAACCCGTGGTGTAAATGAGCAATAATTTAATAAATAAAAAGATGTGATTTAGTCTCCTCTTTGCACTTGCAGAGTGAAATCTACCTTTTCGCTGCAAAATATCCCATGTCAATACTCTATCGTTGAGAGCCAGCCATATCAACTATTTTTGACTTTGGAGGGGCCCTTACCTTCCATAATGTTTGCAACAACCACCGAGTACCACCATACCTAGCATACACAAGCTTGGCGATATGGGATCCTCCAGATTCGTTCAAAGACCTCATAAGTTTATCAACATCCATGCTCAACCTAGTGTGAGACTTGTGAGGCCCAACCAAATACAACTCCAAAGCATGAACTAAATCCCTCCCTAGGGATAGATCAACAGAAGATAACCATACTTGTTTCCACAGAGTAGTCTCCAACTTCTCCATTAAATTTAGACTGACCCTCCCTGTCATTTGTAAGTGATGCATTAGAGCTCTAGGGAGAAATATATTCCAGTTACATCCCATAATAGCATCTATGCCAACTCTTACCCGAGACCCATCCCCAACATGCCAGGCTAAGTATAGCTCTAATGATAGGAAAAGCTAAGGTCATTGTCTTCCATTGATTTGTCACATTGCAAAGATTCTTTTGTTGCGTTCTCAACCAATCCATCAAAGTATCAGGAGCAATATACTTTTTAATAAGAATCTGCTTCCACAAATTATCCTTTGAGATAACATTCCATAAGGACTTGGTTGCTAAAGCTTGTTCAAAAAGACGGATGTTCTTTAGCCCCCAACGCCCCAAGGCTTTAGGGACCTCTGCCATTTTGCCTAGTGAGATCGTTTATACTTGTGACTACCTTTCCTAAAGAAAGTAAAGCAATACCTCCTATTCTTCTTCAGAATCCCTTTGGGGATATGAACCAATGTATGCCAGTACATAGGAATAGCTTCGAGAACAAACTTAACCAAGATCAGATGACCACCCCTTGAAAGCCATCTATTACACCAAAATGAAATTCTCTTCTCAATTTTAGAAACCAACCACTGTTAATCAACCTTTCCATGGCCATTAGGTTAATCACGAATCCCAAATATTTTATGCCCTTCGTTCAAATCCAAGTTCTGGTAGGGGAAGTATCTCTCCATAGCATTAGCCTGTTCCTCATTTAAACTAGAAGTATGTAAAGTAGATTTGTTCACATTTACCTCCATTATGATGTCCTTATTGTAGAGCTGGAGAATACCTTAAAGTATAGACCGTTAATGTGCAGATCCAAAACAAAATAACATGATGTCATCAACAAACAACAAATGGGAAATAACCTCCCCATGACCCACCTTAACCCCTTGAATAGTCCTCATCCTAGGAGCTTCATTGATTGTTTTGCTCAGGCTTTCCCCAACAAGTAAGAAGAGGTATGGGGACAAGGGACAACCTTGTTGGCGCCCTTTAGATGGCTTGAAAAAAGGGTTGAAAGACTCGTTGACAAGAACACCAAAAGAGGATGAGTTCATATAGCCCATTATCCATCTGACTATTGACAATGAAAACCCAATATGAATAAGAAACATGTGCAAGTATGTCCAAGATACCCAGTCCAGTTTGATTACTGCAGCAGGCTCAGAAGAGGTCTATATAAAGGGAATACCTTATTGGGCAATCCCTATACCCTTGTTAATATGCCTCCTTTCTAAGAATTTGAACTGCTTGACAGAGATGTACTTAGACAATACATGTTTTAATCTGATTGCAATCACTTTGTAACTGTAAGTAATCTTATATAGGCAATTGTTGAAATTAGGGCTTTTTCTTAAAAAAATTGACAAACTTGTACTTAAATGCAAATTTAAGGTACAAAATTAATACTGAAATAAAACTAAAAGTACAGTAGTAGTAAAAGTCTAGCCAATAAAAGATATAATTTTCATCTCTTTCAACTTTAACACTCACTAAGGATCACTGTGTTAAAGTTACGATTTGAAACACAAAAATTAACAACTGCAGATATACACAAGTGAAACAAAATCACAACCTGTAGAGCAACAATAGTAATAAAGTAAACTAACTAAAAAAACAAGATAAACAAGTCTGATAACTTGCTTGATGAGTTGGACCTTCCATATATTCATAATTTACTTTCAGATCAGATCTTGTCTCTTAGAGACAAGTCAATAAATGGAACAAGTAACTAACCCTTACCCGAGGGTAATCACATACTTGTGAGAGGGAGATAAAGTGATGTAGGATAGGGTTAGACAGTTGCAGTAGGAAGTGCAGCAGCTTAAGGCATCCAAGATCAATCCCAAGATGTTAATCAAGACAGCCAACAGGTGTCCAACTGAGAATGGCAGCCTCAAGACTCTCACAATTGAGTATGGCAGTCTTAAAACCTTACTGCAATAGATGACAGTCCTTAGGACACTCACACAACAAGCCCAGACAACACTAAACAAGTAACAACACCCTTCTAACAGCCAGAGACATCCTTCTAGTAGCAACAGCATTCATCTAGCAGACAGTGAAACCCTCAACCAACAGTGACACCCTCACAATGAGCAGTGGCACACTCAACATAGACAACAACAGCCTCAAGGAAGCCTAAACAGGCAGCGGTACTCTCAAACTGACCACATATAGGCAACGACCCACTCAAACAGCCAACACACAGGCAACGACCTACACCATCAACCCACACACAGGCGACGACCTACACAAACAGACCTCGACACCCCTTCCAACAGCCAACAGCATTAGTGACACCCTCAACAGGGTAAAGCTGCCTAAACAAGGTACGCCAACCTGAAAACACCGTACAACAACTTCAAACCAGAGTACGGCTCACATGTGTGGAGGAGGGAGAAGCACACAATTGTTGGAAGCTTAAATCAAGAGAGCGCTCGAGCAAGAGAAGTCTAGAAACCCTAGACGTCACCCAAATAAGCATGCATCAAACCCTAGAACAGACATAAGCAATCAGATCTCAGATCTCATCATCGAGACAAATTCATAATGAATGCTTAGGCTTGTATTTATAACCTTTAAGGACTCCTAGAAGGTTGTACCTTCTAATCTTTCATTGACTTTAGGGTTACTCTACAAAAGTCGAGATGTCACATAATTAAGGAGGGTTACCAAATATAAAATATAAATTAATGTTAAGACTTCATAACAAAATGGTTAAGATACCACCCTCAAAAGGGGCGCTAGCACAAAGAACCAACAAGGGAAGGGTCAACGCAAGACTAAACCAACACAAGGCTAATCCACAAGTCAACAAAAGGCGCCACAACAAGGTGGGAAGACAACCCTTCTAACCACAAGACAAGTTGGGAAGACAACCCTTCTAACTACAAGGAAAAACAAACAAAATTTTATTTTTCTCTCAATATATGTGGTTCGCAAGTGTTCCATACAATAACTGGAAGTTTTATCATCACCATATAAGGAAGGTCCAAATTGGATGATGTGAGCCTTTGATCCTCATGACTGCCCCTAAGGTCAAGTGCCAGTGATTCCATCAAGGGGTGGCCAGTCTCTTGAAGAAACCACCTAGCTCAACCATCTCGAGGACATAAGAGAGAAGGACATCACACATCATCATCTTGGTTAATTGACCAAGATCCACTTGATTAACTGACCAGGAATACACTTGCAGGACCTGCTTGGTACCGGACCAAGAATCTGCCTGGTTTGAGACCAGGATGTCTTTGTCTCTGCCTATAGGATCTGCTTGGTCCTTATGACCAAGAAACTGTCTAGTCCCTGACTAGAATGCCCTAGAGACAGATAGGGCCCCTAGCCACATGCTAAGGGCTTTGCCATGGCTCTAACTTGCTTGGCCCTAGACGAAGAACCCCAGTAGATTGTTGGGGGCCCTAGATACCTGCTAGGGACTTGCACTGCCTAGTTAACTGACTAAGGTGCCATCCTCCCAAAGAATGGCTCTTGCAACTGCTATATCTTTAACAACAATTGCATAGAGCAATAGGTCTGAACCCATCTAAAGATTTAGGACAATCCTGCTTAAGAATCATATTAATAAATGTAGCATTGATGCTTATAGGAACCCTACTAGTTATCCTCTTTTCCTCTACCACTCGCAACAAATCATCACCCACTAGATTGAAAATTTCGATTTAAAATTCCACCGACCACTCATCATGACCTGGGATCCTCTCTTTCTTGAAAGAGTTAAGTATAGTAAATAATTTATCCTTAGAGACGAGACTAAACATCTTTCTTTTACCTCCTCATTGACCATCCTTGGATAAATGTGAGACCGCTTTAATGATCTTAGCTATATTTACATTGATCGGTTCTTTGTAGATATCGTCAAAGTATTGAACTGCCAAGGTAGGTATATCATGAAAACCTTCGACTTTATTGCCTTCCTGGTCATTCATTTCCCAAATAGTATTAATATGCTTGTGATTGGCAAAACTATGGAAGAACTTGGTATTTTGATCTCTTAATTCGACTGATGTTGCTCTACTCTTTATCCACCAATCCATCTCCTTATCCAACATTAACTTATTCTTTTTGGCTCCTAGGTGTTTCAGTTGGCTTAGTTCCTCCATTAAAATGCCATTAGCAAATCGGTTAATAAGATCCTCTTCTTTTTGGCTCCTAGGTGTTTCAGTTGGCTTAATTCCTCCTCCATTAAAATGCCATTAGCAAATTGGTTAATAAGATCCTCTAGATCCCTCTCAACCTCAGAAATCTGCGAGTCACGATTACGATAACTTGCCCTTGCCCATTCAACAACCTTATCTTTGATAATTTTTAATGCCAAAGAAAATTGATCACATGCCAAGTCACCCAAAGCTCGATCACATCTATCCCTAACTAGGCTCTTGAATTCCTCCTCTGCCACCCTTCCTGGATCAAACTTAAAGGGGACCCCAACTTATATACATCATGATCAAGCTCAAGAATACTAGGAAAGTAGTTTGAGCTTCATTTCTAAGTTCTTACCAATCCATGATCTATACCTTTTGATCCTTTGCAAGAGATCATTATGGACCAAGAATCTCTTTACCCGCTTGTCAACCCCCTCATCACCAACCATGTTATTGTACCAAGTAGGCGCTGCTCAACATTGACTAGACCTGCAATCAGAGTGATTGAGGAAGAATTCTGCAAGTCGATCCATTTTGGCACATTAACCCCACACGTCCCTACTGTTCAAAGTCAAATTCAAATCTCCACCCTCAAATCAGTACCCAATCCACTTGAAAGGGTTGGCTCCTTATTATCAACCCCTTTCTTAGGTCGTAATTAATAACAACCTCCTCCTGTAGAAAGGGAAGTCGAGGAAACGAGATCAGAACCTCCCTAGTCCCTAACCCTACAGAGATATTATGGACCAGCACCACTAAATTTTGAATCCTCTTTTTTTTCCATACTTTTCTGACAAAGTTTGTTGTAGTCTTCTAAGATATGGCCATAGTCATGACACCTAGCACAATAGAAGGGGATGTTGGAATAATCTAAGATTTAAGAATACCTCCTTTCATCAAAAACAAAGTCCATGGATTCAAATACTCCCTTCCTCAAATTGAGTTCCACTAGATCCCTTGTAACCATCCAGGCTGTGCTTGTCAGAAAGCTATCATCAACTACAAGGACTTTCCTCAACACATTCCCAATTGCAAGCAAAGCTTGCTTAGTCCAAAACTACGTTGGTAATTTGTGAAACTTCGCCCACACTGGAGTATGCTCGATGAATTCATTTTTGGCATAAAAAGTGGATGCAATGGCTTAAGTCTGCCCATATCTAAGAATCGGTAGCCGATTCTCTGTTATCCATCTAAGTAATGTCTCCTTTCCAACCCTACGTCCCATAACTTTCCCAAGCAGGGTTTCTTTGGACATATCCAAGATTTTGTCCACACGGAGATTTTCCCCAATGACAAGAGTAGTCCCCCTACCTCTGCTCTTCACTACCCTCCTGTGTTTATTTATCACGTGCCTCTCACCACCTTCCGAACCCACCTTCGGGTGGCAGACTACATTCAACACTTTCGCTGGGAAACCCTACACATTTAAAACCTGTGTTGACAGCCTCCGCACATGAACCAAAAACTGGGGTCTGAACAAAAGAGATCACTTTATTTCCCTGGTAATCATTTTTCAGCAGTTTAACATATCCTGTGGGAGTTGGTTCTTAGCTTATGCTATTACCTGCTTTTTGCACCATCGGATGCTTAAGGTTCAAATAAGTTTGTACCTTGATTTCCTCCTTTCTGTTGAACTTGTCTATTTAATATTATTGTTTCTTTTTGATGAGTTTCAAATTCTTGGACCTGAGTCACTTAAATGAGCTGGACTTCAAATTAAATGCTTCAAAGTGGTTTGAACTTTGACCCAATGTTGTCTCCATGGAGTTAAACAATTACTCATTAGATTACAATTGTTATTGTTTTCGGACTCTAGCTGGTCATTTAGAGATGCATTTTTTAATGTATTATGTCTCAGAACTTTACTTTTATATATCTTAAATTTTATAGTTCGTCTATTTTGATGAAATTTTCCCTGTTTGCACCTTTAGACACAATATATATCAGTAAATTTTGAATAGTTGGTGTCTAATGCTATGGATTAGATTGATTCATGTGTGTGTATAATTTTAAAATCTGAATATTTTAGGTCCGAGTCATTTACTAGTTTGATGACTAGTGTTTGTCTGGTTGCAAGCTGAGTTGTAATTTTGGGGCAAACTGATTGTGATCTGATTCCGAGCATGGTGACATTGGTTAAGAATATTGAAATATTCTTAGGTGCTAGCCTCCTTATAGTCACTAGATTGGCTAGCTTATCCCTTTCTGAAGTTAAATCATGTTTGAAAGGAATCAATTCACAAGCCTTCCTTGATCCATGTAATGTGGGTGCAATTCCTACATAAATCTATGAAGCTAGGTTGTGATTTATTCTCTAGGATTTAAATCAATAGGCTGGATGGTCTATACATTGATTGTTGCCAACACCTTGCCTTGAGAGCCAGCCCATGCTCCCTAAGAGCGGCATGTTCTTTTGCCTGATTGTTAATGGTGTTTCCTCGACTCATTTCAATTTGAAACTTAATTTATCTCCTGAAAGAATTCTGTTTGCACTTTTTACAGTTGTTAGTGACTATGCCATGGAATTATTTTAATAATAATAAATGTTTTTGTTAGCTAGAGTAGTATTCTACCTACTAAATGACAAATGATTCAGGCTTTTATTGTGGTGTTATTGAAATAGGTAATTCCAGGCATTTTGAGTCAATCTGTTCACAATGATGCAAAGGAGTATGATGTATATGCATTTCTTTCAGTTGAATGGAAAGAGAGGCACCATGGCCAGCTTGATAACTGGGGTGGCCGTGTAATCATTCATAATCTGACAAAAATGAAAGAAGTGAATGGTCACTTAAAGTTGGTGAGTTTTCAATGTTTTCAATTGTTACCAATGGTAACATCCTGGCAGCTTTCACTCACTTTTCTTGTTCTTGCATTCATTCTCTTGTTGACGATTTAAATCAAATGCCTATTACCATATTCTTCAATTCACCTTTTACTTTTGGCATTCTCAATGGCAGATTGTTTCATTGCTGGAAAAATTCCTTCTTTCATGAGACACCCATACAAAATGGGGGGTAACAGTAGGCAACTTATTTCTGTTGGTTACCTTTAATCTGCATTAGATTTGGATACTGAAAATTCTGGAAAATAAACAAACTAATCATTTACTTGGTGTCTGGGTTCTTTGAAAACAGTGCTTTGCCCCTTAAGAAATGTCAGTATTTTGTGCTCATGGAGCTCTGTTTTAATTTCTTTTGTGGGCCATTATTTTTCTTTTCCTTCTTTCAGCAGAATCGTTTCATCCTCATATGTTGATAACCACCTTTTTCATTGTTGGTAAAAATTTGATGTACTGTTTTTTCTTTCTTTCGGCCCAGACACATAAACCAGAGTTCCTGGTAGTTAGCCCCTCTGGCAGATTTGTTGGAATGCCAGACAGTCATGCAATTTATATCTGGAAGTCACCTGTTGAAAACATTGAGAATGCCAAAGAAGTTAAGATGATGCCGTTGCACCATACAAAGGCCTTGTGTACCATAGCATTTCATCCAAATGATACAATTGTTGCTGGAGGGGATGTAACTGGTAGAGTTTTGATATGGAGAGGGGTTGGGCTGCATACATTTACTTCAGAAAAAAATGTTGAGAATGGTGGAAGGTCCATAGAGAGGTCTGGTGTGAAGGCTCAGGATGATGCAGTTTCTTTGACAACATGGCATTGGCATCAAAGTCAATGCGAAGTGAAGTTTGTGTCTTTCTCATTAGATGGTGCTTACTTGTACTCAGGTAGGAATACTTGGTCTCCTCTTCTTTTGAAAGATTTTATGTATCTTCAGATTTACAATGTTTGGAGAAACCATCACTGTTATGTCAAATCTTAAATTTCGCTTTCTATGTAGTCAGAAAAAAATGTTAATGACAGCTAAGATGGAAGCTTTATATCTGGTCCTAACAAGGAAGTTCTGTTGTCTAATTCTAAAGAAACCTTTGTAGTTCACTGATATCTTTCAATACAAAGAGTTCTTATACTTTTTTGTGCTAACCCAGATTACAATCTGGTTATGATCTCATTAATTTGTGTGTTTAACTAAGTGATGCTGTTTACAAGTTGCCAGGTGCAAAGGAAGGCGTTCTTGTGATATGGCAGCTGGAGACTGGCAAGAAACAATTTTTTCCACGTTTGGGAGGCCCCCTTCTATTTCTTGCTCATTCTCCAGAACCATCCCTCTTTTCTGTGAGTAAAATGTTCATTTTCCAAGTGATTCTTGAAATACTTTCCATCAATGAAAATTTTCTATTAAATTCATCAATTGGGCAATGGTTCTAAGGACATTGAAGTCCATGTGCTTATTACTGGAGATGATAGAGAGCTGGTGTATTGTTGATAATTGATGTTCAGTAGAAGTGAATTAGTATGCACCATCTGTTGGAGGGTTCCCTGATATCTTAGTCAATGTCTTTCCTATTAATTGACTGCCTGCTAAATTAATGATATGTTACTTGTGTTGATGGTTATTGTAATGGATTGTTGTTTATGGACTGTCATTAGTAGACTTTGAACTATTGACAGCCTCATTTGAATTATGTTTATTCTTTCTGTAGTACAACATTGGATTGAAGCAGAACTAGTTGAATGAAACACTTGATGCAGATTTCATTGTTTTGGAGGATACTGAATCTTGATCCCCCCTCAGAATGGATAATGGAGAGTCGGCTGAAAACAATATAAAAAGGAAAAATATTATTAGATGAGAAACATTCCAAGGCTTCTAGGATAATAAGCCACATAGAAGGAATTTCAGCTGCTGTAAGGAAAACACTATCACTGTTATAATTTATCCATTTTCATCATTTAGTTCAGGATATTAATTGCCGTTAGGAAATAAAATTATCAGATGCTAACAAAGGTGACACATTAGAAACTAATGATGAAGAATTCTGTTCTAGAAACGCCACAAGGATTCCACCATGCTGAGAAAAATGTAATCATCATGATGTCCTATATAATGTTGATAATAGCTGTCGATGCAGGTTTCATTCCCACACCTGAAATCAAGGGACATTGCAATTCAAAAATAAATGACAAGGACAACCAACATCCAGGATTTACTGTTTTGCTAAAATTCCTTCATCATTCTTTCTTAAGGTCATGGAAAGGATTGCAGTTGTCTCAACCACAACAAACATTCCATTAATCACTTTTAATAAACATGTGATAGAGCAAATACGTCAACATCATTGGTGGAAAACTACAATCCAAAAAATCCCTTGGATTAGCCATCACTTAATTTGTGAAGAGGTTTGTTCACTAATATCAAAGGTCACAAAGCTTCTCTAGCAAAATAAAAAATGCGTGGTTTTGATTTTTTCCTCGAAAAAAAAGCGTAATTTTTTTTCAGCAGTGGCAAATAAAATTACATTTGTAGATGCATATCATGTATGCTTTCAATATATCAAGTGCCAAGACCCCAAGCTAGAGTCAGAAGAAATAGAGTCTGCCTATCGTCCATGATACATAGTGTCTAAATGTATATACAGAAATTTCATGAGATCAGTCAAAAAGTGCTGTAGTTATGATTTGTGACAAAAACAAAAAAACTGAATCTGTTTCCTGTGAAGAGCTGTAGATGCTGGAGAAAAAGCACTTTATGTTCATGTTAATCGCACTCTTTCTTCATGAAAAGGTCTGTAGTAGTATTCAAACTGGCTGCCTTCCCTGAATTTATATATGAGCCATTGCCCATAATCCATCCGTAGACCTGCATTAGACAGCCTATCCGCTGTAGACATGTTGACACTAAAAACTGACAAGGCTTTTTAAAAAACAAATCCTCCACCAGTGGAACCAGTCTCAAATTATGACGCCGTTGAGTCCCCATTGACCAATTAACAACCAACATAGAATCACCGAAGACGTTTAAATCCTTACACCCGTTTTCCAATGAGAAGAGAAGGAGAATTTTTACAGCCATTAATTTAGCATAATTGTTTGAACCTCCTCCAAATCCAATTTGCATTTTTAAATAATGGTTTTCACTTAGGAACAACAATGATCCTCCACCATAGGTTGGATTTTCAATTTTTCACCATGTGAGGCTCCATCAAAAAACACCCAAGGCTTGGTTTTATCAATTTGTTCTCTCCGGATCCTATGAACCCCTTCCAAACCTTACCTCTGGGGCAAAAAGGATAAAATACAGACACCTTGGGATAGGTGTGGTTTCAATACTTAATAATAAAATGAAACAATTATCTTTTCAATTAAGTAATCTCTGCAGCCCACTTCGTACTGTTAGATTTTCTTAAAATTATAGCAGTATATCTTAATTGCATATATCAATAGGATCACTAGAAGATAGACAAAGCACAGAACAATAACACAAGTATTTTTCACCTAGGAAACCCAATTGGGAGAAAACCCAGCAACCTTCGTCTAAAGATAATAATTCTGAGATCAGAGTACAATGAAATAAGAAAAGAAAAATATGAAAATGCTTTCCAAAGATTGAAACCCTGAAAACAATCTTCTTTTGCAGTGTATGCGAACTTCTTTGAGCCGCTGTGTAGCTGCACTCTGCCAGAAACTGCGCACTTCACTTGTGCTGCTGCGTTGTTGTTGTGTGTGATAATGAGGAGGGGAGCCTCCTATTTATACTGTTTTCCCACCCATAAATTAAATGGGGCCGACTTCCCTTGGGGGAGCAATAATAATTTTATATTTCATAATTTTTATTTTATTCTTTTATTGTTGGCTTTTCACCCCAAGGATTACATTGTTCTTTCTAGGGTTTAGATGAATGATTACAACAAGTTCATTCCTCGAAGGAGGACAATAAGATAGCCTCTGAAGTTGCACAAACTCCAACACTCCCTCTCAACAAGGAAGGTATTCTTCGGTCTTCATCAACCTCATGATCATCTGTGTTTCATCTGTACATCTATACTGTCTCCATCATCTCTAAACGCACTGAAGGTTGTTTTTATGAATCTGTTCTATCTGGATGTCTAAGAGAGAATCTTCTGCTACCTATCCGTCTCTTCTGCCGATGGAATACTTCCATACCTGGCTAGAGATCCCGGATGAGCACATGTGCATGACCGTCTACTACTGTTCGTCTCATCTGCCGATGGGGTACTCCCATACTTGGCTGAGAACTTGAACAAGTAGAGGTACCTGTGCAATCACACAGCCATCTACTACCTGTCCGACTCATTTGCCGATGGGATTTCTCCCATACCTGGCTGAGCACCTGGACGAGCAAAGGCACTTGTGTGAACCCGACTATTCACTCCCTGTCTGTCTCATCTGCCGATGGGATTTCTCCCATACCTGGTTGAGAATCTGGATGAGCAGAGGTACCTGGGCAAGGGTATAGTGAGTGTCTCTCAGTCATCTCTCCCTCTCAAGGAGGGATACGTTCTCTTCTAGTGGAAGTCTTCCGCAAAAGTATTCAAATTTCACTGTGGGAAGAGGCTCGGTGAGAACATTTGCAGTCTGGTCATCTGTCAGAATATACTGTAGCTCGACCGCACCTTTTTGCACCATATCACGTATGAAGTGGTACCGAATCTCTTTGTGCTTTGACTTGTCATGAAATACAGGATTCACTGACATCTGCACACAACTCTGGTTATCATAGTGAATCACGGTTGGCTCTGGAATCTGGCCAAACAATCCTGCAAGAAGTTTACGAAGCCAAACTGCTTCTCGGGTTGCTGAACTAGCAGCCATATACTCGGCCTTTGTAGTACTGAGAGCTACTGAGTTCTGCTTCCTACTGCACCAAGTGCTCTTCCTATCTGTAGTGCATTTGACCCAATCTGAGTCTATAAACCCTTGCAATTCCAAGTCACATTCTGAATCATATCGTAGACCATATCCCATAGTGCCACGTAAGTATCTAGGTACATGTTTTGCAGCAATCCAGTGAATTTGCCTCGGTTCACACATGAACTGACTGAGAGCATTCACAACAAAACAAATGTCTGGTCTGGTGTTCGTCAGATACGACAAGGACTCAATCAACTGGCGATACTTGGTGGAATCAATCAAATTTGAATCTGAAGCAGAATCTCTCAGCTTCTTCAAATTTGCATCCATTGGAGTAGCTATGAACTTGCAATCCAACATTTCGAATCTCTTCAGCATATCCATGGTGTAATTTCCTTGACTTAGGAAAATCTTCTTCTGCCTTTATCATAACTCTATTTCCAAGAAGTAATGTATCAACATTGTCATTGAGAAAGACTGTCTTGGCATCCATCTGATACAACTTTCATCCCATAGTTGAAATAGCAATAATCGATCTGAAAGTACATCAAGTCATAGGAGCAATGTCTCATCATAATCGACTCCCTCTTTTTGAGAGAACCCTCTGGCTACAAACCTAGCCTTGTATTTTTCAATGCTCCCATCTGCTCCATGCGGGGCTTCATGCTCCTCTGCATTCTGCAAAATCTGTCGTGCCCATCTGGGTCTTTTTTGGCTCACTGCCATATCTTGTGGGAGCATCATCTGGCTCAACTTGATCAATGGAATTGATCGGTTTATTCATTTCTTCAAACTCACTCTTAATGTTTGGAGGGGGAGATGATCTCATCTCTTCATCGTCATCGATCTCCATATCTGATCCTCTTCCTTTTTGGATAGCCATTTCTTCTTCAAAGGTTGCATCCTGCTTGACTTTGATTTGAATTGATCCTGGGATGTATATTCTGTAATCCTTTGAAGACTTGCGATATCCCACGAATGTTTCCTTCTTGCCTAAAGGTTTTAGCTTGGGCACGTGAATGTAGATTGGAAGGTAATTGTCCATCCTGGTGACGACCAGGTTCATCAAGGATTCTTCAATTGTCTTGTTCGAGTCACGACATCAGTGTCGTCAGGTTTCTATCATAAGTAATAGACTAGAATCCTTGTCTTTGAGGGATAACTCCCTCTGTCTTTCAGAAGTGGGTTGAGTAGATCTTGTTGAAGCATCATATAGACCGACATTCGTAGAAGCTTTCTGCTTCTGATAACCAAATCTCTGCATGAGATTATTTTGGGCCTGAGAGTCATAATACAAGCTTCTTAGAGGCTTTCTGCTTCTGTTCCATTCGTATATCAATGGGATCACTTGTCCTTGTAGATCATGGTCTTCCCTACAAGTCAAATCCCGTCAGATGGTTAGCAATATTTCATAACAAAATAATGTAGGCAACCTTTTAGTCAATGCTTCGACACAACACTTGTAAGGCCATTATCTGGATGGTTATGGTCTCCGTTATAGCATACCATCAAGAGTGTGTACTACTCCAGTATGTTATAAAGGAGTTCTCATCCTAGATGGGTTGTGCAGCATGACAGGCTATTTAACTACCTGAATTTTAGGAATGTAGATCTGTGTAATATATATTAAAAAACAACCAGATTTAATCTACTAGAGCATGTAAAATCAAATACTTATCTTTTGTAGTTTTGTGGGTGGGTTCCCATTGTCAGGGTCCACTGGTCTTCATATGCTTGCTTGACGATCATCACAATCTAGATCTTCATATCATTTCTTAGAAGAAGAACTGCGAACGATCATTCTTCCTTGGCTCCTTGTGAGGAGGGTCTTCTTCTACATCAACAGTTGAATCTTCATGCTTCCTTTTGATTGAAATTCGATCGTTACTGGCATAATGACCATATTTCTTGCACCTGTAGCACTGTATCTGAGATAAGTCCTTTTTCTCTTGTTTCTTCTGATCTAGGGGAGGACTTGATCTCATATCTTGGTGCTTGTGATTGAAGGACTTCCTTCCCCCTCTCTTGCCTTTCTTGGCATGAGATATGAACGCTTGATTTTTCCTCAGGTTGAGTGCCATGAAGTCTTTGGCGTGTTGCGATTCTTGTTTCTTTCTGTGTGCATTCTGCCCATAGCTTATCAAATTTGGGCAACATGGTTCGACCACTTATAGTTTGGATAAAAGACTCCGAAGATGGTGGGAGACCATTTAGGGTGGTCATAACGAGATCCTTTTCTTCAAGATTGTCTCCACTGGACTTTAGCTTGTCTCGGAGCTCGGTGATCCTCATGAAATATGAGGCAATATCCTCGGACTTCGTCATCTTCATGTTCGACAGCTGATTCCTCAATTTGAGATTCACATTGATGGTATTGTGTTCAAATAACTTCTTTAGAGTTTTGAACATCCTCCTCGCGATCGTCTTTTCTGAGATCTGAGGAACCAAGTGATCTCTAACTGAGTCCACTAAAATCCTCCTTGCTTTGGCATCATCCTTTCTCCAGCGAGGTTTGTATTATTCGGCTTCTGGTTCTGGAACCTTTGCCTTTACAAACTGTAATAGGTCATTTTCTTCTAGTAGAAGAAGAACCTTAGACTTCCAGGGAATGAAATTGGAAGCCCCTTCCAAACGGTCTTCAACCTTCATGCTGATCATCTCGACCACAGATCTTGATCTGAGACCCTAACAGAGGCTAGGTCAAAAATGAAAGTTGGAGTTTTGGAAAACTGACTCCATAGATAAATGCGCCCTAGGGAGGCGAGTTGAGTAGAGTTAGAGTTGAGCCAAAACTGTGGAGAAAGTAGGTCAAAACTAGAAACCCTAATTTTTGATGCAGCTGCAGAATTAGGTCAAAATTGAAAATTCTCAGAATTGAATTCCGTCTTCACCAAAAGATGCGCCCTTCTTAGAGTGAAATTTCCAAGGCTCTTTTTCTGCCAAAAGATTGAGTGAAGATTTTAAAAGATGAAACCCTAGTTTTGATAGGTTGCAGATAGAGTTCCGGGAAGGGATTCTTCTAGCACTGCTCTGAAACCATGTTAGATTTTCTTAAAATTATAGGAGTATATCTTAATTGCATATATCAATAGGATCACTAGAAGTTAGGCAAACCACAGAACAATAACACAAGTATTTTTCACCTGGGAAACCCAATTGGGAGAAAACCCAACAACCTTTGTCTAGAGATAATAATTTTGAGATTAGAGTACAATGAAGAAAGAAAAGAAAAATATGGAAATGCTTTCCAAAGATTGAAACCTTGAAAACAGTCTTCTTCTGCAGTGTAGGCGAACTTCTCTAAGTTGCTGTGTAGCTGCACTCTGTCAGAAACTGCACACTTCGCTTGTGCTGCTGCGCTGCTGTTGTGTGTGATAATGAGGAGGGGCGCCTCCTATTTATACTGTTTTCCCACCCATAAATTAACTGGGGTCGACTTCACTTGGGGGAGCAATAATAATTTTATATTTCGTAATTTTTATTTTAATCTTATATTGCTGGCTTTTCACCCCAAGGATTACATTGTTCTTTATAGGGTTTAGATGAATGATTACAACAAGTTTAACTCCTGAAGGAGGACAATAAGAATAGCTTCTGAAGTTGCACAAACTCCAACACGTACAATGGATTGTTTCTTCTTCTTGAACTATTGCTTTGACAAACCCAATATAAACTTTTGGAAGAGAAACAAGAGAGTGAGATTCTGGGTATGGCCCAAAACCAATTGATAGAGCATGTTGAAGTACGCATCCAACTTCTCAATTTGTTTGCTTTTATGAGCCATTGTTGCGGGAAATTCAACATTCTTTGATCTTATAGAGTCAAGTTGAGATGTCATATTGTTGCTAAAGTAAGAGAAGGCCACTTGAAGGTCTTGAATTTGATGAACACTCCTCCTCTAAACTTGTTGCAATTCAGAAATTTCACAAGGAATGCTATGACTGAAATGCTTGTGACCTTCCATGCTTCTTGTTGCCTTCGAAAATAGTCCAAAGCCAAAACCAAAGAAGAATTGGGTGAGTTCCATTCCATTTGAAAGCGGCCATATGGAAAACAAAGCGCAGATCTTGGAGCGAAAGCCCTAAATCACAAGGCCTAAACCAATCCACAGCACCTTATCAAGCATGAGGAGCAAGATGTACCAAAATGGAACCTTGTGCTGAACCTAGATGACCATCCAGATAAACTTGCAAAGACCAAAATCTATGACGAATAAAATCCCACCTTCATTGCATAGATGCATCTTGTCATGTTTAATAATCATCTCATCGACACTCTTGAAGAAATGAAGAGGGAGTACAATGGGACGCATTGAGATTAGTGGTCGTCTCATCCATCTTAAATTGAAACTCTATCTATCCACAAACTCTGTTCACATACCAATCCTAAGGCTTAAGAAACTATGATTCATGGGATGTATGCTATGTTAGAAACCTTCCCATTTAAACCAAACATTCCAATGTTTAATGAGACTGCTTCATTTTCCCTTGTGTCCACCAGGTTATTGAATATCCTCAGAACTTGGTAATACTCTGTAGATTCAAAACTCCTCGCCAACCCTTGAATTCTTAATATCAATGTAGAGAGGCTTGGATTTTGGGAGAGAAAATGCTCTCCTTGTCTCCATTTACAATTATCTTTTTGATCCCCTTTATTTTGAGAATATTCAACCCTTGATACAAGGGTGATGCTTTTGCTTGATTATCGGTAGATTCTCCTAGGCCCCAGGCAAATTATAGTTCACAATTTCTATTTTGACAAATATTAAGTGCATAAGGGCCCATATGAGAGGTGTGTTCAACTTGCTCCATCTCTTCTCTTTCAACTTTTAGAGTTCATTAAATTACTCCAAAGGGGGATCCCTCTAAGGTATGATGGACTTGATCTTTTCTATAATGCTATCAATTGACTCATATATTTTGGCAAGGCTAGGGGAATCTAAATCTGCATACCTTATCATCTCTACTATTGAGAGATGAAAGAGAAAATGTATTTCACGTCAACCCACCAATATTCATTCAACAACATTTGTCATGCCTTCTTTCCCTATTCTATTTTGGATTCCCCACCATATAGACTGTTTGGGGCTAGTAACAGTGGCTTTTAAGTCCTGTTACACCTCTATCATATGGTCAAAAGAATAAAGTGGGTGGCATGCCTTGGTGGAGTCATGGTGGTTGAAAATGCACATTTGTGCCTTTTGCATCGAAAATTATGTGGGTGATTTAATAAATTTTGTCAGTGTCTTTGAGTGCATTATCTAAAGCATACACACAACAAGGAATCCAAAATAGATTCTTATACCTGCTTTGAATCATCAACTCCATAGACCCACAAACTAGTGTAGCAAACGTGATACATAAACTATATTTGTAGGATCAATTTCTTCGATTTTGTCTTTTAATACCTCAAATTTGAATGCTGCATCCTTTATCTTTTTGTTACATTCAATTGCCCTTAAGAAATAGCTTGCTTGGAATGGTGGCAATCATGTTCAACTAAGGCCTTTGTCAAACCCATGATTTCCTTTTTCTTCAACCCCCTTGTTAAACAATGGCGTACTCCTTTTATTGTAACCAGGGGGTTGAAATGATTGGCTAACAATTATGACTTTCTTCATCATCTCTTTGTAGAGAGAATAACAGGTGGTATTGAATGATATTCCGTCAGCAAAGAAAAATATAGTCACTGCATCCTTTGCTTCCACCCTGCATTGTGCATTGGACATATTTGTCACTGCAATGCCCTTACTTGAAATAGTATTAATAGAACCCTTTGGTGATTCAACTTGATCATTGTCATTGGTTGCTCTTTGAGAGGACACTTCTAAGTCCAGAACTCATGTTTTAAAAAAAATGGGAGATCTGTCCTCCGCTGCCTCTATAGTGCTACCTATGGTAGCCATGTGAAGTTTACTAATTTCATTTTCCTCCCTAATGCATACCCTTATTCAATCTTTGGGTATAGCCAAAAGTTGATGGTAAATCCTAGTGTAACTGCCATTAAATGTGTGATCACATAGGTTGCATAGCCATTACTTTGAACCATCATTATTTTTCCTCTTCTTATGGGTGATTTTTTTGACAAAATATAACAAGGGTTTCTTTGGGCTGATGGAACTTGATGCTTTCATTCGACTATGGGAACATTGTAGTTGGTTTGATTTCATATTGAGGAGATAGAGAAGCAGTGCCTCCATTTCGATTTCTTTGGAGATTTGGATAGGTCGAAGAATGTAGGGAAGAAATGCAATGTGCAATGTGCAATGTGCATGAAACATTTACTTTGCAACCCACTATGCAACCTTCAATGATTGAACCAGTGATTTAACAAATGAGAAATCAAGAATAAACTTAGAATAATAAAAAAATAGTATTCTGGTAAAAGATAAATCTGAATATGTTGTTTGCTGATTGTGTGAGGGGTTGATTCCACTTCAATCATGATTGGAAAATCCACTTCAAAATGGTCGACAATAGATTGATGGGTCTATTCCAATGTGATGCACAATATGCAGGTTGTGAATGCCTTCATGGTTTGATAGGGCAGGTTGTGAGGGTGACTTTGTGGTGTCTAGTGTCTACATAACAACGAGTCTAGAGGGTGGGATTGATAATGTAGGCACCAGTGTGAGAGTGTAGATAGTGGAAGGATGTGAGGGTGTAGACACACATGTAGAGTAGGTTTAGGGTTTGAGAATGCAAATTCCCATAATTCATCGTCATAGTAGTAAAGTCTTTTGGAGTATAAGCATCCCTAGTTGCCCGAAGTGTTGGAGCAATGAGTATAATTGATTTTTAGGGGGCGATGTGTCCCCAAACTTCAAAACCATGCCTGATGATCATGCCATGAGGTGCATCTTGGACAAGATATCCTAGAAATATATATGGAAGCATCGTCTCTCAAGAAGAAAAGGGAGCTATATCCCTTGTCGAGTCGAGGTTAGAGTGCATGTTGCAAGTTGAAATGTGGCCTTGTGCAGTGTGAATTGACCCCTTAAGTATGTGTAAGTTGTAGCGAACTTGATCTTTTCCCCTCGGAAGTAGAAATGGTAACCAGATTGAGAACGGGTTGTGACGTTGAAGATCATAAACTTAATTTTCCCTAGGTTAATCAATAACTGCCCAAGATCACAAAAGCTTGATAAAGCATTGATTTGTTTTTGTAGGCCCTAAAGTGATGTGGCTAGAAGTATCAAATCATAAAAAAAAAGAAGCATAGATATTGACATGTGCTGTAAAAGACAAACATCACTATTTGAATATGTTTCGAGAAAAAAGACTTTAGTGCATCAATGTAAACCCCAAAGAGGGTTGATGCGAGGGGGCACCCATGCCTAGTGCCAATGTTGCTTAGGATGAAATTTGAAAGGCCATGGGGTTTATGGAGATGACCAAGAACAAAGTCATAGAATCCCATGATGGAAGCAAAGACTGTCTTCAAAATGCCAATTTTGTGGAGCCTCTAAAACGACGCCTTTTTGGGATTGTGTCAAATGCTTTTTGAAAATACACAAAGCAAGAAAATACCTTCGAAGAGTGAAGATGAGCCTCCTCGATAATGGCCTTGAGTGTGTAAATATCTTCTATAGTTTGGTACTTGAGGTAGAAACTTGTTTTCCATTTGGCCTAAGGTTCCTCTTTTCAAGCTTTTTTGAAAGCTATAAATGAATAATTGTAGTGAAGCCATGTCCAATAGTGATAGTTCTAAAATTTTCCATATTTGCACCATTGTTATCGGAATCAGTCCGGTTCAAGCAAAACCGACTGGTCCAACCGGTTTAGAAGGTTTTTCGGTCTGTTCCGGTGCCCAAACCGCTTGGGCTGGTATTTTCACATAAACTGCCCCCGAACCGATCGGTTTCGTATGGAACCGGGCTGAAACTGTCGAACCGTCCGGTTTTGACTGGTTTCATACGGTCTGTATTGTGCTGTACAACAACTGTCAACCGGTCGGTCCATACTGTGTCGTACGACAGCTGTCAAAGCACCCACGAAACTCAATTGTTTTAAAAAGAAAACAAAAAATGCCTAATCTAAAGGACGTAAACTAACCCTAATGCCATTGTGGTTCTATTTAAAGACCCTGCCACCCTCTATTTAGAGCCTCTTTGTTGATGTATCTTGGTTCAAAACTCCAATGATGTATTGCACTCGGTGTGATTTTAGTTATTTGCACATGTACTTGTTATATGTATGGGAAACTTTGTATATTTGTGTATTACGCACATGAATATATATGTTTTATTACAAAATATGAATATTTTATGTATTTTTTAGTCTACCATTTTTTTTTTCCGGTTTGGGTTTGGTTCACATTTTGGGCTCTGTCGGTTCGATGACCGGTCCGGTTTTGATAACATTGATTTGCACAAACCCCTGATTTTAAATTTGCATGGATGATATGATGGGACAAGCATAAGTGAAATAAAAATAGAGAATATGATTAAACAAATCAACAATGTGATAGTTGAGGGAGTAAATACAATGTTTAAGGAATTAAGTCAGAAACCATTCCTCATTAGTGACCATGCTAGTGCTCATGATCTTGATTGCTTACCTAATGTCATCTATGGAGAAACGATGGCAAGAGGGGTGTGGAGAGGGGGAGATGGGTGATATAGATAGGGTCCTTTATAGGAAAATCATAAAGGGCAATCTTATGAGAGAACATGGATCTAGTGTCTAAATTTGAGGGGAGAGTGGTATGTCTAGGTAAAAGGGTGTGCCAAAAGGTTTTGGGACAAGGGTGAGTGACCTCACAAAACTTGCATCTATGCAAGGGAAGGAATGCTCGGTTTTGATAGTGGAGGTAATTGTAGGAGTTTTCAAGGTGGGGAAGGGGGAGGGTTCCATGTAAAAGTGGAACAAAGTTGCTTTCGACTACTTGTTGATCATGGGGCAAAATCCATGTGTGACAACGTAGGTGAATTGTCAAATGGAATGGGGTTATGGGTTAAGAGGCACCTCTATTCTATAACTATGGAATGAAACTCATATTTGCTTGGCTCTCTTGAGGAATGAGAAATATTGGAGGGGAGGAACAAATTGTGAAAGGGAGGTGGTGTAGTAATCGACATACTCCCTACGAAAGAACATAGTGTTGCATGGGGTGAGATCAACCAAGGGGTGGGACAAAGAAGAGGATTGGATGGTTTGGCTTGTAAGCTGGATGGGGAAGACTAAAATTGCGTATGTGAGGGAGTAACTCTTGGCTGGACAAGACATAATCGACCACACTAACCCCACCATTGTGAGGGAAATAGGTGAAGCCTCTTGAGTCGGGGGAACAAAGAGGATCATCTGAGATCAATAGGTCATAGGATTCCCAAACTTGTAGAAGGTGCCTCCCATAAGTTGTAAGAGGTCCAACACCATCATTTGAAGAAATCGAAAGGCCTTGTTGTCACATGATTTGACGATCAAAGTGTTTGTAGAGATTAAACGATCGGTAGACTAGTGGAACGTCGGGACTTTGCCCTAAGGTGTCACACAAGTAGGGTCCCCTCTCTCTAGGTTTCCTAGGTCCACCAAGGAAGACCTAGACTAACCATGGGAGGTGTCCCCAGTCAAACTTTCCTTGGTACTTGCCAGCAAAACCAACTTTCCCAAAGTGCTAGTATGAATGATTTGGCAAAAAGGACTATGGTGCTTACCTAATGTCATCAATGGAGAAACGATGGCAAGAGGGGTATGGAGAGAGGGAGATGGGTGATATAGATAGGGTCCTTTGTAGGAAAACCATAAAGGGCAATCTTATGAGAGAACATGGATCTAGGGTCTAAATTTGAGGGGACTGTCTAGGGAAAAGGGTGTGCCCAAAGGTTTTGGGACAAAGGTGGATGACCTCACAAAACTTGCATCTCTTCAAGGGAAGAAATGTTCGGTTGAGGCAATTGTAGAAGTTTTCAAGGTGGGGAAGGGGGAGGGTTCTATGTAAAAGTGGAACAAAGTTGCTTGCGACTACTTGTTGATCATGGGGCAAAATCCATGTGTGACAGCGCAGGTGAATTGTCAAATGGAATGGGGTTATGAGTTAAGAGGCACCTCTATTCTATAGTTGTGGAATGAAACTCATATTTGCTTGGCTATCTTGAGGAATGAGAAATACTGGAGGGGAGGAACGAATTGTGAAAGGGAAGTGGTGTAGGAATCATTATACTCCCTACGAAAGAACACAATGTTGCATGGGGTGAGATCAACAAAGGAGTGGGACAAAGAGGAGGATTGGATGGTTTGGCTCGTAAGCTGGATGGGGAAGACTAAAATTGCGTATGTGAGGGAGTAACTCTTGGCTGGACAAGACATAATCGACCACACTAGCCCCACCATTGAGAGGGAAATAGGTGAAGCCTCCTGAGTCGGGGAAACAAGGAGGATCATCTGAGAACAATACATCATGAGATTCCCAAACCTGTAGAAGGTGCCTCCCATAAGTTGTAAGAGGTCCAACACCATCATTTGAAGAAATCGAAAGGCCTTGTTGTCACATCATTTGACGATCAAAGTGTTTGTAGAGATTAAATGATCGGTAGACCGGTGGAACGTCGGGACTCTGCCCCAAGGTGTCACACAAGTAGGGTCCCCTCTCTCTAGGTTTCCTAGGTCCACCAAGGCAGACCCAAACTAACCATGGGAGGTGTCCCCAGTCAAACTTTCCTTGGTACTTTCCAGCAAAACCAACTTTCCCAAAGTGCTAGTATGACTGATTTGGCAAAAAGGACTATGGTGCTTGAGGTAAATTACAAATATGAAAATTACACCCTTGGGGAAATGGCTAATGGAGACAAATAAGATCGACAAAATAGTGAAGTACTCCCTATAGCTAAGCACAAACAAGCACACAAGATAGGAAATGACAAATGCAAGTTGTTTGGGCAATTTGGAGGCACTATGGAAGGCTAGACTCAGGATTTAAGTGCGTGTCCTTAAAATTTCTGCGTGTTAAATAACAGAACAGCCAACTAAATAGCGTAGAAAAATTAGGAAATAAGTGCCTACTGATAAGATAATGGTATGAGATAATTCCAGCACTTACAGACTACGTTACCGGATCTGCAGGCCCTGGGTCATGGATCCGTGGATCCCCGGTTCGGATACGGATTCAGATCCGGATCCACTCAGGATCCATGCAGAATACGCTTTGGAAGGTACCCTCTTAGATGAACCGTATTCTGTCAATGCTTGGACACTGTAGCTTCTAGTGCTTGCGATTGGCGGAAGGGTGGAGTCGCTTGGTGATTTTTCTATACCTCGATAAAATTTACTGCATCGGGTAGAATCATGGCGGCTGGCGTATATTTTATTAATACCAATTAGTTCACTTATCGATGAATCTCAGCAAGCATGAGCTCCTCCCATGAGGGTGGGAGCTTAAGGGTGCTCCTTTCATGAGTGGCCACTCAAATCGTTGAATTGTAAATACTGCAATGGTTTGGTGGGAATTAGGGAAATCGACGGGCTTCAAATTCTCATGCGTTTGGCGGGCTTCCTAAATCGTTGGTCTGTCTTTTTTCGCGTTGTTTTTTAATTTTTCCTCTCGTTTCTTTTTTCTTTTAGCCCTTATAATATAAGGGCACCCGACACATAAAGCATGGGAGGAGAGCTCACGTTATAGGCCATTTGAAATTTGTATGTTATAATAATTATTTTATAGAAGGATTAAGTATTATATAACCTTAGTGTTTCATTTAAGTTATTATGACAATATTATTATTTGTAAGTATTGTATAATAATTATTGTTCCCAAGTATTGTATATTCCATATGTATATATAAATCTATATTTAATATTTAATATTTATTTTTTATTTTTTAATATAAATTTGATATTTATATATAAGTTATATATTTGAAATTTTATATATTTTTTAATTTTGATATAAATTTAATTTAAAAAAAATAAAAAATATATATTTATATTGTTTGTACTTGCTGGTTCCTTGCTGTATCCGGATCCACGAAGAAATTACTAAATAGTAAAAACACACATGCAATACAACTAAAAGAGCTGGAAATGCAACACACAGTAGATTTTTGACTAATGGTAGCTACAGGAAATAGAAATAGAGAGGAGATTGAATACTTACCTGTACCTGGTGGCCGATGAAGTCTCTCCACCCTTCCTAGCAATGAGAAAGTTGATTCTTGGCTTGATTTTCCTTAAAGACTTGCTGGGGCCCACTTGCTTAGCTTAGCTCTTCAACTTGCAAACAAACCACAACTTAGTTAGGGTGGGTTTTTGGACAATAACAAATAATAAGCTGAAAATTATTAGCAAACTAATGAAAATGCAGGATCCAGACAAAGGAATGGTATGAATTTGAAAAGCAATGGAGCAAAGACAGATTCCAAAGAAAAAACCCCTGTTCGAAAAACACCAAGGCGCCTTAGGGCAACTTGCTGTCTCCATCTCCTACATAAAATTCATGAAACATAACCACAAACTAGCTAATCGAAGAATCTAATACTGAAGAGGATGGCAAGGAGCAAAAACCATAAACATAGCATCGAGAAACAAGAAGGAATAAGAGCACAATAAACTGGTTTCTATTTTTGCAGCAAGAGATCCAAAAGTCCTTTACAATGAGATGCCCTTTCTCTTTTATATAAACAAGAAGAGCAAAATCCATAACCATAAGGATAGATGGCTGAGATTAGATCCTAGCATCGCTAGATCAATAGCGGAGATAAATCTCGTCAATTTACATATTTTACCAAGCTGGAAATTAGCTGAATTTTGAGGAGGGCGAATTGCCTCATTGAGCCCATTAAGTTACAACTTGATGCTAAGTTATTTGCTTAGGAGACATGAGGGATAATTAGGGGATACCCCTTACATCACTTTTGAAGACATTACATTGAACACTAGCTTTATCTTAAGCTTCATTTCACCAATTTGCCTCTAGGATTGAGATGCGCCCCATTTGGAGGAGGAAGGATGCTAGGCCCACCTTGAGACGTCGGTGGAGATTTTGAGACTTGGGTATTGCTTAGATTTCTTTTTTAATGAGGACCCAGGTTGCCACATTTTCCAAACTGTCAATATTTGTTCATTTGATTAATTCTTGCTAGACTTAGGAATTTTTAATTCCAGACTTAGGAAAACCTTGTTAATTATTATAATTAATTCCCAAGCAGTGGAATTAATACTAAAATCACCTAAAAATGGCTCAAAGTGGATCCTTGATGATATAATGTGATGAACAAACCAAATGCATGACCAAAACCAATCTGAATTCTTTAATTGATGGCTGCCCCAAATAATTAATCTTCAACCTTATGCTTTTTTAATTAAAATTTAGGAAAATTCCATAATAGAAGCCTATTATTCAACAAAGGTTGAAAATGACACTTTTAGGGGTCCTGTTGGCTTTTAATGGTTCTAACATGATGAAATATGGATCATGAAGCTCTCATATTGTTGGCTGGCCCTATTGACCAAGTAAAAAGTCAACTCTTGGTCAAACTTTTGCAATTAAGTCCAATGGTACAAGGATTCATCCAAAGCCTAAATGAGGATGAAATACGACTTACAATGATAAGTATTGAAAGATAACTAAGCTACAAATTAGACTTCACACAAATAATCACTACTAAATCTTTGCATAATCTCTTCATAGGACAAGAGCATAACAAAACATAAAGCACGTAATGAGTGTCTTATATACATGCCAAAATTTAGTTAACCATCACAAAACATTGCATAGATCAGCCTTCTCTTGGGTGAAGTGGATGGTCAAAAAATCAAAGTCAAGTGAGAGATTGGTAATGGAAGACTTGAGTTACTCTTGGAGAAGAGGGAAAACAAGGAACTCTTAGTGACATTCGTTATTCAAGCGAAGAATAGGGAGCAAGGTGCCTCACAAATGGATGATGTGCTAGAAGTTGATATACCTTCGACTATAGGAAGCCCCCCTTTTATTTTATTTCACACTTCCATATTTCATTTTCAATTCACTTTTATGTTTGTCACTTTGGATATTTTTCATTTTGGAGTAAATTTCTTTCTTTGCAATCCTTTAGTTGGTCATTGACTAAAAGGAACCGGCCTTGGATGCCTTCTGGGCACCATTGATGACACGACCTTAGATTTACTGCCAACCATTGTCCATAGGTGTGGCAAGGTTTCCACAATAATGCTTGTTTAGAGCAAACATGCAATACCTATTGAGTCTTAATTCAAGGAATACCTACCCTTTCAACCATCAACCAATTTAAAGTATTGGGAACATTGTTTTGAGACCTGGGAGTACACTTTTGGCAGCTATGCCATCCTTAGCTCGTAGCCACTCTGCAAGGATTTGCAAGTAGAGTGTGGGTATGGGGTTGGATGACGGTAATCCTAGGCACATAGTCAAACATCGGTGGCGATTTGAGATGAATCACATTAGGCTTAGAAAAAGCAACTCTTCTAGGCAATTAGAGCCAATCAAACATATTTCTAAGATGAAAGGTATAAGGCTTCAGAGAATTTTGTTGCATACATCAGATGCGAGACATTAGGGGATAACATGGAGGCCATCCTAATAAAGAGGTCATAAAGGGGAGGTCCTTGAGTTGCTTAGTCATATCCAGATCAATGGGATTGTTCAACAAGCAAGGGTGAATGGATGGAAGGTGAATATGGCCAAAAGATGGAACCAAGGGAGAGGTTATGATCAATACATTGCTCTAGAGACTATACCAAATAATGGTGTGTATATGAAATAAAGACTGCTTCTAAATATCATGCTATACAAAAATCCTACTCACAATGCTCATCGAAAGATTATGTGTAAAATATAATTTACAACTAGTCAATCGGTTAATACAAACCGTATGTTCATAACTAAGCATCATCTAGGCATGCATCTGATACATAATTGACTTAGGAATCCATCATAGGCAATAGCAATAAGTAGCAACCTATACCCAAGTGCAAAAATCTCAATGCATCAATGTTCTGCAACACTGCCTTGCTCAACCAAACTGATCCAAATCTGATTCGCTCTAGCTAAAAAGAGATATAAAACTCCCATACAATTGGTGGTACAATAGGCCCATGACACTTGTAATGTCCTCATCTGATTAGGCAACAAAACACCTTCTAACCTACTTAATCCCTACTTAATCCCCATAGGTTCGAGTGGGTACTGCATAAGAGGGGATTGACTGAGGACATCTGGTACTTAGAACAACTTGGGACACACATTTAGTACTAAAGTCAGCAGTAGGGTAGAAGAAGCCTTTTCTCTTTAGGCTTAAAAGTCAACATCAAATTAGAATCACATGCATGCAAAAGTAAAAGCACAAACCCTAAAAGTGACATGCGAACCCTAAAAGCGCATAAGGATCTATTTAAGAAGAATTAGAGAGCCTAAAGAGATACCTTTTGATTATTATTGATTTTGGAGCTCTTGAGTAGCAGCATTGCATGCGGTCACAACAGTTGGGGTTGAAGACGACGTCTTCAGCTAACGGGGTTTCGACAGTGAGATATTTGCCCTAGTCTAATTTAGGATAAACCAACCAGGTTTTTCACCGCATCTATTGCATTCATCATTATTCAGTGTTCCTGTGTATGCCAGAAGATTATTTGCAAGTTCATCCGTACAGCTGGGGCATTTAGCTGGGAAACCCAAGTCATTCACCGGGACTCTGGATCACCATATTTCTTCCGCATGTGGCCTGCATCCTCACTGACAGGATCACTCTATTGCCTAGAGTGATTATTAGCCACCGGATTGCTCCCCTGGAGCAGCTAGCAGCAGAATTCAAAGGTGTGGGGGAGTGAGCATCATACAGGTAGATCAATTCGCTAGGGTATCTGGAGAGGTCCAAACTCCCGCATGTTCCTGCCATCCTCCGCGGCACATGCACACCTACACTCCGACCAACTTTCAGCTGAAACTGACCATCCCTTCATACAAAACATCAAGCTTAGCTGATTCAGACTGTTGGGGGTATTACAGAGGGAAAATAGGTTCTCTTCATCAGTTTAGTTTATCTTGCATGTGTATTCTCTCTGGAGCAATTTCAGCCGGCTTATTAGTGGTAAGTGTTTATTCTATCCTGCAAACCCTAACCCTAAATTCAGCTATAATATAGGGAAATTTTGCATGGCAGTTTGTATGCCCTGCTATTTCAGTAATTTTGCATAGAACTAGAAAATATCAGTATTTGGGATATTACAACACTTGTGTAATTCTCTTAAAGGATAGCCTCGCTAAGCGTAGAGTAATGAAAAATATTTGTATATAAGCTGAAGAAAGGGTCGCAGTCTGACTTGCTGTGAAATATAAAAGTGTAAAAATGTTGGTGGAAAGTTGCAGATTATGATGTAAATGTAACGATGTTAGGGGGTACTCCATTAGATTTATACCCAAAAAGCTTGGGCGTGCTCATCAGAGGTGGCCTTGGAAAACATTGTCCCAAAGAGTCACAACTGACGCATGCAAACTCTCATGGCTTTTTCATGTTGTCTAAATTGCGAGTCTCCTGTCTTTAAGCCAAAGAATAATGGTAGCCATGCATTGTAAATGGTGTCCGCTTGAGGCCTGCATGGGTTTTAATGAGAAAGAGGAGGGGACGAGTTCCTAGCATGGCATAGAGTCTACTTGGAGAAGAACAAAAGGTGCCATTATAGTGCCACTAGGCAATGTTAATGGTTTACGACCTCCTACCCGTCTGACAACTTATAACATCCCACACTAGTTTGAGCAAAGATGATAGTATGTTCATATTCCAAAAAATCAGAATTTCAATGTCTTTACAACTACAGGACGTGAGTCTAATCAATATATGTTTTTTGATAAAAGTCTTCTAGGATGGATTGATTCTTATACAATGTGTCAATACAGTTTGAAGCTTTAACAAACTTTACATTTTCTTTCCTTGTGTTTTGAGGACAAAGCTTTCATAGACGGGAAGGCATGCAATAATAAATATACCTAATTCTTATTATTTAAATTAACAGGGAGCCCTATATTATAATGTAATAAATGTAATGGCGACTCTAATAAAATGACATTAATTCTTTAGTTAAAAGGAAGTAAGAACAATTACGTAGTACAACTACGCAAATGATATATAAAAGAGAATGAACCTCATTGTATCAATTGACTCAATAATTGAAATATTCTTTTTCATTTTTTTAGTCATCTCTTTTGTGAATGTTTGCTAAAGTTGAACATGGTAAAAGAGCAATTATCAATATGATCGTAGAGTCAAAGTGGGTCCATGGTCAAAGGAGTTCATGTGATTTTCAAAAGAGATGAATTCAAGAAAAAGAAGAATTAAAGGTTTCATAAGGCAAGTAATTGTTTTAAATGTTTATAAAGTCAAAACATTAGTAGAGTTTTGGATTTTTTAAGAGAAGAAAACAAAAGAAATATGTTTCAAAGAAGTGGCAAGACATAACAAAGTCAAGGTACCATAAACCAGCTTGCTTGCCATACTAGGAGTCATCGATGCCCATATGTAGACAGAAAGGAAGCTCAATGTCGACATGTTGACAAAACATACATTCGTGCTGGATGAAATGACCTGAAAATGAAATCAAACACAGAGCACGAATATAAGATGCATAGAAAGCCCTAAATCAAGCAAATAAAGACCCAATTTAATGAGACTTAAGCAGTAGAAAACTTCGGTCTGATCAAATTTGCTCTTAGAAAGGCACTTTGAAGGCCTCCCAAATGAGAGTTGCAATGGTGAAATCACATCAACTCAAAGGTATTTTTCTCTTGATATTTTTTTAGTTAACCAAAGCATAAGATAATGCCCTTAATTCTAGAACTAAAGAAGTATTTTCAGGATATATATAGACAAAAGGTTTTATTTTCCAGAAGTTTCATGCAATAAATTTTATTTTCCTGAAGTTCCATGCACAATTTTCTTATCTCTTTATAAAATAGAAGCCCCTTTGGAAATGTTAATTGGTCACAACTTCACCATGCTTGGAAGGTTAAAAATCGAGTTGATGTGTTACCTGTTATAAAAAATTTAACATAACATAAATTAATTATTAATGTTAATAATTAAGAATTATTAAATAAGAAATAATTAATCAAATAATTATGAAAAGTCAAAATACATGACTTATACTGAAAAGGCGTAAAATGTTTTATGAAGCCCAAGGAAATATATTTGTAAAATATCATCATATCTTTTATCACTTCTACATTATTTTTCAGTAATGGAATATTTACAATTTTATGTTGGGTTTTCCGGTAAGAAACAAACTTTTATTGTTCCATTGGTATCAGAGCCAGCCCTTCCTCAGGCTTGTGCTCATTCGGCTTTTAGATGCAGTTTTCCGGTAAGAATCCCCAAGATTTGAACTTGGGTGGGGAGGGTAACATTCCTTCTTCCCAACCACCCAATCTACACACAATCCACAAAGAAATTTAATAATAATAATAATAATTATTATTATTAATACATTGTAGTAATAATAATAATAATAATTATTATTATTATTAATACATTGTATTAATAATAGTAATAATAATAATAATAATTATTATTATTTAATAATTGTAAAAATTACGATTATTAATTACAAAGAGCAGAAGATTACACCTTTTGTGTGACCATTTATTATCGAAGTAATAAATACAAAAGTCAAAAGCAAAGGATGATTTGTAAAAAATATTTTTTCTGCAAGGAACAAATTGGAAGAATAGAAAACTATGTTGAAAAGTCTTAATAGCAACTAGCAAGCAATGGCGATTACAAAAGTAGAATTACAATAATAGTTACAAGCAGTTTTGGCTCAGTTAGAACATTACAAAGCAACCAATAATTATCTACAATGCGAGATGGATAAGCAAGAATTGGTTAAAATACTTTTAGAGCAAAAGAATCGTACCTTAGAAATCCAAAATCAAATATTGGAAAAAAATAAGGAAGGTCTTATAAAAATGTTATCAGATTAGGATGAAAAAATATCATATTTGGAAAGTCATAATCAAAACCTAGAGGACCAGATAAAAAAGTCATCGTATAGAAACGACAACGACTTTGAAGAAGACATAAAGAGCGTGTAAACAAGCTCATCAAGGACAAAGATAGTGAATTAGCTCAAGCCCAAAAGAAGTCAGAAGATCAAGATTCAAGATATGTCAACATCAACAACAACAAGAAAAACTCCAGCCGAAGTATGACGGCATTAAGAAAACGCACAAACTAGAAATTAAGAAACTCAATGACAATTTAGCAAGCAATATCGAAGAACTATTTCGACTAAGAATTCATAACAAGACATTACTTACGAAAATCAAGATGTTGAAACATAGTCGAAAGACAGAGCTTTCCAATGAAGACCTCGAAGGAAGGATATTAGAAAAGGAGGAAGAAAACCAACGCCTAAGAAATCTTAATCAAGAACTATAGGAACAAATCGAGAAGTTAAAAGAGGACAAAAAGTCGCAAGACGACAGGTTCGAGAAAATTCAGGGTAATAACAATCTACTGGAGAACAAAGTAGCTAAAATCCAGAATGAAGCATCCAAACTTTCGGGAAAACAAATTCAAGTTGAGGAAGAATAAATAAACACAAATTTAGTTCAAAAGGAAGTCAATCCAGCAGAAAAACAAACAACAAAACCTCATTATCGACACCCCAATTATAAGCGTCATTTTGACCAATGACAGGGTCAAAATGAACATACACAGAAGACTTATGTTGTCAGACAAAAAAGAACATCAAATCAACATACTAAGCAACAAACAAGAAGTGTGATTCCGCAAAGCGGTCAACAAACAACTCCAATAAAGATAGATCTCGGATGGACGACTTCACAAACAATGTGACAATTTTTCTTGGGAATCCGTAACTCATATCGTTTCATTTCATCAAGTGTTGCAACCACTAACACAAAGATCGAGAAGATGTCATTACAGATGTAAGCCTTGTCTTCTCTAAGCTTTGAGGACAAAGCTTCTCTAAGGGGAAGACAATGTTATAAAAAATATAACATAACATAAATTAATTATTAATATTAATAATTAATAAATATTAAATAAGAAATAATTAATCAAATAATTACGATAAGTCAAAAGACATGACTTATATTGAAAAGGCACAAAATGGCTTATAAAGCCCAAGACAATGTAATTGTAAAATATCATCATATCTTTTATCACTTCTACATTATATTTCAGTAATGGAATATTTACATTATTTACATTGGGTTTTCCGGTAAGAAGCCGACTTTTACTGTTCCATTACCGCTCAAATTAGCACCCTTGACGAATGTCACTGATCATAGTGCAATCACCACAACCTAGCTCCTCAACACTTTAGGTCAACTCCTAAGACCAAGGGGAAGTCCCTTATATTGATGAGAGATACCTACAGTCACTTCAACAACACACAAACACCCTTAACTAGCAACTTTTCGGCTAAGACTAGTGCCTTATGGAGTCAAATAATTGATCATAAATGACACTAAGAGAGGGGTAGGCGTTATAACACTTTATTATGGATTCCAGAGATAGATAGCATCATATCTTATTGCTATTATAAAATTGCAGCCGTCAATAAAACTCCAGAAAATGCATAGAAATCAACCTAAACAATGCCTACTTACCATATATGGTGTACATGTTATGTTAGGGCAACTTGGCAAGTGGCGTGCCTCGAGAGGGTGAAAGGAAGCCCTAAAACAGATCTGAAAGTGCATAGCCATATCTGGTTTAAGGCCTAATCATCCCTCAAATAGATGGTGGACCTGCTTGAAACCATTCCAATAGATGTCCAACACCCTAGGGGTCATCCCGAGGCCTTTTTCTTACCTTTTTAGGCCTTGATGTACTTGCTGTACTTGTTATACCAGAACTGAAAAAGGCCCTAGATAACAAATCAATGTATATTTCTTAATCCAACCATAGAAAAAGGCACCCTTAAAGATCCACCAATAGTTCCCCTACGACACACTTTTCCAGCGGAGTGTAATTCTAAAAATCACAATATTTTTGAGATATGAGTTTTCTATATTTTTAGTTTCTTTTCCAAATATTATATTTTTTGTAATATATACAACAAAATGTTGACAAAAATGAAGAAGAGATGAGGGTTAGGCCTTAGTTCTCAACCTTAGGGCAATAAGACATCAAGGTTAATGTCCCTTCTAAATTTGGCTATTCAAGATTTACTAATTAGGGAAAAGACTAGTAAGCCTAGATAGGTCAAAGTAGCCAATGCTTGATTACGACAAACAATGAATTCCAAGGCCCCCATATGGAGAGCTCCTTTTAGAGAAAAGTCTCCTTAAACATGATTGACACAATGCCAACAAAACCCTAATTTACCATGATCAAGGTGCACAAGAGAAATGCAAGAAAATTGAAAAGTGTTACCAACATCCACCAAGGAAAGAGCAAGAGAAAGTTTTTAGGTCTTCCTTAGTCACGAGTTATAACAACCATTCTTTGAATCAAACTCGAGAGATAGTAAAACCCTAGAAACTTCATCATCTAACCATCATCACCCAAAAAAAGTGCCAAAGAGAGAAGTGCACTTAGCCTCAATTGCTCCAGTCTACCAAGAGAAAGAGAAATAAGAACATATTTGAACCCTTGTCCCGTTTACAAATGAGAGCTAGAAACCTTTATTTATATGAGGCCTCCTAATCTCTAATCGTTTTGAGTTTTAGAGACTACTTTACTAAAAGATAAAGTAACTTAAAATTAGGGTGTGTCACCCACAAGTTGGGGATTAAACCACAAAAGACTAAAATTAATGATAAAATGATGCAAATGGCTTCAACCAAGTTGAGTGGTGAGACAAAGGAGGACATCGTGCTCCAACTAACCCCAATGATGTAGGAGATCCTTCAATGTCTTCCCCTTTAGCAAGGTAAGGCCTTCTTCTAGAAGATGACGTCATCATCGGTTTTGCACATCGAGACCAAGAAGAGGGGTAGTATATGAAAAGATAAGATCTAAGCAGGCATAAATGAGGTGTGCTAAGGTAGGTATGGCAACCCTTATAATGCGCAGTCACCTTCTAAATAGCATTAACATAAGGGTGTCTAAGAGCGCCTAAGCCATGTGTTAGAATGTGTCCATCCTAAGAAGCACTAGAGCCCCAACCTAGGGCACATATGTTGTAATGTCCTCTTCTGCTTACGCATTGAGGACCAACCCGCTAACCTATATGATTTCCATAGGTTCGAGCGGGCACTGACAGTCAGGGAATCAACTGTGGACTGATGCCATATAAGAAGATCTAGGGCATCAATATTATATCATCATTGGGTAGACGGGGGCCACCAGATCCAAAGGCCACCTGCATGCATGACATCTGAGCATTATTTCATGATGCATGCATCCGATTGAGTCTCCACGCACCTGCATGCAAGTCAACTGCAAATTAGAAGTTAACGTGACCTAATTAGGTCAAAAGTTAGGTTATTCGCAGTTGGAAGTTATAAAAGAAAGGTAAAGTGAATGGAGAAAGACACTTATATGATTATTGATTTGAGGAGTCGAATTGGAGAGCTCGACGAGCTAAGTTGGGGTTGAGTGCATGCTCAACTAATTGGTGTATTTCGGCAGCGAAATTTATTTGCCCTAGTTCATCATCAGGTTGGGTCATCCAAATTCAACACTACTTCATCATCAGGTTCTATTCAACAGTTGCTTCGAGAGATTGATTATTCATCCAGTTGGAGGGGTTCGCCATCATATCGTGGTATCGTGGTCAGAGACATATCTATTTGTTTTCTTCTCTACAGAGGTAGAACTTCTGCATGCTGCATCTATTCCTCTCAGAACACCCTCATCACCCTTCCCCTTGAAGAAGGGCCTCTCAGCTTGAGTATGAAGAGGGTGTCTTTTTGCATGGGCGAATTCCATTGAGGAGGATACTTACGTTTTAGGCTGTTGAGCCACCATTTCTTCTGCATGCTGCTTCCATCACTTCCAGAGGGGTACTATAACCCTAGTGCACATCATCTGGGTCTTCATCAGTGGATTATTTATTATTGAGGAGCATTTACAACTTTGGAGGAGGGCGCATTCACCTGTGGAGGACGATTTGGCTTATCTCCTTATTTCTCCCTCAGAATTTTTGCCTCCGGGGACCATCCTCTTCATCATCAACATATCTACATACTGGTATGTACATGCATTAATTTCTCCTATTTTCTAGCATTTCAGTATTATCTAGGGCACAGATCTGCATGCATGTAGAGATCAGGGTTTGCTTTCATATTCTATTGAGGCATAAGCCTACTAGCCATCTACAATACACAAAGAAAAATAAAAATATCAGTTTGGGATATTACAGTGGTATCAGAGCTACTTTCCTTACCAGCTGTGGGATGCAAAAGTATAAATGAATTTAGAAGACCCATAGAACATTACTTAGCGGAGATAGAGGTGTAGAGACAGTGATAGAGGAGAAGAGGAGTTAGAGGACATAGAGTTGGGGGATAGAGAGTATCAGTTTGGAAAGGGCAAAGAAACAATGGCTGAGGATGTTAAATCAACTTTCAATAGTCTCATATCAGCCATAAAAGAACTCACTACTGGGAAAAAAGAAATGATGAGTACCTTCAGGCAAATGACAGAGAAAAATGGGCCCACACCACATAGTCCCTTATTTCCCAATAGTGACAGGGTATCCACTAGTAGTAGTAGGGAGCACCTACATACCAACATGCATAGCCATCCCCATATATACAACGAGCCTTCCTGACCTACCATGCCTCAATTCTTAGATAGTCCAGTTGTGGTGCCTCTAGCACAAGTAGAACCAGAAGAATCCATGAGTGACTATTTGAGAGAGTATAGAGCTTTAGGAGATGACTTCCATTCATCCATGACCTTCATTGACTTCTGCCACTTTAAAAGTAAGAACAAACCCAGAGCTTACAATAAGCCATTCACCCAGAACTATGAGTTACAACGCACCGTAGGGAAACTGACTATCCCTACCTTTGAGGGTACCCAGGGTGGCCCAGCTCGGAATTGGGTGCATAAGTTGGATACATACTTCCAGCTCAACCCCATGATTGAGACAGATGCCATTAAATTGGCTGCTTTGCATTTGGATGGAGAAGCCCATGAGTGGTGGTACCACGGGTTAGTGACATTGGGTCACAATACCATCACATCGTACCCAGATTTTATACAGAGGCTCATTGAGCGGTTTGATCGGATGGACCCTGAGGTACACTTTAGAGAGCTAGCACAACTCAAGCAGACATGTAGTGCAGATGCATTTTTTTCTGAGTTTCAGAGGATAGCAGTCATGGTGACAGATATATCACAGAGCAGGTTGATTATGTTATTGACAGAGGCCCTCACTAAACCCTTACGGGGATGGGTCAAGTCCTATAGGCCCACAACCCTAGCAGATGCCTTCAGCCGGACTAGAGATTTGCAGGATGCAGTACCCAAAAATAGGTTTTCTCCCAGAACCAATTTCCCTATTAAAGATAAAGAGAGGAAACCCTTCTAGAAAGAATGGCCCAAGAAAGAATGGATGGACAATGATACCTGACAGAACGTTAGAAGAAAAAATTTATGTTTCACTTGCCAGGAACCATATGTACTGGGTCACAGATGTTCATGAAAAGGAAAGGCAGTATTCAGAGACCTTCTAGCAGGTCGACCTCCAGATAGGGGATTTGAGCACATTATTGAGTTAGAGGAGGGGACTCAAGTAGTTACCACCACTCCTTATAGACATCCCAGGAGGTACAAGGATGAGATAGAAAGTACAATCAAGGGACTACTCAAGCTAGGGTACATCAAAGCGAGCTCCAGTCCATTTGCATCTTCAGTAGTGCTAGTAAAGAAAAAGGATGGTTCCCTATGCATGTGCATTGATTACAGGGCACTCAACAAGAAGACCATAAAGAACAGGTATCCCATCCCCAGGATTGATGAGTTGATGGATGAACTACAGGGGGCAAAGTACTTTTCCAAGATTGACCTCCGCTCAGGTTACCATGAGGTTTGGGTCAGGGAACAGGATGTTCCAAAGATCGCCTTCCGTTGCCACTACTGACATTATGAGTTTCTAGTGATGCCATCGGGCTCACTAATGCATCAACTACTTTCTAGTCATGCATGAACCATATCTTCAAGGTTCAGTTACGTAAGTATCTTCTGGTATTCTTCGACGACATATTGATATACAGTAGAACTTGGGAAGAACATTTGAGACATCTAGATGAAGTACTTGGCATTCTACAGTAGCAGTCACTATATGACAAAATGTCCAAGTGTGAGTTCGACATGCAGGAGATGTTATACTTGCAGCATGTGATAGGGGCCAACGGGGTCTAGGTGCACCTATAGAAGATTCAGGCCATATTGGATTGGCCTACACCTAAAAAAATGTGACAGAACTGAAGGCTTTTTGGGCCTTTTCACCTACTACAGGAGGTATGTCAGTGGATTCTCACAGATGACCGCACTCCTCACAGATCTTACCAAGAAGGGGGCATTCAGTTGGTCGGAGACAGCACGATAGACATTCGAGAAAATGAAAAAGGTAATGAGTTCATGCCCAGTATTAGCTCTACCAGACTTTTCTCAACCCTTCGTGTTAGAATGTGATGCTTCAGGAGAAGGAATTGGGGCAGTTTTGATGCAGAACAACCACACCATTGCATTTGAGAGTAGGAAGCTCAAAGACTACGAGCACCACTATTTGATATATGACAAAGAGATGTTAGCCATTCTCCATGCGCTAACCAAGTTTAGGAAGTACTTAGTGGGTGGCAGATTCAAGGTTAAGATAGATCACAATAGCTTGAAATACTTCCTAAAGCAGAAAGAACTAAACGAGAGGCAGCAGAAATGGGTAAGCAAAATTCAGGCCTATGACTTCGAGATTGAGTACATAAAGGGAAAGAACAATGTAGTGGCCGATGCACTTTCCAGACGACCAGCTACTTTATCCCTTATGAGCATCTCAGCAGATTGGAGATCTCATCTTTTGGTTGAGTATTCCAAAGATAAGTTTGCTTGCGAGCTATTGGATGGACAGATTCAGGATGATAGGTACCAAGTAATTGATGGCATGAACATCATATACTACAAGAACAAAATCTTCTTAGTTCTAGAGTCTTCCCTCAAGAAGAAGATTTCGCAGGCACCTTATGATTCACCATTAGCAGGGCATCGGGGGTTTCTCAAGACCTACAGACAAATTAGAGAAAGGTTCTCATGGAAGGGCCTCAAGAATGATGTGATACATGTGAGAGAGCGCAACTTGTGCCAACAGAACAAAATAGAGCACACCCACCCGGTTGGTTTACTACAACCCTTACCTATTCCCGAGTAGAAATGGGAGCGCATCTCTATGGACTTCATTACTGGGCTGCCCAATGTTCAGGGCAGAGACTGCTTGTACGTAGTGGTGGACAGATTGACCAAGTTCGCTCACTTCTTTGCAATTCCTTCAGATTATTTAGCAGCACAGGTATCAGTACTATTTTTCAGAGAGGTATTTAGACTCCACGGGTTACCCAAGACCATTGTCAGTGACAAGGACAACAAATTCACAGGAGCTTTTGGCAAGAGCTTTTTCGGTTAGTGGGGATCGAGTTAGCCATGAGCACAAGTTATTATCCACAAAATGACGGGCGGACAGAGATTGTCAACAAGTGGATTGAGGGATACTTGAGAAATTGTGTAGCAGGTCAGCAGAGGACATGGATCAAATGGCTACACTTGGGTGAACATTGTTACAACACCACCCACCATATGACCATTGGGATGACCCCTTTTCGAGCTCTGTATGGGTATGATGCTTCCACTTTCGCAGACCGGATATTCGGCGATAGCAGGGCTCCTAAGGCCAAAGAGTGGATTTAGGAGGGTCAAGATATCCTCAAGATACTCAGGGAGAACACACAGGCTACTCAAAATCAGCAAAAGATATATGTAGACAGGCACAGGGTTGAGCGCAGTTTTGAGGTAGGAGACTTCGTTTATTTACGCCTCCAACCTTACCGACAGTCATCTCTTAAAAAGAAAGGAGCGGAAAATCCCAAACCTTGCTTCTATGGTCCATACAAGATAATCTGAAAGGTTGGAGAGGTAGCATACGAGCTAGAACTACCCGCGGAGAGCAAGATTCACAACGTATTTTATGTCTCCAACCTCAAGAAGGCAATCGGTCAACAGATTGTTACATCTTCCGAGCTGCCCCCCCTTGATGATGAGGGGCAATTGATTTTGATTCCTGAGCGCATCCTAGAGGTGCGAGAGCGAAAACAGAGGAATAGAATCATCAAAGACTACTTGGTTCAATGGAAAGATCTGCCTATAGAGGAGGCCACTTGGGAGGGAGAACAGGTATTATAGCACTCAACTTTACAGTTGCTTGAGGACAAGCAAATTTGAGCGGAGAGGACTGTAATGTCCTCTTTTGCTTAGGCATTGGGGACCAGCCCGCTAACCTATATGATTCCCATAGGTTTGAGCGGGCACTGACAGTCAGGGAATCAGCTGTGGACTGACGTAATATAAGAAGATCTAGGGCATCAATATTATATCATCATTGGGTAGACGGCGGCCACCAGAGCCAAAGGCCACCTGCATGCATGACATCTGAGCATTATTTTATGATGCATGCACCCAATTGAGTCTCCATACACCCGCATGCAAGTCAATTACAAATAGAAGTTAAAGCGACCTATTTAGGTCAAAAGTTAGGTTATTCGCAGTTGGAAGTTATAAAAGAAAGGTAAAGTGAATGGAGAAAGACACTTATATGATTATTGATTTGAGGAGTAGAATTGGAGAGCTCGGCGAACGAAGTTGGGGTTGAGTGCATGCTCAGCTAACTGGTGTATTTCGGCAGTGAAATCTATCTGCCCTAGTTCATCATCAGGTTGGATCATCCAGATTCAACACTACTTCATCATTAGGTTCTATTCAGCAGTTGCTTCGAGAGATTGATTATTCATCCAGTTGGAGGGGTTCGCCATCATACTGTGGTACCATGGTCATAGACATATCTATTCGTTTTCTTCTCTACAGAGGGCAGAACTTCTGCATGCTGCTTCTATTCCTCTCAGAACACCCTCATCACCCTTCCCTTGGAAGAAGGGCTTCTCAGCTTGAGTATCAAGCAAGTTATCAACAATTATCACTATCTGGAGGGTATCTTTTTGCATGGGCGAATTCCATTGAGGAGGATACTTACGTTTTAGGCTATTGAGCCACCATTTCTTCTGCATGCTGCTTCCATCACTTCCAGAGGGGTGCTATAACCCTAGTGCACATCATTTGGGTCTTCATCAGTGGATTATTTATTATTGAGGAGCATCTACAGCTTTGGAAGAGGGCGCATTCACCTGTGGAGGACGATTTGGCTTATCTCCTTATTTCTCCCTCAGAATTCTTGCATGCGAGGACCATCTTCTTCATCGTCAGCAGATCTACATATTGGTATGTACATGCATAAATTTCTCCTATTTTCTAGCATTTAACTATTATCAAGGGCACAGATCTGCATGCATGCAGAGATCAGGGTTTGCTTTCATATTCTATTGAGGCATAAGCCTACTAGCCATCTACAGTACAAAAAGAAAAAGAAAAATATCAGTTTGGGATATTACATATGTCCAACATGATGAGGGACTTCTGCCCATCAAGGGGTAGTCAACAATGCCACTAAGCCAATACTTCTTGAAATAAAAATCAAGAGGACCTGCTATGACCTAACCATAGGTCTTGAGCCCCACTAGACCAACACTTATACATAAACAAGCCCAGAATTGACCTCTTACAATGGCAAAAGACCCCTTTACTTTGGTATATCTAGATAAGTAGGGTGTAGATAATCTGGGGTGTAATAGCTGGCTCCAACTTTGGGACATGTGCTCTTCTAAGGAGTGTCTGAGAATGCCCTAGACTCTCTTGGAACTTACACACATCTAACAACCAAAATGTCAAATGCATTGAAGGCAGACAGTTTCGTTTTTTCCTTTTTCAAATCAAAATGAAATGAAATAAACAAGTGCAATGCAAGGATAAAGCAAATGATAAGTCATAATTCTCATGCAATAGATTTTGCAACCTAACAATGTAATTGTTCTTCTTCCAAGAGCTTGATACCAACGCTTGGCATAGTCCTTGAAGCCAATTGAGAAACAATTCGTCATATCATCTTCATAGAAGATGCCAAAATATGTGGAGTCACCAAGCTGAGCTCTTCTTCTTAACTAACGAATGTGCTCATCCCTACACTTAACAATGCCATCTAATGTTGAGGCTCTTGTCTTGAAGTTTACTTCTTTGTTTGTATTTTTCTTCATTGGAGTTCTTAGATAAACCATGCAAGGTTAGTCCTTAACAATAATCTTATCAAAGTACCAAGACAAAAACTTGCCTCAACTTTCTTACCAAATGTGTCGTTCTTGTTAGAAGTGAATGAACTAGACTTGGGACCTTCTGTAATGAATGTCGTCACTTTTCCTTTGAGCCTCTACAACGCCGCCAAAAAATGTTATTGCTTAAATAACACCTTTGACCAAGGTCATGGATCACAATTCTACAAAAGGTAAGCACGAGAGAAGCTAGGGTCCAATGTCACCAAAACCTAGCTCCTCGATGCTTTAGGTCAACTCCTAAGACCAAGGGGGAGTCTCTTGTATTGATGAAAGATATCTGCAATCATCTCAACAGCACACAAACACTCTTCACAAGCAACTTCTCATCTAAGACCACTGCCTCATGGAGTCAAAATAAAATAAATGACACCAAGAGAGGGATAGACTGTAGGAGTTATAACACTTTATTATGGATTCTAGAGATAGATAACCTCAATGTCTTACTACTGTTGTAATATTTCAGCAGTCAATAATACTTAAGAAAATGCATAAAAATCAACCCAAACAATGCCAACTTGCCATACACAGTGTACCTTGTATGTGAGGTCTAGTGATGCGCCTCAAGAGGGTTAAGGGAAGACCTACATCAGATCTGAAAGTGCATAACCAGACCTGGCTTAAGCCCTAATCAGCCCTCAAATAGATGGTGGACCTGCTTTAAACATTTCCAATAGATGTCCAACTCCTAGGGTGTCAACCCAAGGCCTTTTTCTTGTCGTTTTAGACCTTCAAAGCTTGTTGATTTGATTGATGTACTTGTTGTACCTGTTATTCCAGATTTGAAAAAGGCCCTAGATAACACAAATCACGATATATTCCTCAACCTTAGGGCAATAAGTGATCAAGGTTAATGCCCCTTCTCAATTTGGCTATTCAAGATTTACCAATTAGGGAAAAGACTAGTAACCTTAGATAGGTCAAAGTAGCCAAACCCTAAGTAGGGCAAACAATGAATTCCAAAACCCCACTATGAATAGCTCCTTCAAGAGAAGGGGGTTAGACCTTATTCCTCAACCTTAGGGCAATAAGAGATCAAGGTTAATGTCCCTTCTCAATTTGACTATTCAAGATTTAGCAATTAGGGAAAAGACAGTAACCCTAGATAGGTCAAAGTAGCCAAATCCTAATCAAGGAAAACAATATGGAGAGATCCCTAAAGAGGAAAGTCTCAAATAAGATTGACAAAACGCCAACAAAACCCTAATTTACCTTGCTAACGGTGCACAAAAGCAACGCCAAACAAGAAAATTTGAAGATCTTACCAACATCGACCAAGGAAAGAGCAAGAGAGAGTTCTTAGGTCTTCCTCTGTCACAGGTTATAACAACCATTCTTTGAATCAACCTTGAGAGATAACAAAACTCTAGAAACTTCATCATCCAACCATCATCACAAGAAAAAAGTGCCAGAGAGAGAAGTGTGCATAGCCTCAAATGCTCCAATATACCAAGATAAAGATAAATAAGAACATATTTGAACCGTTGGTTTTAGAGCCTACCTTACTAAAAGATAAAATAACTTAAAATTAGGGTTTTTCACCCACAAGCCAAGAACTAAACCACAAAAGACTGAAAATAATGATAAAATGACCCATATGGCTTCAACCAAATGGAGTGGTGAGCTGGAGGAGGACGTCATGCCCTAACTAACCCCAATTATGTATAAGATCCTTCAACGTCCTCTCCATTAGCAAGGTAAGGCCGCCTTCTAGAAGATGACGTAACCATGGATTTTACACTTGGAGACCAAGAGGAGGGGTAATGCATGAAAAGATAAGGTCAAAGCAGGCATAATGAGGTGTCCTAAGCCATGTGTTCTAATGGGTCCATCCCAAGAAGCACTGGACCACCAACCTAGGGCACAAATGCCCAACATGAAGGGGGGCTTCTGCCCATCAAGGGGTTGTTAGCAAAGCCACTAAGTCAACACTCCTTGAAATGAAAACCAAGAGAACCTTCAATGACCAAATCGTGGGTTTTGAGCCCCACTAGGACAACACTTTTACATAAGCAAGCATAGACTTGGCCTTTTACAATGGCAAAAGACCCCTTTACCCTGGTATATCTTGATATGCAAGCTGCAGACAATCTGGGCTGTAACGCTGCACAAAAACCTTTGGTGGCTAGTTCATGAGAATGAACTGAAACCCACACACATAGATAGACAAGATAAGGTAAGATAAGTTTATTAATGTCCAACAAATGACCACAAAAGTAGGTCAATGGGATTGCTAAGTACAATGATGCCACTACAAATTAGGAGCACCAAACAGTCTCCTATAATTGGCAAAAGTCATGAAAGGAAAGTAAAGTAGAATGGAGTATGAAGTCTATGCTAGGTTATGAGAAACATGAAAAACCCTTGACCCCGAATGTGGGAGACTACACAGATGGTGGAGGAGTACAAGAGAAAAATATCCAAGATCAAGAAGATCTAGAAGTAACGAGGTAGGTCTATTTTGGAATAGAGCCATTTCTCCTAACATCCAAGGCTGAATGAAGGAAACTCAAAATAGCTAAACTTGTTGAATGTAATAATACAGATGACAAGTCCAAATTCATTTTAGGATTGGCTATATCTGGTTCTGAACAACATCATCTTGATCTAGAAAATCTTTCCATGATGTGTGGGAAGATTTAGACAAACTGTTTGGATCAAAAGCATTAAATGGCAATCTTTTTTTGAAACTACAATTATTCAAATTCAAAATTACTGATGGAATGAACATGCCAAGTCACAAAAATGATATAAGAGCACTAATAAAGCAATTAGCAGAAGTTGGTGTGAACATTGAAGAAGACAACTCAAAAGTTGTATTGTTGAACAGTGTGCCTTTGAAGTACAACAATGTTGTATTTACTTTAAGTCACTTACCTTTACAACCAGTATATTTATCATTTTATGGTACCATCTTTAATGGTTGAAGTCTGAAGAAAAACAATTAGATGAAGAAGAGGGCAAGGAGATGACAGTCATTAATAGAAATAGCTATATAAATATAAGCAATAAAGGGGCATGCAGAAGTACAGAGAAAGGAAATAGATGCTACTACTGTATTAATTTAGGTCACAGGGTTACAAATTATGTTGTATTCAAAGGCAAGATAAAAAAGAAGGAAAATTGTGATATAGCCATGGATTCAAGTGATAATTCAGGTGATGAGTATTTTGGAGATTCTAGTATTCAAGATGATGATGATAAATTTGATGACTTGTTTTGATTGACAACTTTGCAATTTGAACTCCAGATAAAGAGTACTGAGTAAGGATGCCCATTTAATGGATTCACTAGAGGAGTTCGATTTTATTCTACCTTTGTAACAACAGAATGGTTATGCCAGTCTGAGAGTCAAGGATTGTGTAGGGGAATCGATTAGAAGTTTACCTTCAAAGATAGGGCTTTTGCAACTCAGTTAGACTTTGAACACCTACAAAAGCCCCAGAAATGGAGCAGCATTGCCTTGCTTGATAAGGATGTCCTTCAAATTTTGTAATCATTCTTCAGTTATTGAGTCAAGTTGTTATGGATTTTGTATTCACAGGGGTGAGGACGGGGGAGGAACTAAAAAAAATGCAGTTTGATGTATGGGAGGGTGTTAGAATAAATATAACCGAATGATATAGGCTTTGGATATTATAATCTAATAAGTAATAGTGACTTTAATAAAATGATATCAAGTCATTAGATAAAAGGAAATCAGGTCAATTAGGTAGCACAACTTGTACTACCTATGTGGTAAATAAAAGGGATCGAACTCATTGTTTTATTTTTATTTTTTTATAAATCTTCTATTTTCATGAAATACATATCCTGCAGAAATTCACCGGGGATTTCCCCTCATTCTGAGGACAGTACCTAGGGTAAAACTGATTCTTCAGGACTCAAGGCCAATACAATAATATACTCATTAAGAGCTCAACTTGTCACTTGTTGGAACTGATCTTGGGTTGGGAGGATAACATTCCTCTTAACTATCTGGGCTAGACCTAATGACAGGATCCCCGTCATTGTATCAATTGACTCCTCAATTAATGAAATATTTTATTTTCATATCTTTCTCTTTTCTCTCTTTTGTGAATTTGTTTTGTTTATTGCTTAACAAATACATGTAACATAAAGTTGTGTTCATTAAGGTAATTTTGTCTGTTATATCTTATATATTTGAGCATCTCTTTCACTGCATATCGCCATACATTGGTATCCTTATATGTAATATACATTTATTGCTGTCCCATTGGACTAAATGGCCTTGCCCCTTTACCTATGGATGCCTATGGCTCACCATGACTACCGTAAGGTATGTCACAACTTTGCAGAATTAATCAAGAGGAGACAGTGGCAGTAAACTAGCTCAAGAAACCTGAGTAATTGATGTAAGAAATACATGATAATATCTCTATCTAGGCTTTCCTATATTTGATAAGTAATTTATTTTTTTGCTGGATGTCCAATGTGGGAACATTGAAAACTTTGTAAGTTGGAAGAGCATTTCTAACAATACGAGGAGGAACCTACTGACTTTTTTGGGTTTAGATTTCATGTGCAGAAAACAAAATCTTGCTTGCGAATTTAGCAACTATGACTACAGAGAAGTCGCTTGATGGTATCAAGGTATTCCTCTTGTGTATCTATATTGTCTTTCTTGCTGATAGATACCGTGATTAGGGAGTTTTCTTATTTAGTGATAGACGATGACATTGATTGGGGAAAACAATTTTCATTCAGATGCTTTTCATGCTTGTTGTCATATGTATGTTCTTGCTGCTGTCATTTTGACTTGACACTTCTATCTAAAGCTGAGAGTTATTCCACTTGATTTTTATTTTCAGCCTCCTGTTTCGTTGCCAGAGAATTTACGACATCTATCAAATATTGGGTCTGCAGTGCATTATAACCCAGGCAGGCTTGCACTACCAGCTGAAAATCACAGTGTTCAATTTTATGATCTATACTATGACAGGCCAGTATCAGAGGTAAGTGTAGAACTTTTGGGTGATAAATGGTGATTATTTATTACTTTATTCATCCTTTTATTTAAGTCTCTTTTTCCCTGTGTTTGCTTCCAATTTACTTTTCAGGTCTTTTACTGAAGCAAGTGATTAAAATTGGGGTCATGCTTGTGATTCTAATTTGTAAATAGTTGCTGGATAGGATTATATGTATGGGTTGCCTCAAAATAATGATTTAATTTGTAAAGTTCGCATTGCTTTGGTTTTATTTTATTTTCTATTATTTGTAGATTTAGAACTTCCTGGAATATCATAATTATAATGGCAATCATGTATTGAAGGATTCTGAATTACTAGAGCAGATTCATTGCTGCAATTTTATTCTGTTGGTAATTGCAATGTCAAATGTCTTCTACAAGCAGGTTAAGGTTTCCGAGAGAAATTATATTCCAGCAAATGATATTTCGGTGGGTACCATTTCATTGTACATTTTGATAGTCAATATGTTTTTGGTACTGATAATTAATTATTTGTTTATATCTTTGTAGCATAGGTTTTGATTCCTTATTCTTGATGGCATGCAGGTTTTTGTAACTCTTGTGACACTTTCAGCAGATGGATCTGTGATGGGTACAGTTGAAATGAAAGTTCCAGAAGGTGGAGTTGGTGGCAGCTTTTTGCTTAAGTTCTGGGAAGACAAAGCCAGAAATGGACATTTCTCTTTATCAACTGTTATTGATGAACCTCACAGGTACCACAATGTAGCAGAAAATGTAGTAGTAGTATATATGCATAATGATTTATTCCAGTATATTGGATGGGAGAAAAATCAGAAAAATGTTGTTTTTATAGTTGGCTTGAATCTCAAATAGAAAAAAGTGGGTATGTGACCCTTCCAACCCCCAGCCACCAAAAAATTAATGTCCAACGAATGACCACAAATAGGTCAATGGGACTAAAAGTTACATCTGGTGTGAATAAAATGTGGAAGAGTGAACGCAGCTCCTATAAAATGCTGGAAGCAAAAATAAAGGGAAGAAAACTAAATCAGTAGGTCTAGCCAGCATCAAAATATGTACATACAACAGTGTCATAGATGTGGTGATATGAAGCATAGTTTGAAAAAATCGGTCAAACCGGTTTCTTTTTCGTCCAATACACCGGTTTGATACCTAAGCAATCCAACTTGGTGCTCAAATTGGTTTGGTCGACTGGTTCGGTACTGAATCGACTGATATGGACACAGAATCAGCCGGTTCGGTACCGGATCGGTCAGATCGACCGATTTATGTAATGTTTCGGCCAGTTTTTGCTGATACAGTCATGTAACGATGTGGGAACCCATGTAATCAACAGTTTCAGTTTGGTGTTGGCTTAAGGCCCTAACCTAAGTTCCTAACCCAACCCTCGACACAAACATGTGTATTTAACATCCCCCCACCTTTTTCTTCATTTACATTCATCATTGTGGAGAGTCGAGACTTAGAGAGCCACCTAAAGTTTGAAAAATTGAATCCTTGAATCGTGACTGTTGAGCTGAAGATCGTGTCCATACTCCATAGCCATGAATCGTGGCTGTTGAAAACTTGAACAGATCTGAGTGGAGTGAAGTTGTGAACTGTGCAGCTGTCAGCTATTGGAAAGTGGATCGTGGTAGAGCCCCGAGTTAGGAACTGAATTGTGGCTTGTGAGGTTGGTCATTGTATCCTGACACTCGACAAAAAAAACCTTTGATGGTGGGAGTCGGGAAGGGGGGACAATCACTATAGTGAACTGTTTAGACTGCTTAAAATCATGAAAATGTTGTTTTTCTTTAAAATTTAAATATTTATGTATTTTTAGCAAACTTGTTCATTAATTTCAAATTGACCGATTTATGACAGATTCATTACCGATTCCAATTCCGATTCCAAATCGGAGTTGACCCTTGACTGATTCCGATTTTTCAAACTATGATATGAAGTGAGAATGTCTGAGACTGGAAACATCTCGGTGTTAGTAACGAAAGAGAGAGAGAGAGAGAGATCTGAAGATGAAACCAATGATGTCAAGGTCTCCTGGGTCTGATGACAGAGAACGAGGGGATTGAGCAAGGCATTGGTTCGCAGTGAGAGTCCTCAGGCACCATAGTGGGATCCTACTTTATGATCCATAGTCCTCGGTCACCATAGTTTAGGATCATTGCCTGTGGGCTGTCACTTGTAGGGATGCTCTGAATTTAAACTTGGTACTTTTCTGAGTCAAGGGGTTTGTCCCTAAGAAACTCTTTAGAAACATTGTTGATTAAGCATGCTTGACACAATGGAGACCTTTTGAGATAGGCATGTATAGTGAAGCTACGCTATGTTAAATTTTTTGATCTCAAGCCTAGATAGAACAATTCCTAGTTTTTTCTTGCTTAAAATTAATTTTCAGCCAACTGATTCTTTTACTCTGTTGAGATCTATTAACATAAATTTACAGCAGAAGCAAAACAAGAAACAAACCACAAAAAACACATACAAATTTCTGCCCTTCAAAATTAGCTTTTCATCGAATAACTTCCAAGCTTACAAGGGATCCCTTATTGGGAAAATGGCCCTGAGAAATTACACAACAACCTTGGCAACTTGCAAAACTGCACTTGAAAAACACAACAAATCCCTGATTTTCTGCTCTGCAAACTTGGCTGTATGGCCCCATTGTACGGCTTGTACTTTTCGTACAACTGTATGGATCCGTACGGTACAGTTTATATGACTGTCAGTATGGCATGTACAAAAATCCGTATGACTGCACAGATCCGTACGACTGCACAGATTCGTACGACAACCATATGACTGTACGGATTGTCTGTACAACTTGCCCGTGCGGTACCTCTGCATAGAAAAATCTTCTCCTGATCAGTTACCTGCTTCTCTTGAATGTAGTCTTTCTCTCTCTTTCCCAAGAGACTAAAAATCAGAAACTCCTACTTCTCCACTCAATGCTTGAGCTTCTCTCTTGAAAGAATAATGTGTCTTCTCCTCTCTCCTTAGCGGCTTTTTATATACTTTTGGGTTGATCCAAAACCCTAACTTCAATGGTTGAGATTAGATCTTACTCACTTAAGATCAAGGGCTAAGATTCGTTTGATTAACTTAAATCACTAAAGCCCATAACTTAGGCTTTTTCTCCAAGTTAGTTGCAATTATTTATAAAAGAACATTCACTTTAATAAGTCATGGTGGCTATTCCCATGGGAAAGACACCTACCCATGGAAATACCTGTCCACGCTACAAAACATCAACACCCCTCACCCCCACTCTTGCAGCTCACTTTTGAGTAAGGAGTCTAGGAAGCGCTAGAAAAGTGCGCTCCCAAAACAATCCCATACGAAAGCTTTGCATGCATTAGAGCATTAAATTTTGCTCCCTGCCACTGTACAAGAGCACTAAGGGAGCACTCGGGAGTGATCGCTCCTTGAGTGCTCCCAATCGCTCCCAAATTTCCTCCTAGTGCTCTCGAAGTTACTCCTTTGGCAAACCCATGGATTGGAGATAGAAAAATCATTTTTCTCTTTTTGGGGGGAGTTTGCTTGGGCTATAAAGCATTCCCCCACTTATTTTCCCCTCATTCTTGACATTTCATTCATCCTTACAAGGGTTTGTGGAGGTTGGAGTGAATATGGAGATTTGGTGTGGAGCTTGAAAGGGAGATTGAAGGCTGCCATTTGTGAGAGCTTGGAGGAGAGATTAAAGGCTGCCATAGGGGTCAACCACCATTGGAGAGCGAAAGAGGTAGGCTCTAAAACTCATTCTTGTTTTTTTTCCCATATAAACTTGTATATTTTATGGCTTGAATGCTTTATGTTTTTTTCTCCTACTCCCCATTCCTTCTTGTTAAAGATAGAGTAGCATCGAGAGCCATTCTTGGGGACTATGGAGGACCTGGTTAGGGATCAGGAAGTTGATCAACTTAATTCAGTTTGGGACTGAAGCTCAGCCTGGCGTTGAGAGCCATTCTTTAGGAATGGAGGCACTTGGTCAATTACCAAGATGTTTGAAGCTGCGGGACCCATTCTTAGGGAGGATGGTACCCTAGTCAGTTAACTAGGGCAAAGTAAGACCCTCGAAGGCACCCTAGGGCCCCCAATAGTCTCCTGGGGTTCTTGGTTTGGCACCAAGCAGGTTAATGCCATGATAAAGCCCCTATCATGTGGCTAGGGCCCCTATGTGCCTCTAGGGTATTATGGTCTGGGACCAGGGACACGATGTCCAAGTAGATCCTGCAGGTAGAGGCAGAGATGTTCCTAGTTTGGGACCATGCAGGTCCTACAAGTGGTTGATCTATAAAATTGAGCACATAGATTGTGAACCAACACACAAATCACAAGATAGACTAGACAATTTTACTCAGAAATTGAAGAATGAAGCAATGCAAAAATGGCTTGCAACTATGAATGCTTTCATTAATCAAAAGTAATTGGATAATTATTACAATGTAGTACAATTGCTAAATAGCCTCATGCAATTCGAATCCATGTGAGGAAATTCGAATTGGTTTGAATCTACTTGACTGCATGGCTAACTGAACTTGTCTAAATCACTATTGTTGTTCAACAACCCAACTCAAGTGTCTAATTCAGCCTTAATTATCAGTTAACTAGTCTAACTGACTGTGGTAGGTGAGTAAATGCCCCTCACCCACATGCAGCCATGCATAGCTAGCGCTAACTGAATAGAACTGAATGTAACAGACTAGAACTGAATGTAACTGACTCCTAACTGAGCTTGACTAGTCACCAACTGAACTCAATTGAAGGTGGTTGGTGTCAACACTCCCAGTGGCTCCTAAATTGTAGGGATTAATCTAGGAGGCTCCTAAACTGATGCATGCAATTGCAGTCAGTGGAAGTTAGCCCTAATTAGTGTTCCCCACACTCTAGTAACTGGTACATGTTGCTCAATTAGGCCAAGTGGACCTAATGGTGCTAGTGACTAAATATAGATTGAGGACTCCTGATTTAGACATAATTGACCAAATTGGACAAGGGAGGATTATAATCCTAACACCCCCCCGAATGTAAACTTTGGACAATTTGTGGGCCCTGGTAACTAAGACCATAGGTCACCCATTACAGATAAGCAAAGTAACTGCTCAATACAAGGAACCGAGGAAAAAACCACATGGGAAAAAAGCCCCCCCCATCTAACTAAGCAGATAGAATCAGGATTGAAGTTTAAAAAACTTGAAAATATGTTGCTACAACCTTCATCTTTGTGGTGTAGCGAAGCAACATGCATGATGTTTTGTGCACATGTATCCTGGGGCCTGGCATGTAGACTTCTCCATCTTCTCCTAAAATGATGATGGAAGGAAGGAGGAATGTATAACCTTTACCTCTATTTGAATGAAGAGGTGTATGATCTACTCTATTCTTCTGAGAGCAGTGTAGCTGATCAGACCTTGCCATGTAGCATCTCACAGGGAGTTTGTTGCATCTCTTTGAAGGAGGTGAGATTGCATAACATAACACAGGGTTCTTTGTCTTCTGTGTGTCAGATGGATTTCTAGTCATCTTCCTAGCTTCCCGCTTGGGAGTAGGGACTGGATCTGGATCTGAATCACCCTGAATCTCAATCTCATAAACTGATACAACTGGTTCTGCAATACTAGTGGAAACTGCAAAAGAAGTAGATGGAATGTTTTTACCTCTCCTTTCAAGTGGTAGCTGAGAGCAAAGTTACATATATCGTGTCGGCGAATGTATCGCCGGGGGTTCGGAATGAAACTTATCGACATCAACGGCGAAAATATCGGAAAATATCGGCAAATGTCGTTTTGCATTAAAAAATACAAAAATAAACATTTTTTTTCAAATATTTTAATGTCTAAAGCAACAACAACATCAAATAAACACATTTCCACATAAATATTAAAATACAACTCATATATAAGATGAATAATATGTCAAATGGTGGATCATGATCAAAGATTGAGTTCGACTATATAGTATAAAGTATCAAAATACTGAAAATACTGAAATGTGTTCTTGATGGAATGATAGAAAATCACATCAAATGATCAAAATAAATGTCTCTCAAGAGATGAATCATCATGACTCATGAGACATGTAGATAGTGTATAGAGTCTAGACATATGACACCAACATAGTATGATAGTACAGTGATAAATAATAGGAATCAAGTCATCGACTCCCTGAGGATGATCCTCTAGTCAATCTACCCCTTTTACGGGTCAAGGGCACTGGCACCACTCTTCTTCTAGAAGCAGTAGGTGGTCGTGGAGGTGGTCCAGATGAGCCTGGGGTGGAACTAGAACCTCCAATTGCTCGAGTAGATGTTGTGGATGAGGGGGAGGTGAATGTGAGCTGTCTCCTCCCAGTCCCAACTGTATGACTCTGTGGAGGTGGTGGGCCACCTGGAGCTGGTCGGCGCTGCAAATGAGTATCAACCTCCTCCTCAATGTCCTCATAGTCATAGTCATCCTCTGGAAGTGGAACATTAGCATCCCCCTCCTCCTCCGATGGATCTGCATCATCATCCTCCTCTTCCTCCAACCATTCAGGTGCCTCGTCCATCACAGGATCCTCCGTCTCCACCCTCCATTTGCTGGTAGTGTCAATGTCATCCAATGAAATGGCATTTGAATTGGGCACTTTCTCAATTTGTTTCACCTGCAACCTTAGATTGTAGTAGACATAAACCATGTCATTAAGGCGTTGAGAAAGTAACCTGCATTAGTATGAGATCCATAGTTAGGGGGTGATAAATGATGATAAATTCAAATTCAAAATTGTAATAAATTATGTTTAAAATTAATAAAATTATAAAGAAGCAAAGATTATAAATTTAAGTTTAAACTTTAACATTTCTAAATTGAAAATTCTAACCTTCTGCGCTTCTTGGAGTGTATCTTCTCAAAGACACTCCAATTGCGCTCACACCTTGATGAGCTGCAACTTTGACTTAACACTCTAATGGCAAGTTTTTGCAACTTTGGGACTCTCGACCATAGTTAGTCCACCACACATCTACAAAGAAAACAAGGAAGGTAAACAGTAAGACAAAATTCAAATTACAAATTACAATGTATTAAATTTTTACCAAGTAAAAAACATAGAAATGAGAGGGTAATTAATTAAGAATCTAAGAGATCAAAATTTGAAAGTTTTAAACAAATTGTACCTGGCATCCTTGTGGTTCTATCCTGGACAGCCATGCCATAGCCAAAAGTGCCACCTGACATCCTATAGATCTCCATCTATCTAGAAATCTCTGCGCGCTTAGAGGGAGTTAACACCATCCTCTCAACACACTGGAGAAAGCCATCCATGACCTCAGCATCAAACTGAAAGCCACATGCATAAGAGAAAGCAGGGTTGAGGTAGAGCCCTGCTGCATGAATGGGACGATGGAGAGTATTATTCCATCGTTCATCAATCACACTCCATAGTTCAGCTCGTCTTGTGAGTCCCACCTCCCCCTTGTCCTCATAGTAGTGATGGATAACTTCCTTGGCCCTATCCATGGCCTCATACAAGTAGCCCATTGCGGGCTTTTCACCATCAACCAAACGAAGAACCTTTACCAAAGGTTCATTGATGGCACATACCTCCTCCAATCGTGCCCAAAAAGTCAAATCAAATTGCACCATTCGAGCAATGGCTTGCCCATCTTGTTTGGTGCTATAGACACAAGATGCCCACTCATCAGAAAGAAACATCCGCTGCAACTCCATCATAACCTTATGCATAGACTGAAGAGAAATGAAGGAAGTGGCGAATCGTGTGATTGCAAGCCGCATCAACTCCTTGTTTCCCGTGAAGCATCTCATGAGTGAAGGAACATATGTATGATTGTATATATATTTTGTCACACTCCGAGCCGAATCAATGACTTCTTTGATCCAAGGAAGTTTTCCCATGTCCTCTAGCATCAAATCAATGCAATGGGAAGCACAAGGAGTCCAATACAAGCTTGCATACCTCTCCATAAGCATCCTCCCAGCAGCAACATAATTGGCAGCGTTGTCCGTAATGACTTGGACAACATATTGTGGACCTATCTCTTGGATAAACTTATCCAGCAAATCACATAATAAGTGTGCATCTTTAACATAGGGAGATGCATCGACAGATTTGATAAAAGCTGTCCCTCTGGGACAATTGTCCAAGAAATTGATAATGGATCTGCCCTTCCCATCAGTCCATCCATCTGACATAATATTGCAACCGGTGGCCGCCCATGACTGTCTGAGCTCATCTAATCTCCGGGTGCAATCAACCTTCTCCTCATCAAGGAGTCTCCCTCTCAAATCATTATAGGAAGCCCCCCTATAATCTGGACCAACAACGCCAGTAGCTTGAAACATGGCATGATAGTAGGGGTTGTTTTTGGCGATGTTGAAAGGCACATCACCCCATAGAAAACATTTTGTCACAACTCTATCCGCCTCTTCCTTCTCCCTTTGTTTGAGCATGGTTCGAACAGAAGGTTGCCTCGAATACGATGCCACATAAGGTGAGGTTGAAGAAGGCACAGTGGAATGTGGGGGTCGTGTAGATGAGCAGAAGGAATGCAGGTCACTTGTGGCTCCCATGGTTCGTGACTGTGTTCAAGATGCAAGTTCATTTCTGAATTCCTCCTTCTCGTCCCTCTTCTTAGCCATGTCAAGAATGGATTGGTTTGCAATACGTATCACTTCTGGGGTAACAGCAGGACAAACATCCACTTCATGCCCAACAATTTTGGCAAGGTGGTATTTCAAGTGGCTAATTCCACCAGAAATATCCTTCCCACATAGTTTTCAATTCAACCTTTGCCGATTGTTAGGGTCAATTGGCTGCCCATACTCCCACATTGGATCCAATGGCTTTGGCATTGTGTCACCTATGCCACAACAAACAAACAAAAATGAATAAATTTTAAAATGTTCTTCTTTAAAATTTTGAAAACAATGAAATTATTAAAACATTCAAAGAAATGGGAGGGTGGCCTACTTAAAAGGATAAAACCCTATAGGCTATGATTGTAATGGCAAATCTACACCCTACACTAAATCTAAACCTAAACCCTACATTAAATCTACATAAACCAACAAATCTCAAGCAAAAAAAAAAAGAATGAAAGTTCAAACTTCAAAGAATACATACCTGATTAGATGGCAAATGCAATGGAAACTTGATGGTTTGCCTTTGCCCCCTTCCTCTCTTGTAGAAAATCGCCCAAGACGTCACTGCTCCACTTCCTTCAAGCCGCAAAGTCCAAATGAACCGGAAAAACCCGTCCGCGGCCTCTTTATGGCGAAAATTTTTAATTTTTTATGAGCAGGTCGATATTTTCCATCGACTCGCGACATTTTCGGAATTTATCGCGATATTTTAATGTGTCAGGAATTTATCGCGATATTTTAGTGGCGATATATCGCCGGCTCCATTGACTCGCGATATATCGCGATGTCGGCGATATATCGCCAATATATGTAACTATGATATGTACATCCACAGTGCGAAGAGAAACAACCTTTACGAAATCAGGGAGAAAGCTTGGTTTTTGTACACTACAACGTGAAGTTGTTGTCTCATTATTGTGAGTGGGCCAAAACGATGGAACATATATCACTTGAGACAACAACTTGGAGCAGAACAATTTGGAGGATGGTGCCTTGGCTTCAGAGTGTGTAACCCTTTAAACTAGCAGTCCCGGATTTGTAGCACAATGTGATTTGTAAGCTAGCAAACTAAGCCCAAATGTCACCTCTGCTCAGTCTCTCAACTACTTTGCGTAATTCCTAACCTAGGGGAGAGCCCTTAAAGGATACCTGCAAACAAACTCCACACAAACAGATACCCTTCTACGACCTTTACAACAAAGATCAGTGTCTTGGCATGGAGTCAAACAGTGTGGTAAAGGTATGTACAGAGCACGTGTTTACTCCTGTATCGTATTCCCAGTGCTTTAATGTAAAGTACAGACTGCCAATTTGATAATGAGAAAACAATAACTATAGATTACTGTAGTAAATCGGAATGTTAATAAAGTCATTTGATTGCAGGTAGAGATCTGAAAATACAAGTGCAAATGTAAAATACTGTAACTAATTTTTGCAGTTAGGGTTTCGTCAAGTATCACCGTTAAACGCTAGTTAAATATTAGCACTGTGAGGTATTTTAACCTCCAAAACAAATCTGACATGCTAAATGAAACCAAAGTCACTGTTAGTCAAATTTTGCTACTCAAGGATGATCAATACAAATTCAATCTTGCATTAATTACTAATAATCAGCAACTGTAACTGGATTTTTCTCAGCTCAACAGAGAAAATATTAGTGCAGACTATAGGCCTTTCAATACTACAGAAGAACTCGGTGTAGGGGTGAAAATAACCAGCTGAATAAGGTGAATTAGCCTATGCAACTAGGTCTGCCAAAAGGGTCTGTTTTGACAGTCTGCTGAAATTCGGTTTTTCCACAGTTATGCACTTTGAAGTGCTTTCAAGACCACAGATAAACTCGCCCTTGTGAACAAACAGTGATATGAGTAAGGCGAATTGAAGCATCCAATCAAATCTGCAAAACCAGTTTTGCCCAAATTTCTTAAACAGTTAGCAGGGAATCAGATTTTGGCTATTGCACTTACCCAATAGCTTCTGATTGAGACGCCCTCCAGCGTTAGTGGAAAAATCCACTAGGGTGGATCTTTTAGATGGATTGGATTTGCCAATTTCAAATTATTTTTTTGAGTTTGGAATTTTCTAATTTTAGGGTTTTAGGTTTTTTTTTTAATGTATAAAATTGCAGCAATAAATGCTAAAAAAGAGAGTAAAAATGACAAGAAAGGGAATATGATTTTTGTCTCAATCCTTAGGGCATTGAGAGATTGGTCAACGTCCCTCTCTTAAGATGTTGCTCTAGCACTTGTAAACTAGGGCATCACCTAACAATGTCTAGAGTTCGGTAGGAGAACCCAATTAGGGCAAATGAAGAAGCCGAAGGCTCCAATAGCAATAGAGAACCCCTATGCAGGGCGTTCCCTCCATATAAAGTTGACAAAATATTGATAAAAAGCCCTAATTCAGAAAAATGCAGCATAAACCACCATTTGACCTAGCTAGGTGCATAACTATCAACGTTCAACAAGAAGTATGCAAAGAAGAACCTTTAGGACACACTTGTGCATGAGTCATTCCAACTTTTCTAGCATCAACCATGTGCATGTGCAAGAAGAATCTCTAGAACATCATTCCATTCACCTTCAAGCAAAAGAGATCATCCCAAGAGAAGTGCACATCACCAAAGAGACTCAAAGAGTAAGATAAAAAGATAAAATTTAATATTTGAACCCTTTTTCTATTTCGTTTACAATGAGTTGAGGATGTCTATTTATATTTTTTCATCCTCAACTTTTTAATTTTGAGCCTACAAATTTAATAATAAAATAATAAAATTTGTACGGTGAATTCCTCACAACTTAAGGATTTAGCCCTAAAATAGACAAAAATAGCAAAAATAGACTAAAGAATGGCTTCACTTAATGAAGTAGTGAGCCAAAGGGGGACACAATACCCCAACTAACCCCAAAATGATGGTTGTCCCTCAATGCCCCCCTTTCCAACTTGTAGGTTCATATGGTGGAAGGATGAAGTTATAGGGTAGAGACATTAGAGGATGGGTTTTTGAGTGCTGGAAATAGGTCCAAGTGGGTAAAGGAGGTGTGCTGGCTAGGGGACAATAACTCTTAACAAAACACGATCACCTCTTCATAACAAAACCAAGGTGGTCATGTGCCCCAATGGGTCACCCCTAAAAACCCCAAGCACCAACCCATGGGCTTAAAGCCTTGCATGGTGGGGACATCCACACATCGAAGGGGCAGTCAACTATGCCACAAAGTCAAGTACTTCTAAGAGTGAAACTAAGTAGGCTGGCCATGACCAATCCAGTGGGACAACAACCCCTAATCCAAATATCCATGCAACATATCCCACTTTGGCCCTTTACAATACAAATTTAGGACCCCTTGCTCTAGGTCTAGCCTTGCGGGGACACTGCTGCAGCTCTGATGTGTAACAGAGTGCTTGGAGGATGAACTTCTGGGTGATGATGATGGTGACCATGGAGCAGTAGAGATGCTACCCCCTTCCACTAGCAGTGTTCTAGATGCACCAGCTTTGCCTCCACCATATAGTTGCATAGATTGGTAGTTAGAGTGCTTTCATAGGTGGTTAAGAATTCTTCTGTAGAGAGGTGTTGGAGCACCTATAACTACATCCACAATGTGAAAAGAAACAACCTTAATGAAAACCGAGGAGAAAGCTTGGTTTTTTACACTACGACTTGAGGTTGTTGTCTCATTATTGTGAGTGAGCCAAAAGTGATAGAACATATTCACTTGGGACAATAACCCAAAGGAGAATAATTTGGAGGATGGAGCCTTGGCTTTAGTGTGCTTGGAGGCTGAACTTTTGGGCGATGATGATGGTGACCGTGCAACACTAGAAATGCCACTCCCATCCACTAGCGGAGTTCCATATGCACCAACTTAGCCTCTAGGTTCACAATTTCCATTGTTGCGTGGGTGTCATGTAGCTATTGGATGTGGTTCATGGCCAGTTCCACCTACTCAGGATGAGGAGACTCATTCTCCCATAGCTCATAGATCACGGAAAAGAAATTAGATGTTTTATCTGGCAAGAGGAATTTTAGTATGTCTTTTTCTAGTTTTCAGTACTTTGTAAATTGTAACTATTGACTCTTCAATATATCTTATGGTCTATTTTGAAAACGTTATTGGCAATTTAAGTTTGATGTTTGAAGTTGAATCTACCTTTGAAGTTCTCAACTTCACTGCTTGCAACTTTGCACTATTCACTGCATAATATCATATTACAACTATTTGGTAATTACTAATGAATATGTGCTTCTTGAATTGTTTCATTTCATGGTTGATGTTCTCTGTTATAGTTTGGTTACAAGTACAACTTTAGTGATGAGTTTGATGAGTCATGACAAATGTTATATATTGAAAATTTGAAACTTTAAGGTTGATGTTATGGTTGATCATTTGATGCCAATGCTATAAGGTATAGGTTATAACTACTAGATATTGATGTTATATGGTTTAATCCATGCTTTTATGCTTTTTTGTAACTGATTCAACATTCTACATGGTTTTGTTGACATATATGCATCAAAATATATATTATATAAAAAACAGTGCCACTATGGAAGCTTTTGAAAATTTCACCTTTCGCTCCGCTCCTGCTCTCTCCTCCCTGCTCCCTACAGCTGACTAGTGATGTTTCCTACAAACTAGTAGACACATTAACGTTAGCACACACGAGTTGTAGTGACTGTCTGTTCAATTTGTCATAGGTAACCAGTTCTACACCTATCCTGAGATGAATTGGAGTTCTTGAAGGGTTCTCTACTTAATGAAGAGGATTCTCTTGGTATCCAAGAGAGTACATACATATTTAGTAGCTCTTAAACAAGTGAGAAAACTCACCTCTATTTTAGTTGGAGATTTCCTCCAGGTAGGTCGCTTTCAGACATTTGGAGTCTAGCACAGTTTCTTAATTCCTGTATCCCAATCATCAGTAGTAATGTTTGGACAAAGTATATTATGGAGAAAGCCTTTTCAGAACTCCCCAGCGCTTTCTGGAAAAAACTTAAAGATAGAAATCTAATTTTTAAATTTTCATCAAATTCAGATGAATTCCAAAGGATGGAAGGTTCAATTTTCAGCATGGGAAATGCGCATATTTATAACTGTATTTTCCTTTGATACATTATATCTGGTTACATAGTTTAAAAGATATTGAGATATTTTATTTATTCTATTGTTTTGTTAAACAACATTGTCCAATGTCTAAAGCTCTTACACGGGATGCCTTTTGCTTACAACTATTCTTACTTATTTGCAGGTAGTAAAGTCGCTCTTATAGCTTATAAGTTCTTTTCTTGCCTTGTTAAAAACAAAGTCGTTTAATACCCATTTTCACCGAAGGATAATTAACAGCTAGGTTCATAAAACTTATCTTATAGGATCATTGAATGCTGAAACCATAGTTGTTGCTATCTCAATTGTTTTGTGATGCAAAATTCTTTTCTGCTCCATTAGTGTCAGGAATAGTTACTGCTTGATGTGTTGTGTAGAAATGTCTGTTCCCCAACTGCTTAATGCTTTTCTTAAAATTAGAAATGTATTTGTTTACAATATAACCAAGAACATCTGAACCAATAATCTATATCAAATTAAAAAAAATTCACATAATATTGTTTGCTAGACTAAAATTGCATAGTTAGAAAAGAACTTTGTAGGACCTGAGTTTAGGAATTGCCTGTAAAACAACTGCTCTGTTGCCATTTGTTTCTTATTTTTTGTGCTTTGTCTAGTTTGGTATGTTTCAAACTTTCATTGTGCTAGACAGCATAGTTGCCTAATTTTTGTTCTTTCTGCTGAAACATTTTTCCTAGTTTTTAATACTAGTTGTATGTTTCATTTAACCTGCAAAACAGATGATTTTTTTCTTATTGATTATAGATGGGAATTAATCTCTAGGATTATTGCAGACGTCTTGATCATTCTCTGTTGACAATTAAGTATCCTGCTTTGGTTGCTTGCTTTTTAATGATACATATTTCATTTTTACAAGGACGGCAAGCTTGTATGACTTGAACAACTAACTGCATGTGGATTTTATGATATCATTATGAATTTTAATTTGTGATGTAATACTTGACAGTGATGCTGCAATTTCAGCCCTCGTTTTCCATCCACAGAAGAATATGGCAGTGAGTTGTTCCTATGGTGGAAACTTCAAGGTAAAATTTTCTCCTTTTCTTGTTACTGGAAGAAACATATTTTTATTATTACATCTTAAATGTTCTTGAGAGGATTATTGTGTCTTGGATGCAAGTGTTTTGTAACTGTCTTAAAGGTGTGGGGATTGGCAGTTCAACATGGCTTAGTGTTTAGTTGTCTCGAAACGATAAATTAACTCTTGCCAGAAGTTTGATTCCTTATTTTCATTTCATGTAATTGTAATTCATCATTTATTTATTTAATTTCCTTGCATTATCAGGTTTGGGTTGAAAATGAAAATATTCTGAGCAAAAAGGAATTTGGTCAGGTTTGTGGTTGGAGATGCCGATCAGTTGGAACATACAAGTGGGTTTCTACTTTATATTTGGTTTTTATTATGATTTATTGCTGTGATTGTTGACCTCTGTTCTATGAGTTTCATTAATGCTATTATGATTGATAAGTATTAGGGTAGACTCAAGTGAAATGAAACAGTGCTTTGAATGCTGCTGTTTTGTATTTCAGTACGATAGAATCCACCCGTTTTCCATGTTACAGTTTGGATTGTTTTAGTCTTTATTGAAGTTTGATTTAATGCAAGTCTAACTTCATTGTAAAATCAACTGATAGAATAAAGCCATATTTGTATTAAGCCAAAACCCATAAGGCAAATGATATTGTTCTGAGATATTTTTTCTGGAAGGATACTTTAAAATGAGACTGTCATTTCGTCCAATGCCCGATTTTACAGGATATACCTGTGTATTTCTGTCCATCAGTACAGCAATTATTTTTGAACACCAGGTAATTTAAGTTTATTCCTGTGATACAGACAGAAGCCTATGTTATGTGCTGGCTTTTCTGGAGATGGATCCCTTTTGGCTGTGGGTGCAGGAGATCTTATCACATTTTGGAACCCAGAGACAAACAGTCTTGTTTCTGTCGTTGGTGAATCATTGCACTTAACGGTAATTTTTATAGCTTATCTGGTTATCTTTGATTCCTGGATATGAATTATTTAATTCTCTGTTTAATGACCAATTATTATTTCTGGTCATTGTTTTGCTCAGTCAATCTCAGTGCTATCATTCATTCCGAAGTCACATCATCTTGTATCGGTAGCAAAAGGTTCAAACCCACGGTTTTCTGTTTGGAACCTATCAACATTGTGTGTCTGGTGGTCATATCATCTGTCAGTAGAAGGTATTGAAAAATTCTATTTGCAATTTACATGGTGTTTAAAAATCATTTTCAATTTTTGGTTGAAATCATTGGTTCTTTCATGTGCAGCCTTGGCCACTGATCCTGACAGGCCCAATTTTGCTGTTCTGGTACCTGTCCCTGTTGACATTACCGGCAAGTTGAAATCAGAGGAGGATGCCATAATTGTGCTCTTCAATGTAGAAGATCCCATTCCGATTGCTTCCTGGGCTGTGAGGAAGGTGAGGGAATGGGAAGATGTTGGATCTTGATTATGGTACTTTCATGGATTTTGCATCTTACTTTTGATTGATCTTATTTCAGGGATTGGGTGGCGCACTTATGTTTATCCAGCAAAGTGCATTATTGCATGAAGAGACTGTTACTGATAAGACTAAAGAACCAGAAAGCAGGCTCGTCTTTTTGAATGGAGACCATGAGTATGCAATTTTTAATCCATATAGTGGCAATGATGAAGCTCATATCACACCTCTCGTAAGATTTACTTCAGTCAAAGATCAGGGTGAGAGTCACTATTTTGATTCTACTATTGCAGCCTGATATTGTCAAAAGTTTCCAGGATATCACAAGCTTTGCAAGTTTTGAATTTCACAAAAGCATTTTAAGTTCTTTGATGCCTTTCCAGCAATTTATATGGTGTTTATAGGATATGATTAAAAGACTATTTTTCAACACTAAATGCTTGTCTAATGCAGGGCCATCTGGATATGAAGCTACGTTTGGTAAAATTCCAGAACAGAAAAGGAATGTTGATAAACCTTCAGAAAATATGGCAAACCCTAATGTTATCTGCACTGGCACAAGTCAGCCTTGGAACACTATATTCAGTGGGCCTTCACATGTTCTTCCTGCCCTTTCCAGATTAGGACCTGCATTTTTAGAATCGCTTCTAGAGAAAAGGCCAAGCCAAGAGTCATGACGTTGATTGCATTTATTTGATTCATCTTGTATTATAGCATTTTGTTAATGCAGGTTTCAAAATTACCAGGTTGTGGTTGGTATTCTTATTTCTTGAGGGCATGGAAATAGTAATGCCTGAGTTTTTTTTGTTATTATTTTTACACAGAATGCATTTCCCAGGGAAACCCATGACCTCCCCTACCCTCACTAAGGAGAGATCTCATGTTTTGGTTCATGATCACTTGAGCCAACCCTCAGAGCTTGAAATGCCTGAGAAAATATTATTAATATCTAGTTCAGATAAAAATTTTGATCTGCAAGTAGGCATCATGTCAGTGGAGGCCTGATATTTGTATGTGGACAAGGATTTGATATGGATGTTTTAAAATATGCCATATTTTTGCCATTTTCCTCTGTTGTATAAATGATTTCGGCAGTTAACAATCACATAAAAACGAAGGGTTAAATGGCTAGTGTGTTCTCTACTTGTTCAGTGTGTATTCCGCTGATAGAGGTTATAGTTGTTTGGTCACTGTATTGGGGTTGTTGGAGGGTTGGCTTGATATGTGTTTAATGTGTAGGGAAATTGGCTTCTGGGAATGAGATCCTAGTTCTTTTGATGGTTGGAACGCAAGGGATCCACCAGAAAAATATGAGTAAAGAAGAGTCTCAGACTGGTTCTATATTTCAACAGGCTTGCATGAGATAGCAGGGAAATTCTCTATTGGCAAATGCTTGAGCAATCAGACGCCCATGATGCACTAAGATGGCAAACCTCAGATGTAATGAGATCCTAAACTGACAAATTTTAAAAAATCTATGAAACATCCTAATGGGTTAGTGTTAGAAAGTAAATGACCTGCAGTTTTAGTTGCACTTGAAACACTCAAGGTAAAATAACAGACAGAGAAGTGGACATATAACTTTCTAGATACATTTCCTTTTCTCTTTAAATGTTCATTGGATAGCCATTATGTACTTTAAAATTTTGTACCAAGCATTGAAATTTGATACTTACATCCAGGGATGGAATTTTACTGGCAAAATTACCGTCGTGGGGCATTTTGATCGTCAAATACGGTTAAAAATTTTAGTAAGACGTTTTTTCCGAAGGGTAGATTTATCATTTAAACGTATTTTTGAAGGGCAATAAAATTTTCAGAAGTCATTATATTACCACTATTTTTGAAGGGCAACAAAATCACTAAACTTCATTATAAATTACTACTAGTAAATTAGTAATATTAATACTTTTATCTTATTACTAAAATAAAGTTATACTTTCCAATTTCTAATCATACTTTCAATAAATAGAAAAATGCTAAGTTAGTGTTATTTCCATCATCCATGCCTTTTTATTTTGTAAGTTTCCTTGATATTTTCTGAAAGCAAAAAATGTCATTTAACAATGATTTTTCTATATTTATTGATTTTTTATTATTATTGTAATTAACATTTACATAGTACAAATTTCAGTGCTCAATGCTTAACTAAATGATTTGAAAGTTGGAAGTTGGAATGTGGAATGCTGAAGCCCTTGGAGTTGGAGTCTTGGAGACACAGTCTTGGAAAGTGTTGCCGCCTTTCACACACCTGGGTTACATGGCAGAAATCTTCAAGCCACTCGGTGTGTCTTTGGGGGCAAGTCTTGAGTCAAGGCTGTCACCTTGTTCTTTACTCCTCCGTTTAGGCTCAACTCCTAACGAAGCCAAGGGAGGTAGACCCTATTAAGTTACTAAGGATAATTACTTAGTATGGTGATGTTAAACTGAATGAGTTGCTTAGGAGTTTGAAATTTAGCTATAGACAATCAAAGATGACAAGATACAAAAATGAACACACGAAAGCACAATGCTGAGATACAATATATATATATATATATAAAGCAAGAAAATAACTAGTGCTTTAGAATGGAGTCAAAAAATAAAATCAATGTACTTGCATGTGCTTGGAGTGAATGTTTTGCAATTGCCTCTTGGTACGTTTTAAGTTAAATTTGAGGTGTGAGTTGATTAAAATTAGGCGAAGGGGTGGACTTCAGATATACTCGAGAGTACTTGGAGTATATCCAAAACTAAACCTTCACGGCTACCCGCAAGGAATATGTGGGCTGAAATGAAGTCTCTGGGGCTATTGTTCATAACGCACCCGTTAGGGTGTGATAGAGATCGACGCCCCGAGGTCACTTTTCAGAAGTTCCCGCTTCTTTTGGGTATTTTGCCACCATGATGGTTTGATTTAGGTGTTGGATTTTCATCTGTTGGTTTGTTAATTTGGGAGAGTGAGTCCTAATTATACTAGTCACTCAAGTGTTTTTGATACAGCTTGACTGACCGGACGAACCGCAACCAAGTGTAGAGTATACACACATGAGTCTTGTCAATTTTAGTAAATTTTACAATGAGTGTTTTTGTTTAAAAGAAAACCCTCCAAGAACTTTTTTCGATCCAAGTGGATCTCAATCGGGGAATCGAGGAGGGGTTAATTTTATAATAGCTGAAAAACAAATGATGGAAAAGAAAACAGATACACAATTCTAGTTTCCTAATTAATCCTACCACGAATCTCTTTCTCCTTTCGGGTCAATCGGGAAATTGTGGGGTAAGTATTACGATTACTTTGAACTATAAAATATGGAATATGATACTCATAATAAAATAAAGTATACTACCCTGCAGATTAGATCAATGCTAGTTTGAAAATAAATGAGCAAAAAAAGCAACAAAAATGACACCGACGCAAATCCCCCTAGGGGGGATGGGGAATGGGCTCGAAAGAGCCTATTTAAAAAATATTTTTATTAACAGCGGTTACAATATCAGAGAATTGATATAATTCCTCTTGATCCTTATACGGAGTGAAATCAAGAGTTTACAAAGTGTGAAAATTAAAAGTTTTGGTCAAATGGGAGACCTCTGGGGGGATTTGAACGCTTCCGAGGCCATTTCCGAACAGCAGCTTCTTTTCTTTTCTGTCAAACCTGCTAAAAACCAGCAAATATATCAGAATGAAATATGCCCAAAAGCACTCTGAAAGCACCTTTGGGTCAGCTCGCTTTTAACCAAAAAGGTAAGCTGAAAACTAATTAAAAGAGGAAAACAGGAACCAAGGAAAGCCTTGGGATCTTGGCTTGCCTTGTGGGCAGCCAATATGATGTGCACTTTAATTGCAGAATATGAACTTTTAACGTACAACAAAGGAAACTACCTTAACAGCAAGCTATGAATTTTCATTAAAAAGCTTGCGCAAATATGGTAATTTTAGCTAGATCTCTTGAAATGTAACTTTATATGCAAAACAAAACTAAGATCTAGACTTAGGAAGGGATCCTACTAACTAGATCTATGTGTAATTTTCTTAACGAAACAGATCTGAGTAATAAGAAACCTTAAGAGTAACCAATTTGAAGGAAATTTAAGATTTTTAAAGGAAAGAAAGGGGAAGAGAGGTGCTTGTTGTTGAAGCAGATCTGCAGAGAAAACTTGGTAGTGAATCATCGAAGGGCACGATCTTAGCAATCTCTGTTGGAAATCAATGTAATTAAACTTGAACCATAGATCTTTCAGTCACAGCAAACCTGTAAGCTACACAACAAATCTTGCAAATAGAACCATTAAATCTGAAGATACATATGAGAAGTAGATGATACAACATGCAAATAATCTTATTTAGCATCCAGGTATTAGCTCATTCACACATATGCAGCAAAATAGAAGTAAGTAAGCTTACTTACAATGATCTATCCCTATGATTTCAATAACCATTTAGGCAGACAACAGGTAAGTGCAAGAAATTGAAAAAATAGCAGTTTCACCTCGAATGCAGCATGATAATGATAATCCACACATGAAAGGTACTCCATAATTGAGCCTCCAAAGCTTCTTTTTATTTCAACAAGTGATGATTAATACACAGTTACAATGGCAAGCCCTTCAATCCAGCTCTAACTAGCTTGGAAGAGGGAGCTGTGCTTGGATATATACAAAAAACAAGACATCCAGCCCGGGGGCGGGGGGGCGCTAATCCCAAGGAGATGGACTAAATACGCTGATGAAGAGTCCATCATTGCCTGATCTATGTCTAACTGAGCCAGATCTGAGTCTCACTGAGTGCAATTGTCAATTGGAGAGCTGATCTGACTGACACCTCAACCTATTGACTGAAACATCCACCAAAACTCATCCAGATGAGCCAAAACGTGTTGAGGGGATAGGGAGGGCGAAATTCCCCATAAAGGATGCTGAAGATCAACTTTGGATCTGATTTGATCACCTCTTTCAGTCAAGGATTTGTCAGATCCAGTCAATTTTGTTCAGATCTGACTGATTTCAATCAAATCAGCTAAGAATCCACTGATCTATGATTTTGGATTTGTTCCATTATTCATCAATTTATCAATTAAAATAATCAATAAATGATTTTTTGGGGCGTTCTGACTTGAGTGATGCAAAATCACTCAAAACTAGGAAATAGTGGGTCCATGGGTTTACATGGTGCTCTTAGCTTGAAAATGAGCATCTACATGACTGAAACTGATTATTTGGCCCAATTTTATTACAAAATCAATTTTTTCAATTAAACTATTAAAAAATAACTCAAGTTTTGGAAAAATTAAATTTTAATAAAAAACACTGAAAAAATAAAAAAATTGAAAAAACCTACGGAGACTTAGACATGTTCATATGACTCGACCATGATGTCTAGCATGTTTATACATTGACACATAGACTCTAATAACCTCAATAGGCCTAAATGCCGAGCCGACCACCCCAACTTTGGAGGTATGGAGTGAAAAACTCTGAAATTATCAGTCATTTATTCAACAACCAATAAATAACTAAGGGAAAAAACACCTTGGGTTGATTGGATTGACAAATAAAGTCTAAGAGACCGAGTCTTTTACAAACACTATCATGCTAGATCATTTATTACAATTCCCCCATGGGGTATGAACATGTGATATAGTACAACAAGCACTTTCCAGAAGTACTTCTAAAGGTCTTCTGAAGTCCGATCAAGTTATCCTTGTCCGGTTCACCAGGCTCACTTGAAAAAAAACCACTAAGTACAACTTAGGTGGTAACAGAAAGCATTATCAAAGATACTACTTGTATAATTTTTTTGGTTTAGATTTAAAGATTTGTTTAAAAATTTACTATTTGAAAAAATGTTATAAAACATTTTCTTGTATTCATATTGATTTCTACCATAATTTATGTAATGTATATAGATTTAAAATCAAAGAATATTGACTAATTTTCCAACTCTATTGAAATTGAATTGAAAATCTATATATTGAATTTTGTATTGATTTATGTAAGTACTAAATCAATACACCATGCATTTGATACTTCGCCATGGCCAGTGGCCACTACCCACGGGTCACCATACTCCTCCCAAATCTCGATTCAAACCGTCACTTGATTTCGCTCATCGTTAGACTGCCGATCATGAGTGCTTGAGCGTACAGATTGATAGTGGGAAATTTTTTTAGGTGCAATCTTATGGAATGGAAGGCTATTAAGGAATCCTTTGATTCAGATAATCAATGCAATGAATTGGATGGGTTCCAGATACAAATCAAAAGCAAAAAGGTTATGCCATGTTTCGTACGGTTAATGTTCTGCTCAATCTGATCAGCAAGGATTCACATATTTACATAGGTCAATGCCAAGATTTCTGTTCAGCATAGACAAAATCAAATACGGAGAGGAATCGTGAAGCTTACAAGTCGACTTTGCATAACAAACTTATTGTCACAACCCCAAATTTCGCAAAAAATTAAAATTTTTCGAGTTATTAATAAATGTTATAGCCTGCGGTTTTACTAACAGCTAACAGTTAACCTCAATACTAGTCAAGTAAGTGGTTTCTAAACAATTTATTTTTCATAGTAGAATACAAATCTTTTATGTAATATCTGCTTCAGATTATTGATTAGCTCTTTATGTCAGTGGGTGGAATTTACTTTTAGATCCGGGGCTTACTTAGCATTCGTGTTAACGCAGATGAATACTGTTTCTTACAGGTATGATCGATCGAGTATATATATATATATATATTTAAAAGATTTATTAATGCCAGTAGTATTTTAATTGCAAATTAAAAAGCTTAGTACAATAAGCTGCTAAACACTAGACACCTGTTGCAAGGTAAAATCATTTGATTTACATCAGTTGTTCAGATAAACAAGCTTAAAGGAAGTGTAATGCCAGTATAGTATAATTGCGACTTTATCATTAGACTTTTAGTTATGTGAATTTTTTCTTTAGTCCAAGTGTTTAATCATACTCATAGGCAATTGTTTTATTTGACAATATTTTTGCAATATTATCTCGACTTGCTTGCATAGTCGTTTGTCCTTAAAAATTATTTTTATAGGGTACTCATAGACTATTATCTTATAAACAGTAAGAACTTTAAAAAAAAGAAACTAAGACCCTCAAGTTCTTCTACAAAAGCTTACGGCTACCCATACTTTGTTCCTATAGTTTAACTCTGAATTTTACTTACTTTTGAAAATGTAAAATGATCGTTTTTTATCATATTATCAGTTTTATCTATATAACCATATTAAGGTCCACTAGACAATTGATGAACATGAAACCAAAATGAAGTATTCCCATTTATTAACAAGTAATGTCGTATAACTATACGACATATTCTTGTGATAATACCATTATCTTTAAAAATGTACTATTCCATAGTTTTCGATGCTATAGGAGTTATCAATTCATTTATAATTCTTAACTATACATAAATGACTTGTTTGATGAGCCAATAATCTACAAAAGTTTGTTATTGTCACAAAATCGAATCTAGCCTTAACTTCTTGGCATTATTATAAGATACTTTTATAAAAGTTAGACTTAGAAAATTTCCTAAATAAAAGGGTCTACTATACCTCAGCTCTAATAACGAGTTGTTTAATAAAGGTTAACTTACCATGCATTTACATACCAAACTTTATTGAGTTCAAGTTTTTAAGGTACAACTGAAGGGACTTGAGCCTTTTTACTAGAGTTGTCAAGGTCTTGTAATAGTTAATATGCATTCTCGAAAACCATATTAAAGACTTAACTAAGTCTAAATTTAAAATTTTAACATGTATCCTATGCTATCTAACTTATTAAGACTAAGCTAGAGAGTAATTATGCCAACACTCAACATGTTGATATAATGTATAACATAAATCAATATAAATTAAAGTAGTGAGGGTTTGGCATAATCCACGTCGGGTTTTAAGCTTGTAATTACACATGGTTCAAGCTTGGTCAACGTATATTTTTCTACATTAACGATTAGTGATGAAGTGTTAAATAACTCGTAATGCTGATGATTAGAGTTTGGCTCCACATTATTGGCTGTTGATAAAGTTTTTACCGTGCGCTGTGAAAACAAACAATAATAATATCCCCATGCAAAAACTATGGAACACGACCCTCGTTTGTGGAAAAAAATCTAAGGATACGTGGAGCGATCCTGTCCATGTATGAAGCATATAAAATGCTCATGAAACTTGACCTAAGGCATTGTTATCCCGCAGTTTACGCTACTCCAGGGCTCGTCTTCCATGGCCGCCGACATTTTCCTGGTTATTGCCACTTTAAACCATGGCTTTGTGCTGTTTCCGTTCTCCAAGGAATGGTTTTGATTTTTAAACTTCCTCTATCAGTCGTGGGGCTGTTCTTCATTTGATGTATGTGTTTCACTGCCTGAAACCTTCTCCCCAACGTTTGTGTAGTTGGTGAACCTTCAGTTGCCTTCTCGGCTCTTCAAAGCTTGCTGCTGTGTGAGGTTTTCATGAGTTAATAGGTTCTCACTGTGGCGGTTGTAGGTGACAGTGCTTGCGAACCAGCTCACCTTACTCCTCGTGACAGGTAAATATTTTTTTACATCCTTCGTCAATACTCAACAAGTTTTATTTACAGTAATTATCTTAAGATTCTCACATGTAAAAAGGTTGCTGACAAGGGTTTGCATTTTGCTGAAGATGTTCGTGGAAGTGCAGCTTGTACAGGGATAAAAGTCTACCCTTGCACCAGCCATGGCTTGTGGCTCCATTTCGGGTAAGCCCCGTGGTTTGAAGGATGGGTTCTCACCTTAGATACAGTTGGGGTGGTTGTTGGTCTCATCCAGGGTTTGAATACCCTTTCTTGTTTCGCCACAAGTTAAACTGTGATGTTTTTAAGCTGTTTACAGGGTATTATAATTATATTTTTTTTAAAAATCAAACCCTTGACAAGGTGATTGCACTCTGTGAGTGTAGTATTTTGGTTGAAGCTTAACTTCTCTGTCAGTTTTGGAAGTATACTAGCGAAGATAGATTCGCTGCAATATGTGTTTGATAGTTGGCCGTTGAGCCGTACTTTGTAAAGAATTAGGGTTTATACCCATTTTGAAAAATTTAAGAAGATATACTCTGTTGAGTAATATTCGGTTTTTATATGTTTAAATTTAAAATCTCTACTCACAGCCATGATGGAAATCTTGAATATTTTGATGAAAAATCGTTGGTTAGGGTTTAACCTGTAAAACCCTGGTTTGGTTTATTTTACTCTTAAGTTGATAATTATATTGTTTTCTTTATTTTAGTTTATATGTCCTTAAAGACTGAGAATGGAGTATTTTGTTTATCTACGATGATTACACTGTTTAAGAGAAATGGTTAATATGTCGGTAATGGCAATGTTTATAGTTTTAAGGGTTTAAATCCCAACAATTAAGTATATGCTGTCTTTAATAGACTCTATCTCTTTTCTAGAAGCCATTGCGCCTGTTAGATAATAATTGAAAAGATATTAACCTAAGTATGACCTGGGTTACTATGATACTTAGATTTATTTATAATTTATATTTTAAAATTTATCATTTATGCTCAATTCATGAGCTAGGGTTTTAATCCCTTTTATTTTTAATAGGATAGTATTTTCCTATGTTATTATCTTGTAATTATTGTTGCTGTATTCAATAATTATTATCCTATAGTTGTTCTCTGTTTTAAGAATAATAATAATAATATTTACATTTATAGTACTATTATCCAAGTAGTACATCCATTCTTAAGTTTATATAATAGTAATGACTGAAACAATATGTAATATTTACATTAGTTTTATTTAATTTGTATCAATGGATTACATAGAATACAAAATTGAAAGACCTTCATACTTATCGGTGTTCTTTATATTTACACTGTTCTACAGAATTATAATATAGTTTACAGTATTTTACTTAACTCTAAGCTACTTCTGTCCTTTAACTATTAAGCTCGGTAAGGACTACTGTAATCTTTATCATATTATTTGATTATAGTTCAATTGGATACATGAAATATTAATTTTTACTAAGGAAAAAGCTATCAGTAATATATTTATACCTATTATCAACATAAACTAGTTGATGAAACTAATTCTTCTATTTCTAAGTAAAAGTATAGTTTATATAAATAAAGACCGTGTAGAAAATAATTGCTAAAATTCATCTACTGATATCAGTCAGTACTATAAGTAAAATTCTGTATTAACCTGCTATTTGCATAGTCTATTTTTAATGACATATCTGCAAACAAATTAATAATCTTCTAAAAGCATCTATCTACAAAAAAAATAACATATCATTACTCTGAACATGAGTATTCAATTCATTACAATCCTATTATACTTTATGTACTTAAACAAACTACATGTGCTAGAGTATGATCTGGATTACTCCAGATGGGAAAAAACACAGGTAGGATTTATCTTTCATTGCAGTACAGATTTAATCTATAACAACTAAGAGGTTTAACACAGCATATCATAACATCATTCATTTACTAGCCATACATAGAGATTAACTTATAACACAGGAATTGAAAGAAAAATGAAACCTGTCTTTTTAAGCTGGACGACAACAGCAATAGGAGGCTGTTCCTCCCTACCAAATCCTAGAGAGCGCTCAAACAACGACTTCTCAGGACTCCTGAGCCTGTTTTGGTCTGCTTGGCTAGAACTAGATGGAGCAAACAACAAAGTAGCAGTCTTGAGACTCAATACCAACTCTCCATACTGCAGTAAGATCTTTCAGCTGCAAGCTGCACTAGATTAACTTCCTGCAGTTTACCCCTCAAACACCTTCCTTCAATTTTCCCTTTCCAATAATTTCCTTGAAGTGCATTCACCTGAATGATTCTTTTCCTGGAATGAGCAGCCTCAGCTCTTTACATTGGGCATTTTTAATAAGATTGCCTATGTCTTTTTTTGGGTTAGTTGTCATTAATTGAGCCACCTGCTCTGATCCCACTTTCTTGAGAAATCATGACCCGAAATGTAGGGAAGTTGCCACCTGCAACATAGGAAGTGTTTGAGGATATTGCCACTTGTCTTTTTGCTCTCCACCTAGTTTCTTCCACCACTTGACCAGTAACACTCTTTTTAACAGCTCTTCCAGGCCGTTGTCTCCACTTTTTATTTATTAAAAATTAAATATTCAAAATTACATTCCACATTTTTGACTCTGCTGAGTCATTAGTTTCCACTTAGCATTAAATTTAACATAATGTTTGGGAATAATATAAAAATAAAATAACATTATTTTACAAAATTGGGGCATGTAACATACACACCCCCTTTTTATTTCTCATCCTTCAAAGTCCCCTGGAATAGAATTGGGTATGCATCTCGCATCTTACTTTCCAATTCCCAGGTGGCTTCTTTAGGACTAAAGTGCTTCCATTGCACCTTCATCTGTCCAATGGTGCGGTTCCGAAGTGTAATTTCCCTCCTCCCGAGGATACAGTCCGGTTCCACTAGGAATTCTCCTTTTGGTTCCATCTGTACAACATTCCAATTAACCACATGAGTAGCATCATGAACATATTTCTTTAAAACATAAATATGAAAAACGTTATGTACCCTTAAGTTAGGTGGTAATGTTAATTGATAGGCTACTTGACCAATCCTAGACAATATTTCAAATGGACCACAGTAACGAGGTACCAATTTTGCACATCTCCCCAGTCTTAGAGAGTTTTTCTTGGGCCTCACCTTGATGAACACATGTTCACCCACCTGGAACTCCTTTGGAGTTTGTTTCAAGTCTGCTTGACTCTTCTGCCGATCTTGTGCCACTTTTAAATTTCCCTGCACTTGTTTCACAATCTTCTCCATTTCTTTTAACAATTCTGGACCTAATACCAATCTATCTACTAGATTACTCCAAGAGATAGGAGTATTACATTTTCGTCTGTACAAAATTTCAAATGGAATGAATTTAGTTGATGCCTGATAATTGTTATTCTACGCAAATTCCACTAAATGTAAATAGTCTTCCCACTTACTTGGCTGATCTTTCACATACATTCTCAATAAATCTTCCAGTACCTGGTTTACTCTTTCAGTTTGTCCATCTGTTTGAGGATGGAAAGAAGTACTGAAATTCAATGTTGTATTTAATCCTTTAAACAAGGACTTCCAAAAGTTCCCTGTGAACTTAGGATCTCGGTCTGAGATTATAATTTTTGGTATTCCATGTAATCGAAAAATCTGCTTAAAAAAAATATCAGCTATATTGGCAGCCTTGTAAATAGTTTTAACATGTATAAAATGAGATGCCTTACTTAATTTATCAACCACTACTATAATATAGTCATTCTGATTTTGATTTCTGGGCTGTCCAGTAATAAAGTCTAGACTAATCACTTCCCATTTCCAGCTAGGAATAGGTAAAGGCTGTAGCAAATCGGCTGGATGTTGGTGTTCGGTTTTTACCTGTTGACATTCTAGACATCTTGCTATATAATCAGCTACTTCAGTTTTCATATTTTGCCAAAAAGATTCATTTCTTAGCATGGTTATAGTTTTTTGATAACCTGGATGACCTGAATATGGTGTTTTATGGATTTCATTCAGAATTAACAGCTTAACTTTAGGTACATTAGGTACATACAGTTTATCTTTAAACAATAAAAACTCATTTTCATTTAAGTTGTAACATTTTATTAAGTTCTCTGTGGGGTTTTCCTTTGCCTTACCTTGTAATTTCTGATAAATTTCATCTTGTTTTACCCCTTTTTTAAGCTGTTCATTTAAGTCTGAAACGTAAGTACTGATTGCTGTTGCAAAATTCATCCTTGCGTTCCTACTTAATGCATCAACGACTTTATTCTCTTTACCTTTTATATGCTGGATTTCAAAATCATACTCACTTAAGAAAACTAACCACCTAGCTTGTCTAGCATTTAGATTCGGTTGATCTAAAAGATATTTTAGTCCTTTATTATCAGTCATTAAAACAAATTTTTTGCCGATTAGGTGGTGTCGCCACATTTTTAAGGCGTGTATCACAACTGCTAGTTCCAAAGCATACGTTGCATAGTTCTTTTCATGCATTTTTAATTTTCTAGATTCATAAGCAATAACATGCCCTTCTTGAGTCAAAACATTGCCTAAGCCTTCTTTACAAGCATCAGTGCACACTACAAACTCTTTATTATGATCTGCTATTCTTAAAATAGGTGCACTGGTTAATAAAGTTTTCAACTTAAAGCTTTCTTCGCATTTCTGGTTCCAGTCGAATTTCTTTTCTTTTTTCTGCAAGGAAGTTATCGGATTGGCTATCCTTGAGAAACCTTCAATGAACTTCCGGTAATAACTGGTAATGCCCATGAAAGATTTAACATACGTCACATCTTTAGGAACCGGCGAATCTTCGATTGCCCGTATCTTTTCAGGATCAATAGAAATTCCTTCCTTGGTCACTACGTGACCTAGATACTGAATCTTATCCTTAAAGAAGTCACACTTACTAAACTTTTCAAAGAGTTGATGTTCTCGCAACTTTTGCAAAACAATTTTTTGGTGTTCTTTATGTTTCTTCTTCAGTTTTTGAATAGATTAAGATGTCGTTGATGAACACGACCACGAACTTATCTAAATAGTTATGCATTATATTGTTCATTAAACACATAAAGACAGCTGGGGTGCTAGTAAGTCCGAATGACATTACGACAAATTTGTAATGTCCATATCTGGTTCTAAAAGCTGTCTTGAAGATGTCTTTCTCTTTAATCCTCACTTGATGATATCTTGACCTTAAGTCTATCTTTGAAAACACCGTGGCTCCACGCAGTTGATCAAATAAATCATATATGTGGGAAAACGGATATCGATTTTTAATGGTCATTTTGTTTAGCTGACGATAGTCTATGCATAATCGCATAGTCCCGTCTTTCTTTTTAACAAAGATAACAGGTGCCCCCTAGGGAGACACACTTGGCCGAATGTATTTTTTATCTATTAACTCTTTTAATTGCGATTTTAACTCATTAAGTTCCAATATGTTCATTCGGTAAGGGGCCTTTGAGCTAGGTACTGCACCCGATACCAGCGCAATGGTGAAATCCAATTCCCTTTTTGGAGGTAATCCCAGAATTTATTCTAGGAATACATCGGCATATTCTTTTAAAATAGGAATATCTTCTATTTTTAACTTCTTTGTTTCGATTTTACTTTCTTCATCGGTAATTGTTACAGCGTAAGTTTTGCATCCTTTTCTAACGGCTCTTTTAAGTTGTAAAGCAGAAATCTACCTTACCATAGTTTTTCTAGGAATACCTTTAACAATTACTGGTTGTTCATCACTATTTAAGCATGTAAAAGTTTTGTCATAACGGTTTAAAATTACTTTATGCTGTTCTAACCAGTCCATATCAATCAGCAAATCATATGAGCCAAGTGGAAAAACATTAAGTTTAACAATAGTTTCAAGTTTATCCATAAGTAAAGCACATTTTTTCACAAAGCAAGTTACTTTTCTTTTAGCCCCAGTGGCTAACTGAACTAACCATGAATTTTCAAACTTATCGACAGATAACTTACATTTTCCCACTATCTGAGGTGCAATATAACTGAGACTAGCTCCTGGATCAATTAAAATGTTCACAGGGGTCTGATTAATCATACCTTCTACTTCCACCATGGAAGTCTGATATTCAGCTTGTCGGTTCTCCAAGGCTGCATTAATTTTGGGCATGCTCCTCGCTAGTTCTCCAACAGTCATCTCCTCCTGTACGGTATGAATGTTGCTAATAGTCTTCTTCCGATTTGGACAGACTGAAGCATAGTGCGGACCATTACATTCCCAGCACTTGACAAGCTCTTTATGCTCAAATTTCTTGGTAAAACTTCCAGGATTATTTTCAGTTTCCTTACCCTTAAAATTGTTCTGATTATTGGGTGTACTAATCCTATTTCCCTGGAAATTCTTGTTGTTAGAATAGTTTTTGGCCTTATTATTCTTAAAATTCATGTTAGGCACAAAATCCTTCTTCTTGAATGCAGACTGATTGTTATTTTTCTTAGCCTTCCAGTTGGCCTAGCTTTCTTTTTTTCGATTCTGCTCAAAGCAAAAATTAGCCTTCCTCATAGCTTCCTCCAGGGTCTTTGGGTTATCATATTCAATTCTATCTTTATTATGTTATGGTAAACATTTAAGGAATCGTTGTACTTTTGGTTTCTCATCCATTAGGTAGGGTACATACCTAAGTAGACTTAAAAATTTATTGTTCAGGTCCTTCATTGTCATTGAACCTAACTTTAGTTCATAAAACTTTTTATTCCTTTCCTCGTAATACTACTCAGACATGAATTTCTTTTTAAAATACCGCTTAAAGGTACTCCAGTTAACTTCTTTCTCCTTTATACCTTTGACTCTCTTCAAGTCCTGCCACCAAATATCAGCCTTTCCCGAGAGGTTGTATATAGCCATCCTAGCCTTTAACTGGTTAGAATAATTATATATCTGGAAGTACTTCTTCATCCCGGACAACCAGGACTCAGCTTCTTCCCCCTTCTTAGTCTCTCCATTAAAGGTTTGTGGTTTTATCTTTTTGAATTCCCCTGAGATTTCCTAATAAGGTTTATATTTCCTTTTCTTGACATACAGATCATCATCACTACTATCACTAGTAGTATGGTAACTTTGTCGTTCACCAAACACTTCGGATGATGAACTACTTTCAGTCTTTATATGCTTCATCTTTTTAGATTTTCTTGGATGACTAGCATATTCAGATTCTGACCTTCTACCTCTTCCTTCGGTTTGAAACTTTTCCATTAGGATCTGATTCAGCTCTTCTTGAGCTCTCAAAATCCTTTCATTCTTTTTCTTTATAGACTCCATTTCAGTTTTCAAATCTTTTACAGTCTGTAACAGCTCTGAGGAATTTGTAGTTACATCCCCTGGTATAGGATCCTTGGGTAAATTTCTTGTTTCTGTAACTGGAGACTCCTCCTGTGCATACTCTCCTAGCCTTTCCATACCTGCCTGTTAGACTTCAGAAAAAGACAATTTTCCGTTGAATAACAAAAAAAAAAATTAAAATATGTTAACATAAGAATTTGATTTACTGTTTTATGAAAACTAGTCGGGCTGTATCAAGGCCTAGTGTTTGAACCTTATGCTCTGATACCACATGTCACAACCCCAAATTTCGCAAAAAATTAAATTTTTTCGAGTTATTAATAAATGTTATAACTTTTGGTTTTACTAACAGCTAACAGTTAACCTCAGTATTAGTCTAGTAAGTGGTTTCTTAACAATTTATTTTTCATAGTAGAATAAAAATCTTTTACGTAATATCTGCTTCCGATTACTAATTAGCTTTTTATGTCAATAGGTGGAATTTACTTTTAGATTCGGGGCTTACTTAGCATTCGTGCTAACACAGATGAATACTGTTTCTTACAGGTTTTTACAGGTATGATCGATCGAGTATATATATATAAATATTTTAAAAGATTTATTAATGTCAGCGGTATTTTAATTGCAAATTAAAAAGCTTAGTACAATAAGCTGCTAAACTCTAGACAACTGTTGCAAGGTAAAATCATTTGATTTACATCAGTTGTTCAGATAAACAAGCTTAAAGGAAGTGTAATGTCAGTATAGTATAATTGCGACTTTATCATTAGAATTTCAGTGATGTGAATTTCTTCTTTAGTCTAAGTGTTTAATCATACTCATAAGCAATTGTTTTATTTGACAATATTTTTGCAATATTATCTTGTCTTGCTTGCATAGTTGTTTGCCCTTAAAAGTTATTTTTATAGGGTACTCATGGCCTATTATCTTATAAATAGTAAGAACTTTAAAAAAAGAAACTAAGACCCTCAAGCTCTTCTACAAGAGTTTACGGCTACCCATACTTTGTTCCTATAGTCTAACTCTGAATTTTACTTACTTTTGAAAATGTAAAATGATCGCTTTTTATCATATTATCAGTTTTATCTATATAACCATATTACTGTCCACTAGACAATTTGATGAACATGAAACCAAAATGAAGTATTTCCATTTATTAACAAGTAATGTCGTATAACTATACGACATATTCTTGTGATAATACCATATCTTTAAAAATGTACTACTCCATAGTTTTCGATGCTATAGGAGTTATCAATTCATTTATAATTCTTAACTATACATAAATGACTTGTTTGATGAGCCAATAATCTACAAAAGTTTGTTATTTTCACAAAATCGAATCTAGCCTTAACTTCTTGGCATTATTATAAGATACTTCTATAAAAGTTAGACTTAGAAAATTTCCTAAATAAAAGAGTCTACTATACCTGAGCTCTAATAACGAGTGGTTTAATAAAGGTTAACTTACCATGCATTTACATACCAAACTTTATTGAGTTCAAAGTTTTCAAGGTACAACTCAAGGGACTTAAGCCTTTTTACTAGAGTTGTCAAGGTCTTATAATAGTTAATATGCATTCTCAAAAACCATATTAAAGACTTAACTAAGTCTAAATCTAAAATTTTAACATGTATCCTATGCTATCTAACTTATTAAGACTAAGCTAGAGAGTAATTATGCCAACACTCAACACATTGAGATAATGTATAACATAAATCAATATAAATTAAAGTAGTAAGGGTTTGGCATAATCCACGTCGGGTTTTAAGCTTGTAATTACACATGGTTCAAGCTTGGTCAACGTATATTTTTCGACGTTAATGATTGGTGATTAAGTGCTAAATAACTCGTAATGCTGATGATTAGAGTTTGGCTCGACATTATTGGCTGTTGATAAAGTTTTTACCCTGCACTGTGAAAACAAACAATAATAATATCCCCATGCAAAAACTATGGAACAAAACCCTCGTTTGTGGAAAAAAATCTAAGGATACGTGGAGCGATCCTGTCCATGTATGAAGCATATAAAATGCTCAGGAAACTTGACCTAAGGCATTGTTATCCCGTAGTTTACGCTGCTCCAAGGCTTGTCTTCCATGGCCGCCGACATTTTCCTGGTTATTGCCACTTTAAACCATGGCTTTGTGCTGTTTCTGTTCTCCAAGGAACGATTTTGATTTTTAAACTTCCTCTGTCAGTCGTGGGGCTGTTCTTCATTTGCTGTATGTGCTTCGCTGCCTGAAACCTTCTCCCCAACGTCTGTGTAGTTGGTGAACCTTCAGTTGCCTTCTCGACTCTTCGAAGCTTGCTGCTGTGTGAGGTTTTTATGAGTTAATAGGTTCTCACTATGGCGGTTGTAGGTGACAGTGCTTGCGAACCAGCTCACCTTACTCCTCGTGACAGGTAAAGATTTTTTTACATCCTTCGTCAATACTCAACAAGTTTTATTTACAGTAATTATCTTAAGATTCTCACATGTAAAAAGGTTGCTGACAAGGGTTTGCATTTTGCTGCAGATGTTCGTGGAAGTGCAGCTTGTACAGGGATAAAAGTCTACCCTTGCGCCAGCCGTGGCTCGTGGCTCCATTTCGGGTAAGCCCTGTGGTTTGAAGGATGGGTTCTCACCTTAGATACAGTTGGGGTGGTCGTTGGTCTCATCCAGGGTTTGAATACCCTTTCTTGTTTCGCCACAAGTTAAACTGTGATGTTTTTAAGCTGTTTACAGGTTATTATAATTATATTTTTTTAAAAATCAAACCCTCGACAGGGTGATTGCACTATGTGAGTGTAGTATTTTGGTTGAAGTTTAGCTTCTCTGTCAGTTTGGAAGTATACTAGCGAAGATAGATTCGCTGTATTATGTGTTTGATAGTTGGCCGTTGAGCCGTACTCTGTAAAGAATTAGGGTTTATACCCATTTTGAAAAATTTAAGAAGATATACTCTGTTGAGTAATATCCGGTTTTTATATGTTTAAATTTGAAAGCTGTACTCACAGCCATGATCGAAATCTTGAATATTTTGATGAAAAATCGTTGGTTAGGGTTTAACCTGAAAACCCTGGTTTGGTTTATTTTACTCTTAAGTTGATAATTATATTGTTTTCTTTATTTTAGTTTATATGTCCTTAAGGACTGAGAATGGATTGTTTTTTTTATCTATGATGATTACACTGTTTAAGAGAAATGATTAATATGTCGGTAATGGCAATGTTTATAGTTTTAAGGGTTTAAATCCCAATAATTAAGTATATGCTGTCTTTAATAGACTCTGTCTCTTTTCTAGAAGCCATTGCGCCTGTTGGATAATAATTGAAAAGATATTAACCTAAGTATGTCCTGGGTTACTATGATACTTAGATTTATTTATAATTTATATTTTAAAATTTATCATTTATGCTCAATTCATGAGCTAGGGTTTTGATCTCTTTTATTTTTAATAGGATAGTATTTTCCTATGTTATTACCTTGTAATTATTGTTGCTGTATTCAATAATTATTATCCTATAGTTGTTCTCTGTTTTAGGAATAATAATAATAATATTTACATTTATAGTACTGTTTTCTAAGTAGTACATTCATTCTTAAGTTTATATAATAGTTATGACTGAAACAGTCTGTAATATTTACATGAGTTTTATTTAATTTGTATCTGTGGATTACTTAGAATAAAAAATTGAAAGACCTTCATACTTATCAGTATTTTTTATATTTACACTGTTTTACAGAATTATAATATAGTTTACAGTATTTTACTTAACTCTAAGCTATTTCTGTCCTTTAACTATTAAGCTCGGTAAGGACTACTGTAATCTTTATCATATTATTTGATTATAGTTCAATTGGATACAGGAAATATTAATTTTTACTAAGGAAAAAGCTATTAGTAATATATTTATACATATTATCAACATAAACTAGTTGATGAAACTAATTCTTCTATTTCTAAGTAAAAGTACAGTTTATATAAATAAAGACTCTGTTGAAAATAATTGCTAAAATTCATCTACTGATATCAGTCAGTACTATAAGTAAAATTCTGTATTAACCTGCTATTTGCACAGTCTATTTCTAATGACATATTTGCAAACAAATTAATAATCTTCTAAAACCATCTATCTACAAAAAAAATAACATATCATTACTCTGAACATGAATATTCAATTCATTACAATCCTATTATAATTTATGTACTTCAACAAACAACTTGTGCTAGAGTACGATCTGGATTACTCAAGATGGGAATAAACACATGTAGGATATATCTTTCATCCCAGAACATATTTAATCTATAATAACTAAGAGGTTTAACACAACATATCATAACATCATTCATTTACTAACCATACATAGAGATTAACTTATAACACAGGAATTGAAAGGAAAATGAAACCTGTCTTGTTAAGCTGGACGACAACAGCAATAGGAGGCCGTTCCTCCCTACCAACCCCTGGAGAGTGCTCAAACAACGACTTCTCAGGACCCTTGAGCCTGTTCTAGTCTGCTTGGATGGAACTAGATGGAGCAAACAACAAAGTACCAGTCCTGAGACTCAATACCAACCTCTGCATACTGCAGTAAGATCTTTCAGCTGCAAGCTGCACTAGATTAACTTCCTGCAGTTTACCCCTCAAACACCTTCCTTCAATTTTCCTTTTCCTAATAATTTCCTTGAAGTGCATTCACCTGAATGATTCTTCTCCTGGAATAAGCAGCCTCAGCTCTCTACATTGGGCATTTTTAATAAGATTACCTAGGTCTTTTTTTGGGTTAGTTGTCATTAATTGAGCCACCTGCTCTAATCCCGCTTTCTTGGGGGATCATGACCTCAAATGTAGGGAAGTTGCCACCTGCAACATAGGAAGTGTTTGAGGATGCTGCCACTTGTCTTTTTGCTCTCCACCTAGTTCCTTTCACCACTTGACCAGTAACACACTTTTTAACAGCTCTCTCAGGCTGTTGTTTCCACTTTTTATTTATTAAAAATTAAATTTTCAGAATTACATTCCACATCCTTGACTCTGCTGAGTCATCAGTTTTCACTTAGCATTAAATTTAACATAATGTTTGGGAATAATATAAAAATAAAATAACATTATTTTACAAAATTGAGGCATATGACACTTACATAGATCAATTCTAATATTTATGTCAACACAGAGAAAATCAAATACGGAGCCGAATCACGCAGCCTGAATCATGAACCCTGGAAGTGGACTTTGAATGCAGAAAATGATTTCTTTAAACTAATAGACCAACAAGGTTTGTATCTACTGCAAAAAAATTAAACTTCAGTATAAGATAAACAATTTTACATTTTAATTCACATTAGCAACATCTGCACCTGAAAAATTTAGAAAATCTTGTCTCTACTGTCACGAGCTTCTATTTTACAATGTCAATTTTGTAAACAAAAACAATGATGTGATATTTATTTTCTTTTTTATATGCACATATTCTGAAAATTAAAGAATCATTTTTATGTTTATTAATGCTTCATCATTTTTTTTTTTACATATTATGACATGTATTTGTATTTATTCTTTTTAAGTTATATTTTTATATAAAATTAATTCAGAACATAAATGATATATATAATAAATAGGAATCAAGTTAATGTACCATGATAGATATTAAAATGACCATTTTTTTTATTTTAGTATAAAAATGTCAAGAAAATCAATATTATTTTGAAAAACAATTAACAAAAATTAATTACTGAAGGTTAATTTTTTTAGCAAACCTTCATTGTTGAAGGGTAAAATTTTAAACAAAACGTTTAATGACAGGAAATATAAAATGTCAAAACGTTTAACAATTTTTTTTTGACGGGTAAATAGTGAGTTTGCAATATGTTTTTTTATAACCATTGATCAGAGGATAATTTGATGTATTTGGCTACAACCTGTAACACGAGTGATTTTAAAATACCATAGTTTGCATACGCTTGAGCGTTGTTGGTTGGATTGAAAATTCCTTAAAGGTTATTCTCGACTTCAAAGGCAGAATTCCCAAACTATACTTTTGATGTTTAGTTCTTGTATGATGTTTTTAATCAATGCGGATGGAACTTTTTTTTTGGGAGGGTTGAGGTAGATAATCCCAGTTGATCAAGATACAGGGAAATAAATTTTTTAATTCTTTACTTGTTTATTCATATCATTGAACATTATTTCGAAACAATTGACCATTTCTCCTTTATGGAAAATATCATGTCACTTCTCCACCCCTCATACCGACAATGGAGAGGACGCGATTACGGTACTGATGCTGTGAAACGAGCAAGCTAGCCCCGTGAACATAAAAACGTAAACATGCATTGAATTAATAACATATACATGAGTATAAAACAAGCAATATGCAACGGAAACAATAACATCCATTCAAGCATTCAACATGCTCATATTAATTCATAAAACAAATAGTTTGCAGAAATTAAGCACAAGAATAAAAGTAAATACTTATCTTGTGATTGCGTTGTTCCACAACTAGCTACGTCACTGCAACGTTCCACCCAACCATAGGTCAGTGTGCTCATCAATCTCTTAGCACCATTGCCACCCTCGAGCTGGGCATGATTCCACAAGGAACTAAGGAACAACAAGCTCAAACACATAGCCTGAATACATATCAGGCTACTAGGGAAACAATCCAACAACATAAGGGTTCCTTGGACTTACTCAGCCAATCCAACAATCTCACCCAAAACACTGTCATACCCTCTAACAGGCGGGTCTCTTGGACTTACTCAGCCAAGCAAACACACAGTCAATCAATTAATCAAAACACAGCCACACACAACTGCTGGATATAAGCAAAATGTTTATGGGAAAAAACGAAATGGCTAAGGGGAAACAACACCCTGGAACATCAAATATGCTTTTAGGAAACGTTCTTGTGCAAATTCGGCCACCACTAACTCCCAATTCGAAATCTGATCTCAGAAAACGCATCTGAGCATTGCCAAAGCAAAAACGACCACCATTCACGCCCAAAACAGGAGATCTTGGTTCCCTAACCACTGAGAAACATAAAAACGAATTTACGGGCATGGAACAGTGAGAGAAACATCATGAAATCATGGGGAAAACACTCAAAAAGCTCAACTTCCCGAGGAAGACAAAAAATGACCTCTTGAAACTCCCAAAACGTGAATCACTGTTGCACATTCACTAAACAAAACAAAAACAGAATTTCCCAGCTACGACAATGAGGAAAACACAACAAAAATGCCTAGGGAGGATCCCAGCCATTGAGCATTGCCAAATCAAATTTCCAGCCATGGGAAAAACGAAGGAAACAACTAAAACGTGTGGGAGAATGCCCCAACTATCTCCAACTGCGTGAGGGAGCAAACACATGGGTGAATGATGGCTTGGGAAGGCATTTCCCAACATTTACTTGCCCAAGAAGCCAAGAAAATGTTTTCCAAAAATATGTAACTCCCCAAATTCGAAATTGACCCCCATATCTTTCCTATCCCAAGGCAATAACTTCCTTCACCAATTTTAGATAACTGGGCATAAAAGACAAAAAGGGTGGTTTTTCCCCATAGGATCAAAGGTTTGAATAATACCCCCCCATTCCTTATGAAACCATGCCCCCATCTCTTTAACGTTGCGGTGCATAGCTAGTCGTGGTATCTTTATTAATGTAGCATTTTACATGGTGTCTCAAACACATTGTCCCTGGCTAGCACATAAACCTTCGGCATCGATTTTAATCGCTGATACATAATACACTAAATCCATGGTGGGGTCTTTGCTTTGAGCTCCACACCATGATTTAATACAATATTTACATCATATGCAATTTAATACCATGGGGTCAAAACCGGGGTGTTACACATCACATGTAGATTTGGTGACGATGGAGAAAGTAAAAGCATGAGGTTTCATTCAATCAAATTTGGGGATTTTTGCCTTTTTGGAGAGTATTCACATGTTTGGATACCCTTTGTGGAGGACATAATGTGTATGGAATTTTGGCGATGATTGGAAGACTTGAAAAATTTAGTGTTTAGGTGTTTTGGGATTGGTCATATTGTTTGATATCCTCTATAGCGATCATCATGTGGGCCAAATTTAGTATGAAGGAATAAATCTTGGATGGATGGTTTATTGAAAGCAAATAGGTATTTTACACTCCAGGAGAGGCGCCCTTTGAACTTTCATATCCCAAGGTATGTATCTCTTCTTAGTTGTAACGGTTTAGGTTTTCAACATTGCCCTCTTTAATCCGAAGGGGTGTTTGTGAGTTTGAGCATCTTTATGAACCTTTCAAGCTTTTCTTTTCCAAGTGCATTGGCGAATATGGTTTATTTGTGGAACAATGTATTAAATGAATTGTCTTGGCCTCTACATGATATCGAATTAGATGGTAAGTTGTGTTGATGTCTTTGGTTCGATCTTGGAATCTATGATTTTTGGCCCAATTTGATTGCAGAAGTATTGTCAATCAATATGGGAGTTGAATTCTCTTGTTTCTTTCGCAAACATTTTATTGAGCCACACAATCTCCTTTGTTGCTTTTGCAACCACATATTTTTCCTTTGTTGTGGAATTTGCTGAAACTTATTGTTTGTGTGATCTCCAGGAGACAGTTGCTAATCCAACACTTATGAGGTAGCTTGAAGTAGACATTCTCGTCTCTTTGTTTCCATCGAAGTCTGAATTGGAATAACTAATATGTTTGGAGTCATCTACTTTAGAATATTTGAGTCCAAAGTCTTGAGTCCCCTTCAAGTACCTTAGAACTCTTTTGACAACAAACCAATGTCCTTCACAAGGTTTTTGCACGATCCTGGAAAGGATCCCGACAACAAATGAAATACTTAATCTGGTGGTGGTAAGGTGGATGAGACTTTCCACATGTTCTCTGTACTTGGCTGCATACACAATTCATTGCCTTTTTTTTTATGTGAGCTTCAAGTTTTGTTTTGCTGAAGTGGATAGAGGATTGCATTTGGTCATGTCAAACACGTTCAACAATTTTTCAATGTATTTCTTAGGATTTTGAGTCACTTGAATTCCCAAGTAGTAGTGAAGGTGTCCCAAATCTATCATCTCAAAGACTTTTCAATTCTTTTTATAGATGCAATGACAGAAGAAGAAAAGTTTAGGGTCGAGAAATTTAACGACCAAAACTACCAGTTATGGAAGATGCAAATGGAGGACTATCTGTACCAGAAGGATCTATACCTAGCATTGGGCGGAAAAACAAAACAACCGATGACTATGAAATATGAAGAATGTGAGGTTCTTGACAAAAAGGCATTGGGAACAGTACGACTGTGCTTGGCTGTGTCGATGGCTTTCAATATCTCAAAAGAAAAGACAACAGAGGGTGTGATGAACGCATTGGCTAAGCTCTATGAAAAACGCTTGGCTTCCAACAATGTATTTTTAATGAAGTGTTTATTTAATATGAAGATGTCAGAAGGTGGATCTATTTTTAACCATTTAATTGAATTTAATACACTTACTAGTCAGCTAAGTTATGTAAAAGCGAACTTTGATGATGAGGTTAGGGCTCTTCTAATCTTGTGCTCATTGCCAACAAGATGGAATAGCTTGGTCATGGATGTAACTAACTCTGTTGCTAGTTCAAACACTCTTAAATTTGATAATGTTGTTGGTGTTATTTTTAGCGAGGAAATGCGAAGAAAAAACACAAGTGAGACATCAGGTAATGCGTTGAACATGGAGAGCAGGGGGAGACAAGGAGAGAGGAAAGAGCCCAAGTAATCGTTGCAAGTCTAGAAATGGCAGATCCAAGTCCAGATTTGGAAAGATAGAGTGCTGGAACTGTGGCAAGAGAGGACATCTGAAGAAAGATTGCAGAGCTCCAAAGAAGGAAGGAGACAGACAACAAGACTACTCAAGATGCAAATGTAGCAGGTGATGTGTTACAAGATGCTTTGATTCTTGCATTAGATAATACTAGTGATTACTGGGTAGTGGATTCAGGGGCTTTATGAAATGCTACACCCCATAAGAAATTCTTTCATGATTATGTTCCAGATGATTTTGGACATGTTTTATTGGCGGATGATGAACCATGTAAAATTGTTGGAATGGGTAAGGTACGAATTAAGTAAAATAATGAAAATGAATGGCTTCTAAAAGATGTAAGGCATATTCCTGCTATGAAAAGAAATTTGATCTCAACATGGCAGTTGGGAGATAACGAATGTTTGTCTACGTTTGGAAAAACGTGGTTGAAGATCAATAAATGATCATTGGTAATATCAAAATGAGATATGATAGGTACGTTGTATTTATGTCCTCATAATACTGATTATTCTATCTCTGTAGCTTCTACAGAAACAGGTGCAACTTTGTGGATTCATAGGCTTGGCCACATGAGTGAGAGGGGGATGCAAATTCTCCACTCAAGGAAGTTGCTTCCAGATCTGAAGTAGGTAAGTTTAGAATTATGTGAAAACTGTGTTTATGGAAAACAAAAGAGAGATAGATTTCTCAGGGTTGGGAAACATAAAAAGAGTGAAAAGTTAGAGCTTGTGTATATATATGCATGGATGAGGAGATGGACTCATTGGTAAGAAACCAGACTTGGGATTTAGTTGAGTTGCCTGCAGAAAAAAAGAGCATTGCAGAATATATGGATTTACAAGTTGAAGGAAGAAGATGGAAGCAAGAAGTGGTACAAGGCTAGACTTGCTGTAAAATGGTTTGCACAAAAGAAATGTATAGACTTTGATGAAATATTTTCTTCTATTGTTAAAATGAATTCAATTAGAACTATTTTAAGTCTAGTGGCAGTAGAAGATTTGCATCTTGAACAGTTAGATGTGAAAATGACCTTTCTCCATGGAGATGTATGGGGGCTGACTCAGGTACAATCTCTTGGTGGCTCTCGTTATTATGTTAATTTTATTGATGATGCAACTAGAAAAACTTGGGTTTATTGCATTAGACAAAAAATTGACGTGTTTTCTACCTTTAAGAAGTTGAAAACTTTGGTTGAGAATGAGACAGGAAAAAGTTGAAATGTGTCAGATTTGATAATGGAGGTGAATACTACAACAAGGAGTTTGATAGTTACTGTTCATACAATGGGATTCGTAGAGATAAAACAGTCCCTGGAGCACTACAAGAAAATGGTGTGTCAGAAAGGATGAATAGAATGATTATGGAGCGTGCAAACTGCATGCAGGGTTGTCCTTACAGTTTTGGGTTGATGTTGTATATACTATAGTTTATTTAATAAACAAAGGGCCTTCAAGCGCTTTGGATGGAGGGATTCTAGAGGAGGCATGGACGAACAAAAAGGTAAACTACTCATTTATGAGAACTTTTGGTTGTGAAGCATTTGTCTATATTGATAAAGAAAATAGAACAAAGCTTGAGGCTAAATCCAAGAAATGTACCTTTATTGGATTTGGGGTTGATGATTTTGGTTATCGCGTATTGGGATTATGAAAATCACAAAATCATTAGGATTAGAGATGTAGTATTCAATGAAATTGTTATGTACAAAGATCAATTGCAGGGAAAGAAAGAGAAAAATGAAAACACAGAGTACACCGTGTGTGATGAAATATAAGAAAATGAAGTTCCAAAGGCAACCGAAAATCAAGATCAACATCATGTACCTCAAACTTCTGCAAATGTAAGAAGATCTACCAGGTTAAGTAGACCCCCTGAACGATTCTCTCATTCACTGTATTATTTATTGATGATTGATTCTGGTGAACCAGAATGTTATGAAGAGACAATGTAGGTAGAAACTAAAAAGAACTAGGAGTAAGGCATGGATGAGGAGATGGCCTCATTGGTAAGAAACCAAACTTGGGATTTGGTTGAGTTTCTTGCAGAAAAAAGAGCATTGTAGAATAAATGGATTTACAGGTTGAAGTAAGAAGACAGAGGCAATAAGTGGTACAAGGCTAGACTTGTTGTAAAATGGTTTGCACAAAAGAAATGTATAGACTTTGATGAAATATTTTCTCCTATTGTTAAAATGACTTCAATTAGAACTATTTTAAGTCTAGTGGCGGTAGAAGGTTTGCATCTTGAACACTTAGAGATGTAAAAATGACCTTTCTCCATGGAGATTTGGAGGAAAAGATTTATATGCATTAGCCACAGGGGTATGAGGTCAAAGGGAAGGAGATTTTGGTTTCCAAGTCTAAGAAGAGCTTGTATGGCCTGAAGCAAGCTCGAAGGCAGTGGTATTTAAAATTTGATAAGTTTATGACATAACATGGTTATAGTAGATGCCATTCTGACCACTGTGTTTATTTCAAGAGGCTAGATAGTGGAAGATATATTATCTTGTTATTGTATGTGGATGACATGCTTGTTGCAGGGTTCAACATGCAGGATATAAATGTGCTCAAAAGAAAACTAGTTAAATCATTTGCGATGAAGGATTTGGGTGCTGCAAAGAAAATCCTTGGTATGAGAATAACAAGAGACAAGAAAAATTGACAAATTGACATTGTCTCAAGGTGAGTACATAGAAAATGTGTTTGAGAGGTTTAGAATGCAGAATGCAAAACCGGTTAGTACACCTTTGGCTTGCCATTTCAAACTAAGGAGATGTGTCCCAAGACATAGGAAGAGATAGAATGTATGTCCAAGGTTCCCTACTCATCAACGGTTGGAATCTTGATGTATGCCATGGTGTGCACAAGACTAGATATTGCACATGCAGTGGGATTTGTGAGCAGGTATATGAACAATCCAAGCAAAGAGCATTGGAAAATAGTACAGTAGATTCTTAAGTATTTGAGAGGTACCACTTCTCATGCATTATGTTTTGGAGGTTCAAACACCGTTCTACATGGATATGTTGATGCATATATGGCAAGTGATAAAGACAATAGGAGGAGCACCACAGGGTATGCCTTTATTGTGGGTGGAACAACAATAAGTTGGATTTTGAAACTGCAAAAGGTTATTGCACTTTTAACAACTGAAGCAAAGTATGTTGCTATTACAGAAGCTAGTAAAGAGATGATTTGGTTACAAAGGTTCATGGAGGAATTGGGTAAGAAGTAGGGGAATAACAGGTTGTATAGTGACAACAAGAGTGTCATTCATCTTTCAAAGAACTCAACCTTTCATTCGAAGACTAAACATATACAACTCAAGTACCATTTCATAAGATCTATTATGGAAGATGAACTGTTAAAGTTGGAGAAGATACATACTAGTTAAAATCCTGCATGCATGTTGACAAAGGTAGTAACCAAAGAGAAACTGAGTTCCTGCTCGTTTCTGTTGGCCTTCAAGCATGAAGGTGAAAGTGAGAAATTTTCCATGTCCAAGGTTCAGAGCATAGTTCAACAAGTGCAATAGCGGCGAAGTTGTTGTGATTAGTCTCCAAGTGGGAGATTGTTGGTTGTGTAGCCCGAGCTTCCAAGATTTAGAGATGTTATTGTTTAGTTGTGTTTGCACCCCAATTTTACTGTATACTCGTCCTGACTTGGCGGTTCCGGGGCAAAGCCCCTGAATGATTTTTTTTTTGGGATCTTTGTTGGCCAACAGTTTACAGACCCATGGTATTATATGACCTGTAGTATTTTCCCATGGTAATTTCCCTATAAAAGGAAAGCATTGTAATACGGTTGTGTATTGTATTGTAGCATTGTATACAATCTCTGTGATTGTGTGAGAGAGACTGTGAGTGTGTGAAGAGGAAGTGAAGCGGGGTTGATGCAGGTTGTATCCCTTTATTTGTTGGATGGTATAATAATAAAGGATTGACAATTTCTATGTGGACGTAGCCCATCTTGGGTGAACCACGTTATATCTGTGTCTCTCTTGTAGTGTGTTTAATATTTGGATCTTGTTTAATAATTTAATTGTATAATCGTTATTGCTCCACGATCCTGTTTTTCTAACAAGATATACAACATATTTTCCAACTCCTTTTACAAAGTGTGTTGCATCATCGAGATTAAAATATTTGAAATGTAAATTCAGAAAGTGCTTGATTAACTTTTCATACGTGCGTGAGGTGCTTGTTTCATACCATATGATGACTTGATGAGTTTGCAAAACTTTTGTTCTTTCCCTTCCACAACAAAGCCTTTTGGCGGAGACATGAAGACATTTTCTTTCAAGTTTCCATTTAAGAAAGTAGTGTTCGCATCCATTTGCTGAATTTTCTATCCATTATATGCAACCAAAGACAATAAGTTGCAGATGGTAGCCCATTTTGCTTTGGGAAAGAAAGTCTCTTCATAGTCAATGCCTTCCCTTTATGCATAACCTTTTGCCACAAGCCTCTCCTTGTGCTTGTCAAGAGAGCCATCTTATATATACTTGTTTTTGTAGATCCATTTGCAGCCAATTGGTTTACTTCCAAATGGAGGATCCACCAACTTTCGGGTCCCATTCTTAATGTGAGCATCTTATTCATTTTATATGATTTTTTTCCTCTCATTGCGAACAACAACTTTAAAAAAAGTTGGTTCAAGGTTAGCAGATAAATTCAATTCATATGGCATGTAAACATCCATATCTTCTATATCACATGAATTGGAATTATGTGTATCTCCTCCATCGTCTTGTTTGGTCAAACTTCTTGTTCTCGTCTTTTCAATTTCATTAGGATGGACACTTTCAAGGGTCTATGTGACTCATTTTAGAACTTTTCATGAAGGCCCAAGTTGATTAGTTTGTGGTGCTTCATTCTCTTCAAGATTCAATCCTCTAATCCTTTCAATCACATCATCCAATTGAACCGCATGTTCTCGTGAAGTGGATTGAACTTCTTCACGAGGGGGAGATAGTGCTACAAAAGAAGATTCCAGAGATTGATACGAAGATAGGGATCCCCTCTTCATGATGTGGAATCTCATTGTCAAATTCATGAAAGGTTTTTACATGGGAAAATTTTCCAGACTATTAAGTTGCCTCTTAATAGACCCATCATTTTTAATCATTTCAAGAAAAAATGACATCTCTTGAAATGATAAGCTTTTTGTTTACCTCATCGAAAAGACAACATGCCTTGATGTTTTGAGTACCCCATGAAGATTCACTTCCGACTTCTTGCATCAAGCTTGTTTCTTTGTTCCTTATGAATTAAGGCATAATAGGTGGAACTATATACCTTAAGATGCTCATCGAAGAGATGCAACCATACCACATTTATTGTGAAGTTTTGTTTCAAAGAGTATGAGTTGGAGTTTTGTTTCTCAAATAAATTGCACATAAAACTGCATTACTCCAAAACATCAATTTAACATTATTAAAAAAAACATGGAGCATACCATATACATGAGAGTTTTGTTCATTCTATCTGCCACACCATTATGTCGAGGATTGCAAGGAACTATAGTTTGATGCCTAATATCATTATAAGTGAAGATTGCATGGAACTATAGTTTGATGTCCATGTTGATGAAGAAAGTTTTCATATCATTATAAGTGTATTATTTTCCATTATTAGTATGAAGTGTCCCAATATGAGATTGTGTCTAATTTTTAATCTATACAAAAATTTGAATGTTTCCAATGCTTCAGATTGTTGCTTTAATAAATAGATCCAACATATTTTGGTGTAGCCATCAACAAATGTCATAATACATTTATTACTATTTGCAGAAAGATTGGTCACGAGGATACACAAGTTAGAGTGTATCAACTCTAGTTTTCTACATGCTTTGAAATTTGACTAATGAAATGGCCGCTTACTATGTTTGTTAAGAACACAAACAAAAAACTATCTTAACTTGTTTGGAATGGTAGGCATACCAAATATACCATTCTTTTTTCAGTAATCATAGATTATTATAGTTAATTTCCATATCTAGCATGCCATAAAAGATTGGAAGACAATGTACCTTGTTCATGCTAGGAGAGGTAGACAAAATTTCAAGGTGTTCTAGATGTTCCTTTCTATTTCAACAATTTTCCATTTTCACATCTAATCATGATGACCTAGTTGTCAAAGGACCTCCTTATCTCTATTATTCCATCAAACACATGAACAAAATGGCCTTGTTGTTGAATGTGCACTAGAGACAACAAGTTTCTCTGCAACTTTGGAAGATAGAGAACATTATCCAACAAAAAAATAGAGAATCCAGGTAGTTTGCGCTTGATGGAACCAATTCCCTTTAGCTTGAAGCTAAACTTATATGCAAAATACCTATGTTTCACAGGTATTGCTCCTGGCCATTAGGAATGGCGTATCCGGCGTTCCTACGTCCCGAGAGCTTTGGAGATGGCATGAAATGCTCCAAAATTGCTGGGAACTCCCTTAGATACTTGGGTACTTTTCAGGTACTTCGCAGACCTGAAACCGAAGCTCCCAACATGAGTTTCCTAGGGTACTTGTGGTAGCTTGCTTGTGGAATCTCTCGGTCCATTGAGGAGCTTGAAGCTCCTCGATGGACCGAGAGATTCCACAAGCTCCCTACCAAGGTCCTCGCTGGACCGAGAGATTCCAAAAGCAAGCTCCTCGATGGACCGAGAGATTCCACAAGCTCCCTACCACAAGTACCCATTTTATGGAGCTTCCTCACTTCCCAACCCACCAAGGGAAAAAAGTTGGATCATGGGAAAATAAAAAATTAAGTTTGCGTGAAAGATGGAATTTCTGCCAAAATAAAGGACGCTTGGAGACAACAACATGGGGAATACATCCAATCAAGTATTTATAAGCATCCTCCAGCTTCTCTAAAAAATCACAACACACAGTTGCCTTGCGTTTTCTTTCAGCGATGTTTTTTTTCATTCTAGGTCTCTCCCATAATCCCATTTGACTCGTTCTGAGTATCTCCCATAGGAAGAATCCCATTTGGTTTTCCATCCAATGATATTGGTCAACATTGGCTTCATTTTTAAGCTTGGGGGACGTCATTTGGTTTTCCATCCAGCGATCTTGGTCAACATTTGCTTCATTTTCAAGCTTGGGGGACGTCAGAAGGTGGCTGCAAATGCTAGGTATTGATTGATTCTTGAATTTGTCTATTCATTCACATAATTTATTAATTTGTTACAAATTTTAATTTATGTTTTATTCTGTGTGTTTGTGATTGCAATCAGGAAATACTGTTTATTATTTATTGAATATTCTCTGAAGCATACTATTGACTCTTTAATATTTATTATTTACACTTTTGTTTAATTTTTCCTTCTCCCAGCCTAGCTGATTGATATTGGCCAGGCTTAGTCGGTTAGTGTTGGAAGCATCGGTCAAATTTGAACCTGTCCCAGCCCTTGCAAAGGGGTTTAGCCCGTCCCTGAAGTATAAAAAAAAATTCACCCGTCATAAAAAATTTAAATTTTTTATTTTACCCGTCCACAATGAAGGGCTAATTTAACTTCAACATTTCAAAGGAAGGGTGAGTTTTTAATTTGCCCATCAAAATAATTTTTTAAATCCAGGTAGAGCCTAGAGGCTGGAGAGTGCGAATCTGCGAAGATCAATTTATGCCCTGTTAGTAGTGGTCACTGTAGTCACCGGTCAGTGCCATGTGGTCATTTGCCCAATAATAATCCCCCATTTATTGATGTATTTATTTGGGAATCCACATTAATACACAGTGTATTATTTTATAATTTATATTTGGAAAATTCCAAGTTCCATTCCGAATCCTCTAGCTCTAGTTTCTTCGTATATCTGGCTTATTAATGGGCTATACTCTGGAAGAGTGGACGGTCGGAACTTGGAGTTGGAAACCATTAAATCTGTTCGATCGCATTATGTTGTCGGCCAGAACTTGGAGTTGGAAACCATTAAATCTGTCAGATCACACTATGCATAGCAGCATAGCTGATTCGTGAAGTCAAGCGGTCTTCACTTAGCCTTGATTTGGGAAGATTTGACGGTGGCAGCTTATTTGATAGAGTAATTGTAATTAAGCTTGTTACGGCAACTTGGCAAGCCCAATGCATTATGCCATTGCAAATTTGCAATTTGCCAATCGCCAATCACGTTTAGGATTTCATGAATCCATAGACTTATAGAGTCCTGTGCAGTTGTAACGTTTGTTAATAAATTTTAATTTTCAGCTAAAAGTTACACATACTAGCCTAAAAATCTATTTAAAGACACTTTTTCATATATTTTCTTTTCAAGATTTTGTAAAACAGCCGCGTGAGCTTCGTGAGCCAGCTGATTGCCTCAACTTTCAGATTCTTGGACTTTTTCCAGAGCTTAAGTATTTTTCTATAATGTAGTTTGTCTATTGTTTCTCTGCCAGAATCTATGAAGTTTTTTTTACCAAAATCTATAGAGTTTGTTTTAATTGTATGATGTTTGTTTTAGCTACATAAAACACATATCTATTGTACCCGTTTTTACATATCTTCCATACAATGGATTATGGAGTCGTGAGTCCTTAAGACTCATTTAAATGTTACCAGTTGCAACTTCCATCATTCAGTTGAGCACAGTTCTACGGTCTACCTAGATTATACTATTTTTTATCTACAGTATAACTATTTTTAAATTCATTCCGCCCTCATTGTTTCTCATTTGAAAATGTTCCTCCCATGAACATAGTGCTTATCCAGAGGGATTAATACATGATAGGGACTTCTTTTCTCTACCTATGCAGGAAATCTATGCAACGTATCCTTATATTATATTCACTAAGAATTTTGAGAAAAATATTCTCATTAAAGCGCTTAATGGATAGAAAGATTAATATGAACTCTTAAGGGACTTCTTTTCCCGTGTATTATTTTTACCTCCTTATATTATTTACTTTTATTGAGATAGAGGGGATGGCCTTATGGTACCCTCCATTTTTTAGGGATGAAGGTAGATCATATTTTTTAGAGCGGTAGAATGGTTCTTTAAAGGACCGGAATCAACAGAAAGGAAAGGAATGGTAGCAAGATAAAGGTTTCATACACTTTAGGCAGTAAATAATGTTTGCATACATGATAATTTTTGAAGGCTCATCTACAAAAGGTTTTATTTTTGTTTATTTTTAAGTGTCATTTTGGTTTTTAAAAACACTTGTAGCTGGTCTACTTAACTTAATTTACAATTTTCAATTAAAGTGCAATTATTTTTATAACCTTTTATCTTTGAAAGGTTGGATAGTTACATGCCCTTCCAAAAAAAATTAAGACCAGCCCTTCAAATTTGAACACTGGTTGGAAGTGGACTGCGTGCTAGAAAATACGAGTGTGGTCAATATTTTCCAAGTTTCCAAAGATACCCAGTGTGGTCGATCCTGGCCGGTTACTGCGATTCTGGTTCTTGTCCAATGATACTGCTGTTCCGGTTCCTTCTCCAACGATACTGCTGTTCCAGTTAGTGATATCGAGGTTCCTTGTCCAAACTCCGAATGTAGTATTAACATATATATTAAATAATAAATACCTATCAGCGATTCAACGAATCAACATGTAGATGATACATACGAGGCATTTCAAATGAATACTTGTACGCAATGGTCTCGGGTGAGCAAATTCGACATCGAGCTATGATTCAATGGCTACCAACGCCATGAATGGGTGTATCTGCACATCATCAACCCTTTCATTCTCATACAACCGTTAGCCGTGTATTTCTTTGCAGGTTTAGCCATGAATACGAAGGGTTTTTCTTCGCAGTTTTAGCCGCGTATTTTGTGATCGAACGAAGTCGAGAGATTCAACGGCTTTAAGCGACACAGAAAAAGAAGATTTCAGGGAAAAGAGACGGGTAGTTCCAGGTTTATCGGGATGCTTTTCATGCTTCTTCTCTGCATTGCACGCCCCATTGTTTCCATAGATGATAAGTGTGCAGCTTGTAAAGTGAGGTGTGAGGCGTGAGAAGCGGGAGCGTGAGGAGCAGGGGCTTCAGCAGCGTGAGGAGTAGAGGCTCCATACGGGGGCAGAGGCTTCATTCAGCAAGGAGAAGAGTGAGGGTAGCGTGAGGAGCAGGCAGTAGGCAGCGTGAAGGCATGGATTCACACTTGGCATCACCCATAACTAACAGCTTAGGTCTAGTGAAAATTTCCTCCTCGACCAAAACACGGAAGTGGATTTGGGTTAATGCCAAGCAGTTTCGATGTATTTTAAAACGGAGAGTTGGGCGTTTAAAGTGGGAGGAGACAAGGAGAACACAGTTTCAAAGGAAGACTAACAAACATACAAACAAGTCTTTATGGCAAAGAGGTGGTAGCAATAGGGGTAAAAGCAACACTGATCCTGCCCTATACAGTCCCACATCCACACCTCTCACCTGGTCATCTGATCTATATGTACAAGAGCTACTCAATATCAAGAGGAGAATGGAGGTTTTGGAAGTCAAAGAGCACGAGGGACCTTAAAATCCATTTTTTAACAGTAGAAAATCAATGTTTAGCAGAATGCAACAAGGTTTTAAAAGGTCAAGCGACATTGTTGCAAGAAACTATTCTGGTAGGAAAGAATGAGTGGCAAGATATGAAGGCAGATTGACAAAAAATGAAAGAATCAACAGGGGAAGAGAGAGGGGTGTTGAATCATAAAACACCCAATGTTGAAGGGAAAACAGATGAACAAACAAATAACCAGGGAATGAAAGTAAGAGAAGCAGAAAATGGAGGTTCCACCAAAAATTCCAGAAGGTGGGCACAAGTTATTAGCAAGCATGCTAATATAGAAAATGAAAAAGAAGTAAGCAACCAATGAGACAACAAACAAGGAAATGAAACCAAAGAAAGACAAGTCAGAGCAGCAAACATAATAATTAAAGGTGTAAGAGAGTATGGTAAGAACAAATGTACCCCAGAGCTTGCAAGCGACTTTCTAAACGACAAGTTGAATTGACAAGGCCAAATTTTCCAAGCATGGAGGGTGGGTAAACCCAGTGATGAGAATTCCAGGCCCATAAAAGTCATCATGGCAAGTGCACGTGACAAGTAAACTCTTCTAATTAAGAAGCATCTTTTAAAGGTGTCTCAATTTTTTCTAGAGGAAGACTTAACTATCATGAAGCAAGATGAAAGAAAAAAAGAGTTGTTAAAGGTCAGAGTAGCAAGAGATGAGGGAAAAAGAGCATGGTTATACAAAGGCAAAGTTGTCATTGCTGTTTTTGGTCCTCTTCTAAAGCAAGACAACAAAACAATAATCTAGAAGTGATAGCAAACCCCTTAGCAGAAAATATCACAGCAAGTTCAAGATGGGAAAATATGGGTGTAGACTCAGTTTTGAGTCTTGTATGCCAAATCAAATAGCAATCAAGGTCTACTTAGGTTCCCTTAAGCTTAGTATGTTGGCACTGCAGAGGATACCCGTGGAGGCGTGAACCTGGACTAGGACCTATTGCAGAAGATAGGGACATAATATGTCTCGTGGAAACACATGAACATGAAGGGTGCAAGACATCCCTTTTTGAAAAATATGTGAAGCTGGCAGTTTGGAACAAGGAATCAAAGAATGGAAAAGGTCACAGTGGTATCATGGTTTTAGTGAATAAAAAGGTATATCATTGCATTCAACTAGAAAAAGAAGACTCAAATAAACAATTTATATGGTTTAAAATATCAGAAAATGGAAATGTCATCAGAATTGCAGCATGCTACTTCACCCCACAAGTTTCAAAAATTTACAAAAGGAGGGGGCTCGACCATAAAGACCTTTTTGCAGCATTACAAATCGATATTGCGAAGTATTCTCAAGTAGGTGAAATCCCTCTAGTAGGAGATTTCAACGCCAGGACCGCAAGTGAAAAAGCTAGCATTCTTTGTGAAAGGGAAGATTGCAATCCTATTTCGTTTACATAAGAAAGAAATCATCAATGGACAAGAATTTCAAAAGACAACAAAACCTGCAATTTCTTTGGAGAACAATTGCTTATCTTATGTGGAACTTTCAACTTAGTAATCTGCAATGGTTTGCCTAGATGGTCAAACTTTGGTAATTTCACTTGTAATACCTACAATGGAACAAATGTGGTGGATTTTGAAATTTGTTTGCATGGCCTATGCGAGAAAATGGAGGAAGTTATGATTGGAGAACAACTCTGGGATTTAAAATATGATCACAAACCGATCTATCTAAGTCTTTCTTGGACTGATAAGCAGCAGGTGGAGACAAAAAATCAGCACATTCAATAACCTTTTGCAAAGGGAAGAATTCTTTTGACTTAAGAGAACTGTAATGTCTTTAGGAAGGCATTAGAGAGACTTTGTAAGAGGGAGGAAATTCTGTCCCAAGGCCTTAATAATTAGCAACTAACTAATTTAATTCGAAGGGCACTCACAAAATGCAAAAGAGAAAAGTATAGGAAACGTGAAACAAATTGCTTTCCTGTTAATGCTTAGTTCAATGAGGAGTTTAAAAAATCAAGGAGAAGGTGGAGAGAGTCAAACTGGAAAGAAAGAGACTTAAAAGCTACAAGCAGACTATAAGGAAGAAAAAAATTGATTTCATGGTCTCAAGGAGGGAAGGGCTAATCTTCCTTGGAAAAATAACCCCAAACTATTTTGGAAGGAACTTCAAGCGAGCAAGAAGCAAACTGAAAACAATATTACAACGGACCAGTGGCTTGAGTATGCAAGGAAACTCTATGAGTGGAATCCTAAGGTTGAACCCCCTCCCCCCTTAGTCAACACCCCCACCATTACTAAGATTTTCACCGTGCAAGAGATTGAGGTGGGTATTAAGAAGTTGGGTGTTGGAAAATCCAAAGATTTAGTAGAACTTCAAGCTGAATATTTAAAGTGGGGTTAAAAAACTCTTGCACCTCACATTACAAGAATCTTCAACAACATCATTCAGCAGGGATGACCTACAGATTGGACAACTAGCCTCGCAATTCCTCTTTTCGAGAGCAGGGATGTCAATGATCCCTCCAATTATAGGACCATAATGATAAACCCCTTGTTTGAAAAGTGTTTTGGAAGCATGCTAGAAAATAGAATTAGCAAGTGGGTGGAAGAAAGGGACAAGTGTATTAAAGGACAAGCAGGTTTTAGACCTAAACATTCCACGGTGGACCATAATATTACTTTAAGGCACATCATTGAAAAAGTGTGAGAGAAAAAGGGGGAAGCTTTTTGTTGCTTTGTCGATTTCAAAAAAGCTTTTGACACGGTTCTCAGGGATAAACTATGTCACAGAATGGAGGAACTAGGGGTTCCTATACATCTTAGAGCAACTGTTCACAGGCTATATGAGGAGGTCAAAGTTAAAATCAGAACATCAGGTGGTATCTCCGAAAGTTTCAGAAGTGATATTGGGGTCAAGCAAGGGTGCCCATTATCCCTTACCCTTTTTGGCTTATATATTGACAAACTTGAAGAGTGGTTAAACCTAGAGGGCGGGGATGGCATCCTCTTGGATGAGTATGTGATAAGGCTTCTTTTATATGCAAATGACCTTATTTTGATTGCTAAGTCTGCTCTTAGCTTGCAAGAGCACTTGATTTCCCTTAAGCACTTTTATAGAACAGTTGGGATGCAAGTAAATACTAGCAAGATGAAAGTGGTAGTTTTTTCTAGCAAAAGAAAACATAAACAACATAAGTTATACTTTGAAGACAATACCCTTGAAGTAGTGGAAGATTACAAGTATCTCATAATCAACTTCAACAAAAGTTTGAGTTGGGAAGGCTGCAGGAAAAAAATAACTCTGGGAGGTTGGAAATCGTTTTATGCTTTCCAAAATAGGTGCAGACAGGTAGAGTTATGGGACTGGAAAACTATGCAAACCCTTTTTGGACTCTTAGTGATCCCGGTTGTTCTGTGTGGTTGTGAAGTTTGGACCAACAGTACCTCTGACTTACAGTGGAAGAAAATAGAAAAGATTCAAAAACACATGATCACAAGCAAGTTCAAAATTAAGAGTTCACTGCCATACGAAATCATGTTAAGTGAAATGGGGGTGGCTTCTATTGAAGCAATCACTATGGTGAGACTCATAAGATATCTAAAAAGAGTTGAGCAAATGGAAGAAGGTAGATGGCATAAGGTTGTCTTCAATGACATATTGTGCAAAAGAAAGAAGACTTGGATGCGACAAAATATTAAATAGCTTAGCAAGCGGGATATGTGCTTGAGCACGTGTCCTACAAATAGTAAATAAATAAAGGCTTTTGTTATCAATAAGTTCCTCAAGCGAACTTGGGATAAAGAGCTAGGGAGAAAGAGAAAGTATTATATTGAAGAGTTTAACCCTACCTACAATCAGCATCAAAAGGTGTACATAGGGGCCAATATACCCTGGAAAGCCAAAATTCTCATTACTAAATTAATAACTAATTCCCATCAACTCCGTTGTGAGACTGGGCGCTGGAAAATGCCAAAAGAAGCTTGGGCAAAAAGAGTGTGTATTTTTTGCACTGCTGGTAATGTGGAGACAGAAAAACACTTCATTTTAGAGTGTGAAGCTTTTAAGGACAATAGGGACAGGTACACAAATGTCTTGGAAGATAAATATTGGGATGATTTATTTAACAAGGGCATCGTGGAAAAATTGGGGGTGCTCATCATCAAGTTGAACAGACAAAGGATTGAATTGCAGAAAACAATGTGCGAGTTGGTCTGTCCCATAGGATATTCTTAGCCTCGCGGATGTTAAAATATTTCCTTCCTTCCTATGGTTCGTGGGTTTTGAGATTGTAATTTAAATTTATTTTTTTATTTTTTTATGGGCGTATATGCCATATGGTTTGTGATTCGTCAATCATTGGACAATGGATAGTAGGATACATAAAACTTTAGGATTTTCATTTTAATATTTCATTATTCTTTGTTTTATTTTGTTTTATTAATATAGGATTTTGAAATTTTAGTTTTGAAAATTTTTACATTTTTATTTCTAATATTTTATTATACTTTATTTTTTTGATGGATTTATATTATATGATTGTAATTTCTTATCAAAATAACTTACAAGTCCTAGTATTAGTCTTTAGATAAACAAAAAAATATTTGAGTTTTAAGTTTTAACTATTTTATATTTAAGTTAAAAGTTAACAATTATCTGAATGTTTGTCTTACTAACAGAGTTTATGAAATGGTAGATATCCAATCCTTTGCATTTGTGTTTATTTTGTGTTTATTATGTTTTAAGTTCTGTAATTTTTAGAGATGCCCTTTTTGTAGATGAAAAATAGAGGAAAATGAGATAAGGTAAATACAATTTAAGTCAAACTTTCCCAATGAATACATAAAAATTAAAACAAAGTTTTTTCCACTCATTGGTAAAGTTATTGACAGCGTGTTATTGGGTGATTATTTGACAATTTTTTTTAGTTGAATCAATGAATTGCTTCAATTAAAAAATTAAAATACACAGTTTGGGTTAGAGTGGGTCAACTCTAAGGAAGCACTTTCAAATTCAGCCCATACTTTTTGGTCTTGTTTAAACTTTATATATTAATATTGTATTGTGTCGCCATGCTTAGTTCCAATTGCTGTGCACTGTATGTTTTTTTTGACCACAAGTTAAAAGTTAAGAAATTAAATTTTGATTATATTTTTAATGTTCAGTTCTATTATACACACCATAGACAATGACTGAGATAGTGAACGTGGTGACAACAGCATGAGACCCCCACAAGACAACAACATGAGACCCCCACAACCTCAAGAGCATGAGGAATCCACTCAAACTCAAGGTAGCAACAATTCCAAGAAACCCTTAATGAAGTTTGTGAAGAAGATAACTCAAAACAAGAAAAAAAGTAGTGGGGGTTGCGAGGAATGGGAATGTATTTTGTGTGGACATGTATTTAAGGGTAGCTACACTAGAGTATGGCATCATCTCTTAACCATACTTGGGATAGGAGTGAAGGCATGCACATGAAACCTTGAACAAATGATGGAGATGACCAAGCTTCACATGAAAAGCAATGGAAACATCAGTTGTAACATTGATAGTATCTCTTCATCCCCTAGTAAGAGAGCTAGGCATCAAGATTTTTCCCCATCTAACCATGATTCTTCAATCAATGAGGAAATTGAGTCTCTAGGGGGGGTGGTTCTAGTACTAAGGGCAAGCGTGATGTAAATGAATCCATTCTGAAAAATGTACAATGTGGTGCACATGGATGAGGCAAATGATGCTATATCATATTTTTTTAATGGAAAATTAAATCCCATTTAATGCTACTCGTTCACCACAATATAAAATAATGGTGAAAAAAATCCAAGCTGCAAGATCATGATATGTACCCTTAGGTTATAATAAAATGAGGGGTTCATCTTTAGATAGGGGGGTGACAAGAATGCAAATGTTAACAGAGGACCTCAAGCAATCTTGGGTTCATTCAGGTTGTTCAATTGTCATGGATGGTTGGATAGATATTTAGTCAAGGCCTTTGTTGAATGTTATTGTCACATCACCAAAAGGGACTTACTTTTTAAAGACAATTAATTGCAATGGAAAATACAAGGATGCTACATTCATGCTTGAAATGTTAAAGGATACGATTGAAGAGATTGTCCCTTCAAATGTGGTACATGTGATCACAGATGCAGCTCTTGTTTGTAGAGAAGTCGGGTTGATGGTCCAAAATCGATATAGGCATATATTTTGGACTCCTTGTTGTGTGCATGCTCTTAACAATTCCATAAAAGATATTGGAAAAATACAACGGATTGCAAAAATTATATTAGATGCAAGAGATGCACAAATGTTCGTTTTCAACCACCACGCTTCCTTGGCAATTTATAGGATGCATGCAAAGAAGAATTTTTTAAAACATGCAGAAACACGATATGCTACATATTTTATTTTGCTTGAGCGTATGGATGAGATGTATGTACCTTTACAAGCCACAGTTGTCTGTCAAGAGTGGAATGCATGGACTAAGTCTAAATCACCTCAAGCAAAGAAGATAAAAGAAAGGCTTCTTAATGAAGATTGGTGGGAAGAATGTAGATATATTGTATCTTTCACATCTCCAATTGTAGATTTGATCAGGTATGCAGATTCAGATTCCCCTAGACTTGGGGAAATATATGAATGTATTGATACCATGGTGGACAAGGTAAAGTACATTATGTTATCACTCCAGGAAACTCCTCTAGGTTGTAGCTCGAGGATGCCTGGTAACTTAAACTGTTTTTAGGGTTTTTCCGAATTGGATCAAGCCGGATAACCTATATAACCTCTCACTCTCAAGACATGCATGAAGCTCACTCAATCACAAGGCTTATAGTTACAACTTGTTCAATAGTTTGACAAAAAGGTGCAGGGATGGAGAACCCACCAGGCTGGCAGACTTACACACATAACACATGCATATAAATGGTTAAATCCTGCTGAGGATGGTGTTTATAAATCAAATATCACTAAATAACCAATAGGATGATAGCTATCAGCCCTTTAATAAATATGAAAATTACCTAAATGTACATTCAAGCAATAAACACAATAAAGAAAGATATGGCTGAACAAATCACAACAAAAGAGCTTATACTTAGAGTAAACCAGATGAGACGCTTGATAATGGGACAGGCTCATAAATCCCCATAGTCAAACCCTTATTAATCAAATAATCATGGGCTTTATAGCCTTTTACAAAATTTATAGATCCTGCAAATCAGATCTGTTTACACCAAAAAATAATTGAAAGTGATAGTTTTTCCTCATTAGGGCTTCAAACCCTTTCTAACTATTTGTTTATTTACTGTGAAGATCTAGTTCACTGAACGATCTTTTAATGGCTGAAGTGGTCGCTGATAATCACCACTGCTGGTTCGCTGTGAGATTGCTGCCAACAGCCAGTGTATTGGCGTCTAAGTGAAGTGCCCGGTCTTGTTCAATCTACCCGAAACCTTTTTAACTTTGTTGCCATAGTCGTCGATCAGAAGCCTTTTCTTCTATCACATCGGCGCCCCAAGCCTGACTGCTACCGCAGTTTCGGCACTCCAAATCTTAGTGTTTCCATAGATTCTCTACCTTACCGCCGCGGTCACTGATCGGAAGCTTTGTCTTCTGTTCCATCGACGCCCCAAGTCTCCTTGTTGCCGCAGCATTGACGCTCTTTAGATCACCAGCGTCATGATGACTTCTTCATCGGCAGTCGGAGGCTTTTTCCTTTATCCCATCTGCTCCCTTAGTCTTAGCGCATTGACGTTCTCCATAACTAACTCATCGGTGATCGGGAGCTGTAGTAAATAATGCATCAGAACCTTTATTTGAACGCTGCTGCAACATAGTCTTCAGTTCCTTCGATCGCCGAAATTTTCATCTGATCGGGGAGGCCTCAGTCTGTCTTTTTTCTGCCGTTGCGTCTCTTTAGTAGACTAACTCGCCGACGGTTAGTATTTTCAAGCTCCGACGCGTATTTTTCATTCCCTCCAATTGGTGGTGATTTTCTATTGATTTATCGGATGTCTTGTCTGTTGCCTCGCCGACATTGCGGCTCTGTAGTGAACTATTTCGCTGCCGGTTAGTCTTTAGCATCTCTGACACCGAAGTTTCCATCTGCTCGTGGAACCCGCAGTCTATATATCTTCCGCCCTTGTGGCTCCTTAGAGGACTAATTCGCCGACGATTAGTCTTTAGACCCTCCGATCTCCGATGTGTTCATCTATTGTCGTGCTATCAGAATGTTTCTTGTCATCGATCGGAAGCCGTAATCAGTTTGCTTCCTGCCGTTGTGGCTCCACAGGGGACTAATTCGCTGATGGTTAGTCTGTATTTCTCCTAATCACCGCGAAGCTGCTTGGTTCTAAATTCTCTGACGATTTGTCTTTAGTCCTTCTGATCGCCGACGATCTCCTCTTCTCATGGAAGGCATAGTCTATAAGTCTCCCTCTGTTTCGGCGTTGTAGTGAACTATCCCACCGATGCTTTTAAATTTTTTCAGTCCTGAACTGATTTCGTCGGCTCTCAAAACCTCTCACAATTGGAGCCTTAAATTGTTATTTTCTCCGCAGTTGCGACGCCTTTGGGAACTAGCTCGCCTATTTGTAGCCTTTAAAACCTCCGATTGCTGTTAGAAAATGATCCGATGGTAGTGAAAAGTTTAGCAATACGCCTGACTGCCGAAGGGGTCTTCCACCTGTTATTTATCTTCCATCTTTCGGTGGCTAATGAGATGTTCTGATCCTTGCCCAAGCCACCGAAGTCACAACTTTGTGAGATTTGCATAAAAAATAGAGTCTTTCAAAACTGTTAGTGATCTTCATATCCTTCATTGCATGTTTCAAAATTCTTCATACTATCAAAAGTAAATTCATTTTATTTTGGGAGATAACATTTAGCTCCTACTCGGGGATGGGAACTTCCCTGTGAGGTCCTAAGAACCCCAGACCAAAATGCCTTTCCCTAAAAGTAACTAAGTAACTTAACACTATTCTTTATTGTTCCATTGGGCATGGAGTCTTATTCTGAAAGCAAAACAACCTACTATCTACTAATTTACAATCATAAGGCCTTAGAGCCTCAAATAAAATAGAGTTTTAGGAACTGCCCATTTACTGGGCCATCGAATATCTCTTCACCTTCCAGATTCTGCAATTTGAAGGTGTTATTTTCATATACCTGGTCTATGACAAAAGGGCCAATCCATAAAGTGTCAACTTTTCCATGTTTCCCTTTGTCTTGTCTGACAGCATCCCACTTGAGGACCCAATCTCCGACCTGGAAGTTTTCTACCTTTGCTATTTTGTCAAACATGCCCTTTATCCTTTGTTGATGAGCCTCTGATTTTCCTACCACTTGCTCCCTGATCTGCTGTAACTCCACCAAATCCATCATCCTTCTCATCATATCATTTGGTTCATCTTCCTCTTCCTGAAAGAACTTTTCCACTAGAAGGATGAGCTGGATAGAAAAGATGGCCTCAGTGCCATAAACTAGTTTGAATGGAGAAGTCCCTATGGATCTTTTATCTGTCATCCTATCAACCCATAAGGAAAACTTAAGCTTTGAATCCCATATTTTCTGATTTGTCTCTAGCAATTTCCTAATGATCCAGACTAAGCTTTTGTTGGATGACTCAGCCAGGCCATTGCCTTGTGGGTAATAGGATGTGGAGTGCACTAGTTGAATACCCATTGATTCACACAATTTAACCAATGCCCCAGCTTTAAAGGATTGTGCATTATCAGTTACTAACCTTACTGGGAAACCAAACATGCTGAAGATGTTCTCATATAAGAATCTCATGATGACTTGATGAGTGGCATTTCTGGTGGGTATTGCATCTATCCATTTGGTAAAGTAGTCAGTGGTTACTAAGATCAATTTATGTTGTCCACTGGAAGATGGATTTATTTCACCTATGAAATCTAGACCCCATTGCTGGAAAGGCCCATTCATTGTAACAGGCCTAAGGGGCAAGGATTTGAGTTGCCGCTTCCCTACAAATCTTTGACATTGGTCACAGGCCCTTACAAAAGTGCATACATTAGAAAAAAGGACTAGCCAATAGTATCCTACTTTTAATATCTTGTGGGATGTGGTTTTCCAGTAGTGGTGGCCTCCACATGTACTGGAATGAAAGTGATGCATGACCTGCTCTGCTTCCTCTTTATCTAGACATCTTAACAAAACTCCAGACTGATCCTTCCAATACAACAAAATGTCAATTATGCAAAAGTTAACAAATTTCAACTTAAGAGCTTGTGCTTGGTTAAGAGTAAGATCAGGAGAAACTTCTAACTTTAGCAAAAATTGGATGATACCTGAGTACCACTCACATGAAGATATGTTCTCAGCTACTGCTGGACTGTTATTCTGATCTTGATTTACTTCTGTTTCAGCTGCTACCACAGTCTGCACCTTTGCTGATCTGACACATGTGAAATTCATTCCCAGCAGTTCACAGTTTTCTTTGGCCATGAGTTTGGCTAGACCTAATCCCTTTACCAGCTTGGTGGGTTTCACCTCTATATCAAACTAAATGAGTTTGGCAATCCACTTAGCTCTCTTCCCATCAACGTCGGGCTGAGTCAAAACATCCTTCATTGCAGCTAAAGGGACATATGCAATGACCTTTGCATGGAGAATGCAGATTCTGAAGTTCTTCAAAGATTTTATGAGAGCAAAAGCCTGCTTCTCAATTGGGTTATACTTCAGCTCAACATCTCTCAAGGTTCTGCAGAAGAAAGCATTTGGATGGTCAAGACCTTCATCATTCTTTTGTAATAATACAACTACCACTATGTCATAAGATGCAAAAGAGAAAATGTAAAAACCCTTGGTGTAATCGGGACTAATCAGGGTTGGAGCCTCCATGATGGATTTCTTAATGTCTTCAAAAGAATTTGTTGCTTGGTCGGTCCACTTGATTTCTGCATCCTTTTTTAGCATGGCTGTTATGTGCTTTACCATCTCAGATAAATTTGGAATAAACCTTCTGACAAAGTTTATCTTGCCTAAAAAGGACTGAAAGTCTCTTTTTGACCTTGGTAGTGACAGCTGCTGAATTGCTTCCACTCTTACCAGATCGATCTTTACACATTCAGCTGAGACTATGTGGCCTAGGAGCTTTCCTTCATTGAGTGAAAACTGGGACTTCTTGGGGTTCAATGATATTGCATACCTTCTGCACTTTAGAAATACCTTCCTTAAATGCTGCAAGTAGTCATGATGGCTGTGAGAGTAAACTGTTAAGTCATCCAAATATATTAGCACAATTTTATCTTTTAGCCCTACAAAAGCTAGGTCCATAGCTCTTTGAAAAGTAGCCCCAACATTCATTAGCCCAAATGGCATTTTAGCATACATGAAGGTGCTCTAGGGGGTAGTAAAGGCAGTCTTCTCTTGGTCATCTAGGTGCACATCAACTTGGTTGTATCCAAAGAAACCATCAAGGAAGGACATGACCCTGGCCCCCGATACTCTATGAAGTAGATGTTCCATCTTGGGTAGTGGATAGTTGTCCTTTTTGGAACACTTGTTCAGGTTTCTAAAATCCACACACAACCTGATTTCTCCATTTTTCTTTCTCACCACTACTATATTTGCAATCCACTTGGAATATCTGATGGGGATTATGATCTTGGCTTTGAGGAGCTTGCAGATCTCTTTCTCAATCACTGGTAATAGAAGGGGGCTGATGGGTCTCAGCTTCTGTTTGAAAGGAATGGTGTCCTTCTCCAAAGGAATCCTGTGCTGGATAATGTTGGTTTCATATGTTTTTAGGTCACTATACTCCCATGCAAAGACATTAGCAAACTCTTTTATCAAGTTGCAATATTCAGAATTTTGTTCAGCAGTCAGCTCAGTGGATAGATTTATCAGTTTTGGATGGCTTTGGCTGCCAATGTTCAGCTCTTGGACAACAGGATCTAGCTCCCTTTTGGCAGGATTGAAAGGGACGTCATTGTGGTCAAACAGTTCTTCCAATGGTACTAGACCTCGGGGTATGTGGTTGCTGGGAAATTGGACAATATCGTGCTCAATCACTTTATCTTTTAGCTTGAGATGCTTGGATTCCTCCATGTTAAGGTTTTCCTGGTCTATGTGTATGTCAGATGATTCATCCACTAACTGAAGGAATTTACTAAGCTCCCCATCATTTTCAAACAACCTCCAAAATTTTACATTGTCTGGCAGAGAGGGTTTGTACTTGACCTGAACATCATAGCCGAGCCTAGGGGGTAAAGGAGGAACAAACAGACTTGCAGAGATAGCCAGGGAATCAGCCAGGTGATTCAAATCCTTAGGAACATATGTCAGTTCAAAAAAAAAATGAGTCTTTGAGTTTCCATACCTCGTCCCTGTAGGCCTTCAGTATGATATTTTTCGTCTGAAAAGTGTTGTTGACCTGCTGTATGATGAGGTCTGCATCCCCAAAAATATTCACGCACATGATCCCCATATCCTTGGCCGCTTTAACTCTCAGCAGCAAGGCTTCATATTCTGCTACGTTGTTTATGGTATTGAAATCGAGCTTATAAGATAAGTGCATGTTCTCGTTAGCTGGGGAGATCAAGAATATACCTGCACCTGCTGAGTTCTGAGCGCTTGCCCCATCGAAATACATGGTATAGATTGCTGTTGTGATTTCTTCTGACCATGGATGGGTGGGCTCAATGAGTTGAACCGACGTCTGCTGATTATCATCAATTTGCAAAATACAGGATCCGAAATCGGTGTCCACGGCGTAAATTGGGTGATTCACTGAGCGGCTCTCTTTGCTTATGATGTATGCTAGCTGATTTTCTCTGTACAATCGCTTAGTTTCCCCTTCAAACATGGGAATGGTAGCATATGTGAGATCCATCTAGAGGGTGCCGCCTAATCTTTTGCTCCACGACCGGGACAGCAAGAGGCTGAATTTTGAGGGAATATCGGCCACTACGATGTCCATCATTACGCTTTTCGAAGGCAGCTGGGTTAAGTTTACAATAAGATCTTTGATGAGGCCCAAAAATTTTACCTTCCTGGAATCAAAAGAGAATAAATCGTGGTAGGGCTTGGTAATGCTGAGGCCAATCTCATCCATCACAACTTTTGGCATTAGGTTATGAGAGGCTCCTGAATCCAGTAGACAGTTATGGAGGATTTTATCATGGATGTTCAAGGATATATAGAATGGTGGGCAGGAGTCCTTTAGGTCTTCAATCACGAGGCCTAGGGTTATAACATGCTCGTCATCTTGCAGGTTCATGAAGTCAGTGTCAATGTGCACCTTGGGCTGAAGGGAATTTAGAATGGAGGTTTGTTGATTGCATGGGCAGACCCGAGTTTACTAAAATCAACCAACAACACCCCTAGCTCACTGGCCCTTTCGGCGACAGACCGCACAGCGGCTTGAAGTCTCACCCGAAGTGATTCTAATGGGTTGGCCAAGGACTCAAGCGTCTTCGACCAGGTTCTGTTGCAATCCTACTTGCGGCTCGCAGCTCCTCTGGCTGCAAGATCTCCCTCTGTGTCTGTGCGTCGCGCGACCTCCTGCTCGCGTCGCACAATCCCGTCGTCGCGCAGCTCTTCTTGCCGCGAGATGTTCCTTTACACCACTATGTGGTCCTTCTCTATGATGCACACTTTCCCTGACTTGCGATATCTCCAGCCTTACCGCATCGCCGCGCACCGTGCGACACGCAGCTCCTGCCCAACGTGAAGTCCTCAACCTACGGTATCGCGCACCGCAGCTTCTCTGCCGGTGTGGTATCACCTATCTGTGATATCCTACCTCCGCAGTTTAGCGCACTTAGCGTTGCCCGTGTCGACGTGCAAGACTTATCATACAAAGCTATTCGATACTGCAACCAGTAACTGTTTTACGCAAAGCATAAGTGAACCACATACAACATGCCAAAGGATTTTAACCTATGATTATCCTTCTATGCTGTGGTGAACTGATTAATACATTCATTCATTAAACTGCAAACAAAGTCCATGAAATAACTGAGAAATGCATAAGTAAACATAACACATAAACCAGTCGCATGACACAGATTTTAACGTGGTTCACCTCCAGGATGGAAGTTACGTCCACAGAACTGTGTTTTCTATTATAGCTCAAGGGGAAGGTAAAACACAGTTCTGCTGCACCGCATATGCAGCTCAAGATCTTCTCTCTTAGATCTCTCTTCTCTCTATATTTCTCTCTTACAATATACTCTTCCCTCTCAGTCGATCCCTGTGGATTGTTACATGCATGCTCTATAAGCCAGCTACTGGTTTTAGTAAGATTGCTACAGCTAAGACCAGAACTAGAGCTCGGATTTTACAACAGTCTACTTATCCTTATTTCTTATTTCAATCACGACTGTCTGACTGTCTAACCAACTAGCTAACCCTTTACAATACAAAATTACATTCTTTTATAAGCAGCCCGAAGGTCTTGCTTTTACAACACTGTGGGCCTGTCCCAACAGTAACCCAAACCCTAATTAGTGACAGTCGGTCCTCTCTGTCCTTGAGGTAGCCGCTTCCCGTCACACCACAGCTCTCTGCAGTCTTCCATGCTTCCCGGAACTGACCATGGGTACTATGCGCTGCTTCTCTTTTCTGTCCTTTGCCTTCAATGCTTGAGTCTCGTTGCTCCTTCTTCTTTATGAGGGTCGCTGAGCCCTCCTGTTTTCCACTGCTGCCTTCAATGCAGTGGTTGAGCTCTCTCTTCTCGGCCGCTCAGGTACCGTTGCCTTTCTTTGACTTTCCTATCTCAAAAATTCATGGTTTTCGGCTCTGCTCTGCAGCTGGAAATGTGCTACGGCGTCGTAGCTTCGTCTTATCTTCTTTCCGCCAAAACTTATCATTCCGCCAAAACTAGCAGCTTCTTCTGTAGCTGCGGGACCCTGCTCCAACAGTCCCCTAACACTTACTTGTGGCTCATCCTCGAGCCACCTACAGCGGGCTTCTCCTTCTGCAGCTTTGCCTTTGGCTTCCTGTGAAGTCTTCTGCAACTTCCGCCGAAGTCCTTCGACTTCGTTCTTCATTACCTCGACACGTTCTTGGAGTTTCGGTAACTTAGTTCGCTGGGCTCTCTTATCCTTTCTGCCCGTAGTCACGGTTTTGCTCTCTTTGCTCGTTCTCCTTTGAGAACACTCTAGTGTTTGAGAAGTGCTCCACAGATATCCTTTCCTTTTTATCTGGGTTAGAACTTTTATCACAAGGAAAATCTGTATCTTCCAGCCTTCTCAAACATTTCATTCAGTCTGGAGCCTTGTGTATTATGGAAGAGAGGCAAACCATGAACTCCGGTCCGAGAGCAAGCCTTCGTCCTCTTTCTGGAAGTCTCCCCTCCGCTGGGTTTGCAGTCTTCTTCCACTTCTCTTCTCTTCGAAGTGGTCCAGATCCACATGCTGCCTCTGACCCTCAGGTTTCTGTTTCAGTGCCTCCGCAATATTTCGTGCTTCTCTTAGCTGATCAGATAGGTCAGCGATTTTCTCCCGTTGCTTTCTTTTTCTCATTTTTACTTTCCACCTAGCGGGAGATTTCTTCTCATCATTCTTCTGCTCTGCTTTCTTATCTTCAGTGATTGGCTCGGCGTTCTTCTTCTCCTTAGCAAATACTTTGGTGACAACTTCTATTTCTGGCGCTTGACTCTTCATCCTTAGTGGCTGTCTGACTTGTGTTGTACTTAATTTCACAACCCTGGGCGACGTCATCATGGCGGACCTACGACCACCAGGGTTAAAACGTGTCAACATGCCTTCTAGAGGTTTGTCCTCAGTCAGAATTTGCTTGGCTCAATACTCTGGGCGTGCAGTGGCTTTGAACTCTGGAAGTCACTGTACTCTGTAACTTAATTGGCTCTGCACAGGGGACACTTAGCACTGCCCTGTATAGCTCTGGAGATTTGGCAACTGTACCCTTCCTAATTGAAGGATGTCTGCTTTTATGCCGAAGGCATACTACCGGTCGCAACGGTCATCCTGGGTCAAACCCGTTGGTCATCATAATTACCTGGACGAGACCCTACCTGTCATTCTGATCCGCCATAATTGCTGAGATTTGATCACGTGTCCCTCAAAGCGTGCGTATACAGGCACCGGTGTCGTCAGAGATTTACCAAATCTGGAAAAATTAATTATACTGCTGCCAAATCTATGGTAAGATATACGGATCATTACCTCATTAACTACCTGTCAGCTGCTGACTTGACTGGCCTTTGTCGGTTGCAAAACTGAGTACGTGGCATGGGGAAACATCGCGCTGTTGCGATGCGACTCCGCATCACCTGCATAATGCATTTTTTTTATTTTTTTTGGATTCCTCATACTTAGAATAGTGCCTGCCGGTGTAGACTAGTTCCCGGTGCGATGCCTCCTTTCAACTACACTGGACATCTGCACCACTTAGACTGGTTAAGAGGCGGGGTGGCTATCATTATAGGGCTTAAGCCTACTGCCATTAATCCATGTGGGCAAGAGCTCCCCATTCAGCTGGCTGAGCTGAACGGCACCTCCCTCTGTGACTTGCTGTATCTGATATGGCCCTAGCCAATGTGTCTTGAACTTCCCTGGAAACTTAGTGTATTTGCTGTCATAGAGGAGCACCAGGTCTCCGATCTGGAAAGTCTTATTCTTCATGTGTCTGTCATGCCAAGCTTTTTCTCGTGCTTTCTGCACTTTCTGATGGAATCCGGCGATGAATCTGTCTTCTTCTAAGGAAAGCAGCTGTGCTAGCCTTTCCTCCACTGTGTCTGTATCAGTCATCTCGGTAATCTGAGCGATTCTTAAACTGGGAAGAATATACTCCATAGGCATAACAGCCTCCTGTCCATATACCAAGCTGAAAGGTGTGCGTCCCGTAAGTTTCTTGCATGTGGTTCTGTATGCCCATAATACAGCGTTAACTCTGAGGTCCCAATCATTCCTCTGGCTATTGCAGATCTTAGTAAGAGCATTTTCTAAAATATTATTGAAGGCTTCCACTGTACCATTAGCCTGTGGGTGGTAGGGAGTGCTCTTATGGTGTTGGATCTGGAATTATTTTGTTAATGCCTCAATAGTACTGTTCAGGAAATGTGTTCCTTGATCACTCATCAAAATTACTGGGCATCCAAACCTACTGATGATGTTTTCAAAAAGGAACTGTGCAGCTGTAGCAGCATCACAATTTCTTACTGCTTTGGCCTCTGCCCATCTGGTGAGGTAATCTGTTCCAATGATAATATATCTCGCACCAGTGTGCTTTCCTGGTGGGTTGATAGGACCCACAAAATCTATAGCCCATTTGTCAAATGCGCGCAACGTGGCCTGCGGTCGCAGCGACATTTCATCGCGTCGCGAGGGTTTTCCTACCCTTTGGCAGATATCACAGCATTTGCAAAAGTCCTTGGTGTCTTTATGCAATGTAGGCCACCATAATCCTGCCTCTAGGATTTTTTGCGCAGTCGGCTTTCCAGCGAAATGACCTCCTGCGGTTCCTGAGTGTGCCTCTTTGATAATAGCGTCTTTTTCGTGCGGCATCACGCATCTATGCAGAACTTCATCCAGACCTAACTTGTATAGGTGTCCTGCGATGAGGGTGAAGTCTGCTGCTTTAACAACCAAATGCTTCTTTTGCTGCTTAGTAAAATCCTCAGGTGCGACTCCTGTAGTGAGGAAGTGGATAATGTCGGCATAGTACTCATCTGCGATCTGTATGGAAAACAACGACGCATCTGGCAGATTGTCGTCTAGGTTACTTGGCTCTTCTCCTGAGTCTAGCTGCGACAAATGATCAGGTCCTGCATTCAGTCTTCCTGGTTTAACAATGATTTCAACATCATACTCCTGAAAGAGGAGTAACCATCTGCAGATTCTCCCCCCTAACACTGGCTTACTGACCAAGTATTTTAGCGCGGAGTGGTCAGTGAACATTTTAAACGGGGCACCCGACAGGTAGTGCCTGAACTTCTGCAGCGCGTATACCATAGCTAAGCCTTCTCTTTTTGTTGTGGTGTAGTTCTTTTCTGCTGTCGATAGCTTTCTGCTGGAGTAGGTGATAGGATGATCGATATCTCCTTCTCCTGGTTGTGTTAGAACAACACCTAGTGCTATGCCAGACGCATTGACATGTACATGAAATGGCTTAGTACAGTTGGGAAATACTAGGATGGGTGCTGTAACCATATTTTCTTTAAGCATGTCTAGGCTCTGCTGACATTCCTCATTCCATAGGAATTTTACATCTTTCTTTAGCAATTTCTCCATCGGCGCTGTAATCTTTGTGTAGCCCTTGATGAACTTTCTGTAGTAGCCGGTATGACCAAGTACTGTCCTTAGTTGCTTGGCTGAATTGGGTGCCGGAAGGTTTACAATGATGGCGATCTTCGCGGGATCTACCATCAAGCCTTGTCTGCAAACAATGTGGCCCAACAAAATACCAAATGGTGCACAAAATATACATTTCTTCAAGTTTAGAGAAATTTGGTACTGGCTACATTTCTCTAACATCAGTCTTAGATCTCCTACGTGCTTGCCAACAAGTCCAAATACAGTCCAATCATCAAAATATACTTCTAAGAATTTATGGATGTATTCTTTAAAAAAAACAACTACTACTCTAGAAAATATAGCTGGTGCATTCTTAAGACCAAAGGGCATTACCGTATACTAGAACGAGCCCCAGTCTGTTGCAAAGGTGGTCTTGGATCGATCTTCTGGATGTATTCTGATCTGATGGTAGCCTGAAAACCCATCAGTGAAGGAGTAGACCTCCTGTCCTCCCACGTTGTCTAATTCTTCATCAGTGAATGGCGTTGGAAACGGATCATGAAGTGATGCATCATTGAGTTTTCGCAGATCAACACAGATTCTGATGTCCCCTTTTGTTTTCTTCTCTTGGACGACCATGGGGCTAACCCATTCACTTTCTTCTACCCGCTCAATGATGCCTGCTGCTAGCATCTTATCAATCTCGTCCTTGAATTTTTCTTTGTAGCGCGGATTCAATCTATATGGGCGCTGCTTAACTGGTCTAGCATCCTCCTTCAATGGTATCCTCATCACCCCCAGGTCTTCGACTATTCCCTTCATCTCCGTGAACTTGGTGGGAAATAGGTCCTGATAGTCATGTAGCAGATCTGCAATTTGTCCGACTATTTCATCGTTCCAGTAGTCTCCAATAGAGGCAAACTTAGGTTCTGCGTCTGTGCCAATATTGATCTTTTTAATCTTGATGGGCTCAGTGATTGCTGGAACCTCTAACTGTGGTCTCTCAACATCGCGAGTCCCTTCTGATTCCGGAATGTTGGTATTGTGAGGGTCCTCATCCTCCTCCTCATTGTCTGGCTTTGTTGCGAAGTTATAGCATTCTAGCGCGTCTTGCAACTGGATGGTCCACTCAGGTTGAGCCTGCACTGAGATGGTACAGTCCTCAAATATCTTGATCTTGATTATGTCTAGGGCCTGAGAAACACTTGGATGTTCCGATTCAAATGCAAAGGTGAGTAGGAAGATGTCTGTCATAAGTGACCATGTGGTCGTCCCCTTGCGCAACTCGGTCTCTGTATACCAGTTCCTTGGAACTGTGTCCAATGTGTGAATGAATCTGTGAACCCATTCCTCCTCAAGAACGTCCGACCAGTTCTGTTCACATGTCTGAATGTGTGTGCTGGGATCGGTTTCTCCTGTGTACTTCTGCTGGACATACTCTCTGTCGATAGAAAATCTGATTGCCATCAGTCTTTTTATATTATCCCATGATGTGATATTCTCTTTATGCGGATACCACCATCTTGCAGGTGTGGCTCGAACTGCAAGGTCCATAGCTGCGATCCTCTGTTCATAAGGAATCTGTTGCTCAAACTGTTCAAGGAAGTCCTGGATATCTGTCAGTCCATTATATGATGGTAGGTCAGTGATCTCTACACCAATCCATTGCAGTGACTTACTCATAAACGCACATCTACGAGCTGAGACTTCGTAAAGTCTGTTCTTCCAGTTCTCTAGGCCAACATCAGAATCCGATGCGCATGAGCTGTCGCATCGCCAACTAATGTTCCCTTATGCGGTTGGATTGATGTAGTCACTCTGGTTCGCGGTCATCTGGTAGAGACTCTCCATGTTATGTGCCTCTTTCTCGGCTCGGATAGGTTCAATGTATCTAGGACCTTGGTAAGGATCCAGCGGTGCGATGACCCGGATCTGTGCATCCTCAAAGGTCATTTGTATTCTCTTTAGGTCAATGAAAGCTTTGCTACCAATCGCCCAATCAATACTTAATAGTGCTGGATATGGTCAACTGTCACCAATTATTTCTATAACCTCAAAGTCCGCAAAAGTACGAACTCTGTCAATGTCAACTGGCACCTGTGGTAGCCGACCCAGTGGTGATACTCGCTGCTGATTGGCTAATCTCATGTGGATAGGCGATAGGGCTAACTGAGGACTACCCATCTGTTCCCATGTCTGCTTAGTTAGAACATTCACCTCTGATCCTAGATCTAAGACAACCTCATCCATTTCAAACTCGCCAACCTGCGCTGTGAATTTCATCTCTCTTCTGGTCCTTGTATGTCCTGTAATATTATGGACCGCGCGGTGTGCACTGCTCGAGAGAGAGGGTTGCTGGCACTGATATATCATGCGCTGTATCTCACTGATAGCTTTGTCATTTCTCAGGAGTTTCAAGCAGCTATGCAGGAAGGATTGTACACTTCCTGTCGATTCATCCTCATTGCATCTCCCCGATGTGGTAGCCTGTGGTGCCTGCTCAGGGCTATCACCACAAGGTGCTTGCTGCGGTACGCCCCTAGACGGCGGTACCTGCAATATTGATGGTGTAGGTTCATCAAAGGAAGCCTTGGCTTCATGAAATGTCTCTTTATTCTTTTGTAGGTCGAGTGCTGTTGCTTTACTAGGAGCTCTACGTACCCACTCCTGACTGGTGTTCTTTTCAGTCTCCTGCGATGTGCCACTGGTGGAAGCACCGCTCCGAGTCACAATATTGACTCTTGGTTCTGGCTTTGCTTGTTCGGAAACAATAAGCTGGATGTTCTGATGTGCTGTTGGCTTAGGGTCTTTGATCTTAGCAATCAGGATAGGACACTGCTCTATAGTATGATCATAAGATTTGCAGTAGTTACAAGTAGTAGTGGGGTTCTGATAGTCCCTAGCATAGTGTCCTACAACTCCGCAGTTATAACAAGTGATTGGTCCACGACCACGGCCAAAAACTTCTCCTCTACCGAAGCCTTCTCCTCTGGCAAAGCCTTCCTCTGAATCCTCCTGCACAGCCTCCGTAAGCCTGGTCAGGCTCTGGTCCTGTTGCTGGACCTTGTGTGTCTGCTTGGACTCTGTACACATCATGTTTTCTATCGAACATGAGATCATAGGCTCGACAGTCCTGTTCATCATGCCCGACGGATTTGCAGAAGACACAGTACAGGTTCTTAGGTGTCTGTACATATTTTTGAAGCAAAGGGCATTGCTGAGGTGGATGTCCTTGTGTTTTACATATTTCACACCATGGCCCTTGTGTTCGTGGTAAGGGGTTAGGAGCCCCTGATGTTAAATATTCTACGAAGACTGGACAGTTGTCTTTGGTATGACTCTGTGCTCTACACTTTATGCACCATATGTCTTGCATAACCTCTTTCCCTCTCTTAAGTTCGTGTATCTGTAACGTGAGGTTGGCCAACTGGTTCTGTAGGGTTGTCATGCCTGTGGTAGTCTCTGCTAGAGGTGAAGCCTCTAGTTTCATTGCCATCTCCAGCACTTCATCTTGAGTAGTGAGTTTCTGCTGCATTAGTGGCAGTCTGATGTGAGGGAGCAGCGCTGTAATAAACCATTCCTTATGCTGCTCTGGTGCAAAGTCAAAGCTTACTTGGTCTATCAGGGCTTTGAATTTCTGATCAAAGTCCCATACTGATTCTGATGGAAGCTGCTTAATATCCTTGAGCTCTGTTATACACTGAGATTCAGACTTAGGTTTCTTAAACTCTTTGATCATGGCGTTCTTGACCTGGGCAAGTGTCTTGGGCAATGTAGTATACTTTATGTACCATGTCAAGGCTCTGTCTCTGAGTGTGGTGACCAACTGTACAAGTTTAAGGTTATCATGATTGATTGTTTTAATGGTACACATGGCTTCACATAGGAACCAATGCTGTTCCGGGTCTTCTGCTCCTGTACCCTTAAAAATAGGTAGCTTCATGTCATCTCCCATTCTATTTCTCTGTGGTGGGTTCTGACAGATTGGGTTACTACCACTCACCGGTGTAGGTAAAGGTGATGTAGCGGGAGTAGGTACTGTCTGTGGACTATTAGATGGAGTACCTACGGGGTTATTTTGAGTCCCTGTCTGTTTCTGTGGGGTATAGGGGTGGTAAGGGATACCCCCCTCTGGTTCTTCTATGGTGCTAGGGCTCTGTTGTCTAATACTATCTGAACTGTCTTCAAATACAGGAGAGCTAAAATCTACTTTATACTTATTTCCACTACGTATTCGTCCAATGTCATCAAAATCACTTTCAAACTCTTGTAACATTACTATCTTTACTTATTCATCTGAAACTAGATCCATTGTTCCTTTTTCATATAGCAGCATCTTAAGGGACAAATTTAGAGATCTTAGGTACTTACCACGATATCCTCTGAAGAAGTATCGTTTGGCTTCGCTGAAGCTGTTTCTCTGGTCAACTGCAAATTTTGTAACAAAGCCTTCTAGCACACTGGTAAGCCAGAAGTCCACTGCTCTCGTAATCGGATTGTCAAGGTTCTGTACGGTCTGAATCAGCTCCAGTGTCCAGACAATGTTTCTTTTCTTCTTGAATGTATTCCTATCTGTCAACTTGGATAACCAGTCGAAAAGCTCATTTCCATAGGTTGCAAAAAAAATAGCGTGTATGTCTGAAGTGATATGCTTTTCTAACCAGGCCTCTGTGCTCAGTTTAGGGCTCCGATTTTCTTTCCTGGCAAACTCCCTTAAGTTTGAATCCAGCCACTGGTGAAAATCTTCTCTGGTAGGATGCCAACAGAACATTAACTCCCAGTCGTTCAAACTGACAACGGAACCATTTGTTGATTGCATGGGCAGACCCGGGTTTACTATAATCAACCAACAACACCCCTAGCTCACTGGCCCTTTCGGCGACAGACCGCACAGTGGCCTGAAGTCTCACCCGAAGTGATTCTAATGGGTTGGCCAAGGACTCAAGCATCTTGGACTAGGTTCTGTTGCAATCCTACTTGCGGTTCGCAGCTCCTCTGGCTGCAAGATCTCCCTCTGTGTTTGTGCGTCGCGCGACCTCCTGCTCGCATCGCACAATCCCGTCGTCGCGCAGCTCTTCTAGCCACGAGATGTTTCTTTACACCACCGTGCGGTCCTTCTCTATGATGCAAACTTTCCCTGACTTGCGGTATCTCCAGCCTTACCGCATCGCCGCGCACCGTGCGACACGCAGCTCCTGCCCAACCTGAAGTCCTCAACCTGCGGTATCGTGCACCGCAGCTTCTCTGCCGGTGCGGTATCACCTATCTGTGATATCGTACCTCTGCGGTTTAACGCACTTAGCATTGCCCGTGTCGACGTGCAAGACTTATCATACAAAGCTATTCGATACTGCAACCAGTAACTGTTTTACGCAAAGCATAAGTGAACCACATACAACATGCCAAAGGATTTTAACCTATGATTATCCTTCTATGCTGTGGTGAACTGATTAATACATTCATTCATTAAACTGCAAACAAAGTCCATGAAATAACTGAGAAATGCATAAGTAAACATAACACATAAACCAGTCGCATGACACAGATTTTAACGTGGTTCACCTCCAGGATGGAAGTTACGTCCACAGAACTGTGTTTTCTATTATAGCTCAAGGGGAAGGTAAAACACAGTTCTGCTACACTGCATATGCAGCTCAAGATATTCTCTCTTAGATCTCTCTTCTCTCTATATTGCTCTCTTACAATATACTCTTCCCTCTCAGTCGATCCATGTGGATCGTTACATGCATGCTCTATAAGCCAGCTACTGGTTTTAGTAAGATTGCTACAGCTAAGACCAGGACCAGAGCTCAGCTTTTACAACAGTCTACTTATCCTTATTGCCTATTTCAATCACGACTGTCTGACTGTATAACCAACTAGCTAACCCTTTACAATACAAAATTACATTCTTTTATAAGCAGCCCGAAGGTCTTGCTTTTACAACACTGTGGGCCTGTCCCAACAGTAACCCAAACCCTAATTAGTAACAGTCGGTCCTCTCTGTCCTTGAGGTAGCCGCTTCCTGTCACACCACAACTCTCTGCAGTCTTCCATGCTTCCAGGAACTGACCATGGGTACTATGCGCCGCTTCTCTTTTTTGTCCTTTGCCTTCAATGCTTGAGCCTCGTTGCTCCTTCTTCTTTATGAGGGTCGCTGAGCCCTCCTGTCTTCCACCGCTGCCTTCAATGCAGTGGTTGAGCTCTCTCTTCTCGGCTGCTCAGGTACCGTTGCCTTTCTTTGAGTTTCCTATCTCAAAAAGTCATGGTTTCTGGCTCTGCTCTGCAGCTGGAAACGTGCTACGGTGTCGTAGCTCCGTCTTATCTTCTTTCCGCCAAAACTTATCATTCCGCCAAAACTAGCAGATTCTTCTGTAGCTGCAGGACCCTGCTCCAACAAGGTTTTAAATGCATCGTTCTTCATCAACTCAATTAGAGGGAATGAGATTTTCAATTTTTGAATTTCAGACTCAAGGTTGAAAGAATAATGCAAATTATTTGGAAATCTTACCTCCTGAGCTGTAGGTTTGAGTTGGGCTTGATCAAGTGTGGTTGAAGGTGTTGTTTTATGCAATGCTTTGGATGGGATAGTTACTTTCTTTGGTAAAACAACAACCTTTCTAGCAGGTGCAGCAGAGTGCTTGATAGGAACAACATTCTTCTTGAGGGGAGCAACAGACCTAGACCTCAGTTGGTAACCTCCATGATCATCAGCCTGATAGACAGACTCTTCGGTGATCTGCTCAGCAATCAGGGCTTCCTCATATTCTCTCTGTGTCAGAAAAGAATAGTCCACCTCATCCTCCATGCAGTGGATATTGTCTTCAGCTTCTCCTTCATCTTCAATGAATTCTGGCTCTTCTTCTAATACAACGTTTTGAAATGGAGCTCTTATCCTCTGGTCTTCCCCTTGACTTCTCTCCCTTCTGAGAATCTGAACAAGGGGGTTTCCTCTTCTATAAGGAATGAAGTTTGGGTTTCGAGGGGCAAAATCACTTGGACCTGTACCCCTCATCAGCAGATGTCCTTGGCCCCTCAATTTAGACATTTCAGTAGTCAAGGTATCTAAAAGTTCGGCCATCTTGTCAATCTTGTTCTTTGATGCAGAAGCCCCATTATAGTCAGCTGGCTGCCTTCTCCTGTCTACCTTCCCTTTGACCTTTTGAGATGCCAGAATGTTTGACTCTACCTTTAGGGCAGCATCGTACATGAGTGATAAGGAGGAAGACCTCCTTTCTCTGAGAAGTAGGCAAAATTCAGAGTCAAAGGCATTCACATAGGTTATCATAGCTGAGGCACCGGTGGGCTTAATCTCAGTGGGGATCTTGCTGTACATGTTGTTGAATCTGTTGGTAAATTTGGAGACAGAATCACTATTTTCTCTTCTCAGGTTGCTAAATTCTGTGATATAGTAGAGGTGGTCTCTCCTTTCTCCCCAATGCTTTAGGAAAACATCATTTAGGGCTTCTATTCCTGCTACTGACCCAACAGGCAGTTCCTTAAACCACTTCCTAGCCTGGCCATCTAGGCTTTGCACAAAAACTCTGGTCCATACATCTGCTTGTTCTATGTTAATATTTTCGGCATAGCTGTAAAAAGCCTCTAGATGTTCTTCAGTAGTGATGTCCCCTTCCCATGTAAACTTAGGCATATACTTTTGATAATCCCCAGTAGGCTTGGCTGCGAGAGGATTAGGAAAAACAGGGGTGCATACCTAGCTACTAGGATTCTTTCCATCTTGGACAATGGAGGGGCAACCATCTTGGAAATGGGTATGGACAGGGATGTGGAAGGCAGCACTGATGGGGATATTTGTTGAGAAGGCGGTGGCATACTTATCCTATTGGAGTCACCAGGGATTGGATCTTCACAAGCAGCAGTGCTTGAATATGCCCAAGCGCTAGATTTTTCTGATATAAAAAATTTCCGGGAATTAAGAGTTTCAGCAGAAGAAATAACAGCAGAAATATTGCTTGAAATACCTGATGTAGCATTCTGTGCAACACTGATGGTCTGTCTTAGTAAAGCCCTAGCTTTCCTCAAGATTTCTTTTGAATTTGAAAAGGGTGTTGCGGGTGGTCCCTTTGGGTTTGCTCTGGTACTTGGTCTTCTTGAAGCCACCTTTTATCAATGGAGTCGCCAGATAGATGATTGCAACCGTAATAATGTCTAACCTTGTCTATCATCAAAGCATGGATCTATGTCATCTCCCAGGGAAGTTGAGCTTCAATCTCCTCTCTCCGGAAACAACGCCACTTTGTTATCACTCCAGGAAACTCCTCTAGGTTGTAGCTCAAGGATGCCTGGTAACTTAAACTATTTTCAGGGTTTTTCTGAATTGGATCAAGCCAGATAACCTATATAACCTCTCATTCTCAAGACATGCATGAAGCTCACTCAATCACAAGGCTTTTAGTTACAACTTGTTCAATAGTTTGACAAAAAGGTGCAGGGATGGAGAACCCACCAGGCTAGCAGACTTACACACATAGCACATGCATATAAATGGATAAATCCAGTTGAGGATGGTGTTTATAAATCAAATATCACTAAATAACCAATAGGATGACAGCTATCGACCGTATTATAAATCTGAAAAATTACCTAAATGTACATTCAGGCAATAAACACAGTAAAGAAAGAGATGGCTGAACAAATCACAACAAAAGAGCTTATACTTAGAGTAAACTAGATGAGACGGTTGATAATGGGACAGGATCATAAATCCCCAGAGTCGAACCCTTATTAATCAAATAATCATGGGCTTTATATTCTTTTACAAAATTTACAGATCTTGCAAATCATATCTGTTTACACCAAAAAATAATTGAAAGTGATAGTTTTTCCTCATTAGGGCTTCAAACCCTTGCTAACTATTTGTTTATTTACTGTGAAGATCTAGTTCATTGAATGATCTTTTAATGGTTGAAGTGGTCGTTGATAATCACCACTGCTGGTTCGCTGTGAGATTTCTGCCAACAGCTAGTGTATCGGCGCCTAACTGAAGTGCCCAGTCTTGTTCAAACTGCCCGAAACCTTTTTAACTTTGTTTCCATAGTCGCCGATCGGAAGCCTTTTCTTCTATCACATTGGCGCCCCAAGGTTGACTGCTACTGCTGTTTTGACACTCCAAATCTCAATGTTTCCGCAGATTCTCTACCTTACCGCCGCGATCGCTGATCGAAAGCTTTGTCTTCTGTTCCATCGACGCCCCAAGTCTCCTTGTTGCCGCAGCGTCGATGCTCTTTAGATCACCAAGGACGCGACGGATTCTTCATTGGTGGTCGGAGGCTTTTTCCTTTATCCCATCTGCTCCCCTAGTCTCAGCGCATCGACATTCTCCATAAATAACTCATCGACGATCGGGAGCTGTAGTAAATAATGCATTGGAACCTGTATCTGAATGCTGCCGCTACGTAGTCTTCAGTTCCTCCAATCGCCAAAATTTTCATCTGATCGTGGAGGCCTTAGTTTGTCTTTTTTTCGCTGTTGCGGCTCTTTAGTAGACTAACTCGCCGACGGTTAGTCTTTTCAAGCTCCGACGCGTATTTTTCATTCCCTCCTATCGGTGATGATTTTTTATTTATTTATCGGATGTCTTGTCTGTTTCCTAACCGACGTTGCGGCTCCGCAGTGAACTATTTCGCCGCCAGTTAGTCTTTAGCATCTCCGACGCTGAAGTTTCCATCTGCTTGCGGAACCCGTAGTCTGTATATCTTCCGTCCTTGTGGCTCCTTAGAGGACTAATTCATCGACGGTTAGTCTTTAGACCCTCCGATCTCCGATGTGTTCATCTATTGTCGCGCTATCGGAATGTTTCTTGTCATCGATCGGAAGCCGTAGTCAGTTTGCTTCCCGCTGTTGCAGCTCCGTAGAGGACTAATTCACCGATGGTTAGTCTGTAGTTCTCTCGATCGCTGTGGAGCTGCTTGGTTCTAAATTCTTCGACGATTTGTGTTTAGTCCTTCTGATCGCCGACAATCTCCTCTTCTCGTGGAAGGCGTAGTCTATAAGTCTCCCTCCGTTTCGACGCTGTAGTGGACTATCACGCCGATGCTTTTAAAGTTTTTAAGTCCTGAACTGATTTCATCATCGCTCAAAACCTCTCACAATCAGAGCCTTAAATCGTTATTTTCTTCGCAGTTGCGGCACCTTTGGGAACTAGCTCGCCTATCTGTAGCCTTTAAAACCTCTGATTGCTGTTAGAAAAAGCTCCGATGGCAGTGACAAGTTTAGCAATACGCCTGACTGCTGAAGGGGTCTTCCACCTATTATTTATCTTCCATCTTTCGGTGGCTAATGAGATGTTCTGATCCTCGCCCAAGCCACCGAAGTCACAACTTTGTGAGATTTGCATAAAAAATAGAGGCTTTCAAAACTGTTAGTGATCTTCATATCCTTCATTGCATGATTTAAAATTCTTCATACTATCAAAAATAAATTCATTTTATTTTGGGAGATAACACATTATTCGTCAAAGAAACCCCTCTTTGGATTTTTTCAATGAAATCCACAAGTTGATAGAGAAAAGATGGAATAAAATCAATACCCTTCTTCACATGGCTGCATATGCCCTTAATCCAAAGTGGTATATGGAAAGACCAAATATAGTTCTTCCTATTGATGATGAAGAGGTAAAGCAGGGATTTCTTAATGCCATAAGTAAGATGTATTCACCAGATGAAGCATGTGTGATACATGAGCAGTTTATTCATTTTTGTACCTTAAGCCCCCCTACATTTACTCAAGAGTCAAAGAGGGACATCAATAAATATGCTTATAAGAAACCCCTTGGATGGTGTAGAATGTATAGGGGCCAAGTCCCAGAGCTTCGAAAGCTTGCCTGATGTTTGTTATCTCAAGTTTCTAGTTCCTCGGTTGAGGAAAGGAATTGGTCCACTTATAGTTTCAACCACTCCATTAAGAGAAACATGCTTACCTCTAAGAGAGAAAAGAAACTTGTTTATGTGCATAGTAGTCTTCGGATTTGTTCAAGGAAACAACCTGAGTATTTAGAAGGGCCTACAACACAGTGGGATGTGAATGCTAAGGATGCTGCCCAAATCGATGATGATGATGACAATCCTTTACCAGATGCAAGGTTGGTTGGCATACCCTTAAATGCCATTGATGTATGAAATGATGATGATTATGCATGAGCAATACCTAGTGAGGCTCATAATTATATGGACATCCTTGAAGTTGAAGATCATACTTTATGATCATCTTAGCTTCATACTTTTATTGACATATTTTGGCCACTTAGCATTTTGGAATGTGTAATACTTTGGGCATTTTGCCAATATCAATATCAATATGATTTGTGTGGTTTTTTGTTTTTCACATTGTCACTTGAAAAGTTGAATCATTTAAGAAATAAATTTGTCATACATAATTATAATTTTAATGTACAATGAACATTATTTGTTTTTTTACCAATATAATTAACTTTTAAAATAGGCAAAAACTTAAAAACTAAAGTTATAATTTAATAAATTTATGTTTTTTTTAATATATATTAAAATTTAATATTTATATTATTGCCACTCCCAACCCGACGTATCCTGTAAATTTGGGCGAAGCTGCTAGCCGTATTGGATACTCGTGTCTGCGTACTCGACGTACCCGCATACCAAAAACTTGTGCAACATAGCAAAATACACTACCCCATCTACATTGTATTTCAATTCTTCAAAAAAATATTTTCTAAAAGTTATATGGGATGTTGCACTTATGTTGAACAACCACATATCCTTCCAAGAAGCAAATGAAGTAGTGAGCAAGACTTCAATTAGTCCAACATACAATGTGCAACACTAAAGTGAGCAGATCCATGTGCTTCACTAGTCTCTTGAGTTTTACCTTTATCTTCTTTCTTTTGGATGTGCTTGTCTTTGATCTTATCACATGGAGCCCAACAATGGTTTACATCATGTTCATCCTTGTTGCAATAAGTGCAATAATAGTAAGATCTCTTGCCTTGATTACATCTACCCCCCTTGCCTTTGAAATACTTTTGTCCACATACTCTTTTACTGCCTTCTCCTTTGAACAAATCATTGGATTGTTTATTATCTTTTTTAGCATGACACACTGTCTCTTAGGCAAGCTAAGTTTTATTCTTTTCGAATGATTTCACACATTTTGCAATATTTTCTACCGACATTTCAAATGTGAGAGACTTCATTTGACCACTAGCTTGGAGGGACTTATTGTAGCGTGAAATTGAGGAGTAGAGGCCTTTGATAAAGGCGTTGAGAAAAATGTCTATCTTTACTTTAGTGGCATCAATGTTATGCATGGTGACTTTAATTTCAGATGCTAAAGCCATGGGATCATTGTCTCTTCAACCTAACAATTGTATGTGTTCCGATTTTAAGCGAGTCATATAAATCCCTCAATTTCTTAAAAGCACCATAGGCGTCTTTGTTAGATACTATATGATGACTCACCTCTTACAAAAGTAGTGTTCAACACATATTCCTTCTTGTTTTTGTTTTTCCATATGGTGAGCTCTTTGTCAGTTGTAGGTGGGTTTGGTGCAGTTAGTATTGAACCATCCTTTTTTTGAATAGTTTCTCCCTCGTAGATGCATTCCCACGAATCGTTGAAGATGAGTGTGTGCTAGATCTTCCTTAACCTTTTGGGGTAGTTGTACTTGTTGGTTAGCACAAATTCCACGATGGCGGCCAAATAATGGATCTTTGACGAAACACTCTACAAAAAAAAGTCCTTCAAACAAGAGAAAGGAAGAAATTATTTTTAACGTCCGTGAGGTTAAAAATAGCCTATGGGACAGACTATCTTGCCCACTGATTTTTGCATTTCCACCCTTTTCCTGTTCATCTTGATGATGAGCTCCCCCAATTTTACCACAATCCCTTCATTGAATAAATTAACCAAAGAAATAGTTGTCAAGATATTCACATAACTGTCCCTTCTGTCCTTGAAGGCCTCACACTCTAAAATGAAATGCTTTTCTGTTTCCATTTTTCCAGAGGTGCAAAAAATACACACTCTTTCTTCCCAAGCTTCCTTTGGTCTTTTCCAGCGTCTAGTTTCACAACGCAGTTGGTGGGAATGGTTCTTAGTTGAGCAATAAGCATTTTGGCCCTCCATGATGTATTAGCCCCTATATAATTTTTTTGATGATGGTTGTAAGTGGGATTAAACTCTTCAATATAGTATTTTTTCTTTCTCCCTATCCCTTTGCCCCAAATTTGCTTGTGGAACTTGTTGATAACAAAGGCCTTTATCTCTTTACTGTTTGTAGGACATGTGTTCAGGTAAATATTCCATTTACTAAGCCATTTGTTGTTTTTCTGCATCCAATTTATCTTTCTTTTGCATAATATGTCATTGAAGAACACCTTAGTCCATTTGTCCTCTTCCATTTGCTCAATATTTTTTAGATATCTTATGAGTCACACCATAGCAATTACTTCAATGGGGGATGTCCCCACTTCACTAAGTATGATATCATAGGGGACTGAGCTTTTAATTTTGAACTTATTGATAATCAAGCGTTTTTGAATCTTCTCAATTTGCTTCCACTGTAAGTCAGAGGTACTGCTGGCCCACACTACACACCCATAGAGAACAACCGAGATCACTAACAACCCAAAAAGAGTTTGCGTAGTCTTCCAATCCCATAGCTTTGCTTCTCTGCATCTATTTTGAAAGGAGTATAATGCTTTCCAACCTCCCAAAGTTCTTTTCTTTCTGCAACCTTCCCAGCTTAAATTTTTGTTGAAGTCCATCCCAAGATATTTGTAATCTACCACTTCTTCAAGAGTGTTGCCTTCAAAGTAGAACTTATGTTGGTTATGTTTTCTCTTGTTAGAGAAGACTACTACTTTTGTCTGGTTAGTATTAACTTGCATCCCCACTACTCCTCAAAAGTGCTCAAGGGAGAGTAAGTGCTCTTGCAAGGCAAGAGCAGATTTAGCAATCAAAATAAGGTCATCTACATACAAAAGAAGCCTTATCACAAACTCGCCCAGAAGAGCACCTTCCCCATATTATAGGTTTAACTAACCACTCTTTAAGTTTGTCAATATATAAGCCAAACATGGTAGGGGACAATGGGCACCCCTGCTTGACCCCAATATCACTCCTGAAGCTTTTAGAGATACCAGCTGACATTCTGATTTTGACTTTAACCTCCTCGTATAATCTATGGACAACTGGTCTAAGATGCATAGGAACCCCAAGTTCTTCCATTCTGTGCTAAAGCTTATCCCTAGGGACTGTGTCAAAGGATTTTTTGAAATCGACAAAGCAACAAAAGGTTTCCTCTTTTTTCTCCCACACTTTCTCAATGATATGTCTTAACGTTATACTATGATCAACTGTGGAGTTTTTGGGTCTAAAACTTGCTTGTCCTTTAGTACGCTTACCTCTTTCTTTCGCCCACTTGTTAATTCTGTTTTCTAGCATACTTCCGAATAGCTTTGCAAACAAGGGATTTATCATTATGGTCATGTAGTTGGAGGGATTATAGGCATCACCACCCTTGAAAAGAGGTATTTCTAGGCTAGTTGTCCAATCTGTAGGGAAGCCTTGCTGAATGATGCTGTTGAAAATTCTCATGATGTGAGGCACAAGAGTTTTCGAACCCCACTTTAGATACTCTACTTGGAGTTCAACTAAATCCTTTTCTTTTCCAACACCCACCTTGACCTCTTGCATGATGAAAATCTTAGTAGCAGTGTTGACCACGGGGGACCGGGGGGGGGGGGGGGTTAGCCTTGGGATCTTGCTCATAAAGTTGTTTTGCATATTCAAGCCATTGATAAGCTGTGATATTGTTTTCATTTTTTTTTTTGGTTTGAAGTTCCATCCAAAATAACTTGGAGTTGTTTTTCCCAAGGAAGATTAGTTCTTCCCTTCGTGAAATCATGAAATCAACTTTTTTCTTTCTTAAAATCTGCTTGTAGGCTTTGAAGTTAATTTATTTCTGATTTGATTCTTTCAAAGCTCTCCTTGCTTTTTTGCATTCCTCATCAAACCAAGCATTAACCAGGAAGCAATTTGTTTCTGATTTCTTATTTTTTTCTCTTTTGCATTTTGAAAGTGCTCTTTGAATTAGATCTGTTAGCTCGTGGCTATGAAGGCCCTGAGATTGAGTTTTCTCCTCCTTAAAAAGCCTCTCTAATGCTATCTTGAAGGTATTACGGTTTTTTTGTGTCAAAAGAATCCTACCATTTGGGGGTGATTGCTTAATGCTCTGAGTTTTTATCTCAACCTCTTACAACCTTTGCGCTCATGCGTTTCCACTAGACAAACTATGTCTCTATCTTCCCCAATATGCCCTAACCCAAGTCCTCGCCTCTAAGGATAGCCTCTACAGTTCCAACAAACTAAACTTAAGGAAACCTGAGTAGAGTTTCACTGCTATTTGTTTTGGAGTACCAGACTCAAAGTCTAGTCCTCACCCCTTTTTGCCCATATTGTCTTTGTTTCACATTTTTCTACTAAGGAATTTGCTGACCTTTCTTGATTACCGCCTTGCTGTTTTGTTTCAGGAGGGAAAAAAAAGACAATAACTGCTTTTCCTTTGTACAACCATGCCCTTTTGCCCTCATCTCTTGTTGCTCTAACCTTTGAGAGGGCATGGAGAGGACTCCTCTACGTTACAGTTGAAGATGTGAAAGACTTAAGCAACGTTGGAGAGGGCACGAAATGGACTCATGTAGTAGTAGGTACTCAACTTAGAATTTCAAAAATAGAGTGAACAGGTAATGGAATGCATGGAGAGAGAGGTGATACAAATAAAAAAAAATCACACTACTTAAATCGTAGGAGATGGAACGAAGGGAGAATGTAGTCATCTCACACACAACCAATGAGAAACATATTGGAATTAGTGTTTTTGTACTGGAGAGAAATGTTGAGAGGAAAACCGTATAACTTTCTAAATATTCTTTCTTTTCAGAGCTATAGACCTGAGGCGAACAATATGCACCTCGCACTGATGGGTGTATATGAACTGACGTGAGTCGCCTCTGATAGTTGAGATGCACCCGTTGGCACATTAAATGCCTCATTGCCTAGACCTTCAAGGATCAATTTAAATGCTGGTGACTTCTCAACCCAATTATTGGCTTTTATGTAGTAGATTCAAATGTTGGTCATGTTTTCAAATTCTTTGATATATACCGGATTCTGCTGACCCCAAATACCTAGACCTAAAAGGTCTGAGAGCAATAAAAAGCAAGGCTGGTAGAACAAAGAATATGGCATATTGACAAATATGGTTGATTGGAAAAGAGTTATGTCAGAGCCAGGCTCTAGGATATCATATAAGTGAGAGAATAACTCCCAAATTAATGATTTATTGAAAGCAACTAGGTAGGTATTTTATACAGTAGGAGAGGCGACCTTTGGCATTGGATATGCCAATGTATGTGTCTTTTCTTATTTGTAACTAAAAGCATATTTATAGTTTTTACAAAAATATTAACCCTATGGTCTATGGTCTATGGTCTATGTTTTCAACAAAGTCATATAACAAAGTTAAAATTAAGGTTTTGTTGGTTGTAAAAATTGTATAGCTTTGGGATTTTCCTTCAAGCACTTGTGCCGAGTTTCACGGCCTTGGGATTGTGTGCTAAGTTTCATTGGATAAAAGTCTGAGCACTTTGAAGTTAGTTAAATATTTTAAGCAAATGAGTGTGTGCCCTACTTGGCAGTTTGACTTGCCTTATAGTCCAAGTTTTATTTGGAGTGATTTGCCCTCAAAGAATGTTTTTTATTTTTTATGTTAACTTTTGGGCCAAGTAGCTTAGGAAGTTTCGTTCCTATTTTTGGAGTTTATGTGGTTTATTATGAGCCGGAATAGTGCTCCCTACTTATGTGGTTCATAAGTCTAGAGTGGCGTGCACTTCAAGACATGCTATTATGGGGCTCTATTGTGAGTGTTGTGTTCACCTTAAAATACTTTTTGTTTCATTCGAAAAGGTTTTTGTTTCTCTAAGAGAGGACTGTAAGAGAGGACTGTTTGACTAGATTTGGAGGTATATTATTTACATTTATGTATTTTTTAAAATATTTTTCGAATTGTTTTATTTTATTTTTATTTTATTCATGATTTGTTACATCTTTGGTCTGTTTATATTAGTTGTCATATGTTGTGTACACTCAACAAATAAAAAACAAAGTGGAAAGAGTGTTTTTTTTCTTGTATATCCTCCCTGTTATGTGTCTTGAGCAACGAGAAAACTTGCACTTCTACGTAAGCTAATCAAGGTCTAATCCCAAATTTGAGAAGTTTTGATTTCAAAATTTTGTTTTTTTGTTTGTGGCCGTGTAAAAGTGTATTGCATACCAAAAGCAATGTTTTTTTGATAGGAATGCTCTCCCACTACAACAACAACATCCATGTTCTCCTTCATACTATTACTATATATTTTGTTTAACTTACTTGGTTGAATGTTACTTTATTAAGTAAAAGGTCTTTGGTTCAAGTCCATTTTGTTCAGTGTTGAAAAATTTCATGTAACTTTAAGATATAAAGTAACTTCATTGTAAAAATGAGCTTGTAGGAAAACTTAGTAAGGGGGGAATTGTTTACCGCATAGAGAATCTACTGCCATGTGGTTCTATCTCTACCCGCCACGTGACTTCTTCGTTCAAAGTATGTTTTTACTCCTAATTTTTTTTTAATTGCATCTTTTTTTCGACATCATTGATCTAAATCATTAGTTTCGATTTTTGAAGCAATATTAATTACACACTATAATACGTCTAGTTTGAGTGATTTTCTGCTTACTAGTACCAAATATTTATCATGAAGAGCTCATATGGATCTACAAGGTAAGAGAATTTAACAGATTAATTTGGGAAAATAAAATGTCCACACCGATCCTTCGAAGAAATTAAATTGGGATAATAAAAATGATGAAGCATGTGGATTAATTGGGATGTCCACATCGAATGAATTTGGATTTCACTTTCAAGGAATTGACCCACTAGATGTGGCTTGACAACAATAAAAAAATGCATTTGGTCACCACAATGAGATTTGAGGTCGCCAACTTGAAAATAGGTTGGTTGCTTTAAATTTAAATGATTTTTCTTGCATTGAAGAATATATCTAAATTTAAAACCCTTAGACTATTAGTTGACAAATGCAAAATATCTAAGAAAAGCAATGTATTTATGCTTTTTTTGCTAAGATTGGTTATTCTATTTTTGTATTTGCTTTTCATTCTACCAAAGAAACTATATGGTTTGCTTATATAGTTTTTGGTGTTGAAACTTTTTGTGATTCTTTTATTAAAGAACAATATAAGCTCTTGAATTTTGGAGTGATCAACACTGTTGGTATATTTACTAAATTCTTAGTGGCACAACAGAACGACAAGTCCAAACATCCAAAGAAGCAAGACCCTTGCAACAATAAGAAAAACAAAGGTTCCAAACCCTCTTAGCAAGATCCTACATCCAATGGTGATCAAGACACTAATTGTAAGATAAGAAGATTAAATGACATTGAAGTTTTTGTGGGAGAGATGGACATGTGGAATCTAAATGTTTTAAGAAAATGTCAACCTTGGAAGCAACAATGAGGAAGCACAAGATTCTTCTTTAACTCTTCTCATGGAAATGCACTTTCTGTTTTTGGTTTTGTCTTTAATGCATGATCTACTTCTTCCAATGAATGATTAATTGATTTTGGAGAATTTGTCATTTTTTACCCAAGGAATAACCTCATGAAAACCCTTCGAGTACTTCCCCATGATTCATGTATAGTAAGTAGGGAAAATTGTTGGCTTTCTCACAGGGCCTAATCTCAAGAGGATGAAGAGAGTTGAAGTCATGAGTTCCCAAATTCCAAGGTAGGGATATCAAGTATAGTTCATGATGATTTGAACTAACCCTCGAGGTTAAGCTGGAGCATATTATCATATGGCCAAAGATAAAACCATTTTTTATGTTTTAAATAAATATAACACTAAACAAATATTTGTTGGTGATGATAGATCTCTCAATGTTGTGGGGTCTAGAAAAATCCAACTAGATGATGATTATTTCAAAGATGTATTAAGTGTTCGAAGTCTTTCATGCAATATGTTGTTAGTCTACCATATAACTCATTCTGGTGAAGGTAAGATTGTAGAGTTTTCACCTCACCAAGTTGTAATTAGGGATTTAAAAGATCCTAAGCACGTCCTAGCAATTGGAATTGTTGATTGTATTACCAAGTTGTAAAAAATTGAGTCATCATCTATTCCATCAATTTTTATTGCTCATAGCGATCACTTGAGCGAACTTTGGCATGAGCAATTTGGTCATGTAAATTATCGTTCATTGCAATATGGATGTAATCAACAAATCATGGTTTCCATTCCTCTCATTTCATGTAGAGATGGTGTTTGTCCCGAGTGTGTCCTTGACAAACATAATTGAGACAGTTTTGACAAATGTTCCTTTTGACACACCTCAACCTCCTTGCAGTTTGTTCATAGTGACACACTTGGGGTTTAATTTCACCCAAGTTTAAAACCATGATCTGAAATATCAACAATAATTGGTTCCATTGCTAGGATTGTGAGAAGGTGTTGAACAAAGGGAGGATATGTCATGGATACCTTCATGATATGTCATGAGATCTTCATGACATGGCATATTTGACTTGCCCCCTTTCCACATAAATATGCGAATCTCATTTCCAATATTGTTCATGATATGAATTGGGGAAAGAAGAAAGGAGGAGAATTTCAATAAAGGAAATGAAGAAAGATTTGATTTAATGAGGATGATCTTACCAATGGGATTTAACCATTAAGCCACATGCACTTATATTTTTGCTTGGTTTTCTACAAAATATTAGACCAACCTGTTGATTTTGGGAGTTTGAGATACAAGTGCCAAGATATTTAAAGGAAGTTCATCTGTAATTTCTTCCAAAACCAAAGATATGGGATATGTTAAGTAGTAATATTGGTGATATGTTCCAGCTATACACTTGGATTTTTTTTAAGTTGATGACTGAAAGAGAGGATGAGTTCACCTATAAAGATACTAAGAACCTATTGCATATCAACCTTGAAGCATGGAATTACATGTACTTGTGTTATGATAAACACAAAATATATTTTGTTGAATTTCCTTTATTACTATATGAATGTATAAAAAGGTAGGAGAAAGTTAATGACCCAAGCGATTCACAAGAACCTATGTTGTGGGAGCGACCATTCGCACATCGAAGACCTTAGATAAAAAATGGACCTAGGTAATTGATTTATGGTTTAGCAAAGTTAAATAAGGGTATATTGTGGAATTTATATAGAATATCAAACTTCTTTTAGTGTGGATGAATGAGTATTTGAGGTTGGACATAGAGGTAGATTGTTGGAAAAAAGATCATTGTGGACTAAGATGCCGTTCATTGAAAAATGACTTATGTAGATGAGACCTAACAATGTCGGAGTGTAAGTCTCCATTGTTTGGGGGTAGGGGAAGAAAATTGGAGACGGGATGAGAAGAAATGAAAATAAAGATGGATCTGGTGAGGTAGTTTTGAAAGTATAAGGATTATGCAAAGAAAATGGGAGAAAACTTGGGAGACTAGTAGTAGAGTAAGTAAAATGCCTAGGAGAGAATTACATGAGGAATGTGCTGTTGAGGAGATCATGTCAGAGGTTCTTGTAGAGGCATTGAATCTATTGCAAGAGTTTGGTGTGAAGGGTGTGGCATCCCTTTCCCATGCCAAAATAAGTGATGAAATAATAAACGCAAATGATGTTGGATTAGTGATTCACAAGGAATTAAAAAAGGACAAATGTAGATGATAATGATTTTGCAGTTGGTGAATTTATTCAGAGTGACGTTGAGGATGGCTTCAGTGAGAAAGGACACTTCAATAATTGTAGGCTTACTACAACACATCAGACTAGAGGATACTTTTGGATATAGAGAGATGGAATTGGAGAAGTTGGCATAACCCCCTTTTCGAACACCCCGTCCCTCTCCCCCACCCTCCCATCTATACCCACCCACCCAAGGTGCATTTTAATAGAAACAGATAGTTTGGTATAAACATAGGTCAAACCTGTAGTTCATAAGTCAATAGAAGGATCAATAATAAGCATAGGACATATTCAATATAATTTGGAACACATTGAAAATTTTCAATGTCAGGAACATTAAGCAACATTGTGATTAGAATTCCTATATTGTTTCATATGACTAGAGAAGATGATGCAAAACAAAACTATATAATATGCAAAGCTATATGGATGGTGAATAAAAGTACATATGATGTAGCAAATATTTCATAATTCGAAAGAACTTTTAGGGATGCACCCCCAATGGTATATGAAATACAAAGCCGATATCCTTGTAAATTAAACATGAAATTTTGATGAGATAAGGATGGAATTAATTAAAAAAAATTAGAAGCCTAAGTCAAAGTAATGATGCACAAGAAAGATTATGAAGGTTAAGCAGAAAGTTGGAGAATATATTGGGACTACGATTAGAGGTTCAAAGAGTTGTTGGGTATTTGAAGTTTCAAAATACAAGATGTTTAATGTAGGAATTGGTTTATTGCTAGATTGTTTCCCCACATCTACATTCCTCTAATGTAACAGAGATTATATTCTTAGGAGTAGGTGCTAGAGATAACTATAAGGCTTGAAATCCACACCTGGAGGTGGTGAGTGATTACTGGGTATAGTGCATATTGAAATCTACCTCACTGCATTGATGGACAAACTACAATAATTATCTAATGGAAACGTATTGTGTGTAAATGCATGGTGAATTTTATGTAGTATAGAGGAGAATCACATAAATGAGTGTCCACTAATGAGTAATCACACCAACATAGGTGTGTCAAGCCCATTCACCTCAGGGTCTAAGTAGGAGTAGTGCAAAATATATATATAACAAGGTAATGAGCCATCTCCTTGCCTCATGTTGTAAAAGTATCAAACTACAACTAACAAAACATTCTACAAATATTACAAATCGATAGGACATGACACAAACACCTACAGGTCATTGCACTTGGTGAAGGAAAACCTAGTGGACGACTATCAAGCATAGGGGACATATAAAAGTAGAAGAGATTGCATGGAGGATTTAGAGGAATGTGATGAGCGGGATATGGATGTGTGACAAGACTAAGCTATTTCAATTATAAATAAGTTGACCATAATATGTGACATTGTACAAAAACCTACTTACTCTATGCCTACGATCATAGTACATACCATAAAACAATGGAATGACACTATTTGATAAAGAAATGGGAAGAGAGAGAGAGATGAATGAACTGCACAGGTACATGTTATGACAAGAGGAAATGAAGAGAATGGGTTGGATGCATAAGCAATTATTTATAGGGTAGATTAGGAAATTTTCATTTGCCTCGTCAAATTTTGAGGTAGGAAAGCACAAAAAAATTATCGTGCATGCGATGGATATATTGCAACAAGCACCTTCATATTCGAAATAGTATCAAATCAATAGGATCATGGAAGATGAGTATGCTAGTCAAGTTGGTGAGATTTTGAAGTGTTGTATCAAGTCAATGAGCAATCAAAAGTTATATAGGAGACTAAAATACACATTATTGAGATGATTTCTGATGTTTGAGGATGACAACCCTATTTCATCTCCCCTTCCTAAATGTAACATTTAGTAACTTAAACATAAGAGAAGGAAGACTTGAAGGGAGTTTAAGATTCCTATGGGATTGGGGGGTTTTGAAATGAAGGATGCCAAGTTGGATCATGGATCCAATGTGAACATCCTCCCTAAGAAATCATTGACATTGATGGGGAAGCAATATTGGTTTGGGTCCCATCTAGATAATTCTAGCCAATCAATGCAATATTTTGCCTATTAAAAGAGTGGAGGAAATGGAGGTAAATATAGAGGGGATAAATACTGAAACTAATTTTGAAGTGATCAAGATTCTCGACAAAAGAGACCCTTACCCAACCTTGTTGGGCATCAACTAGGCATTTGATAATTATGTTATTTTGAATATGAAGCACAAAAGGATGCCATTTGAGGAAGGTGATGTTAGTGTGGTTTGCCCTTTGGGTCCCATCAAAGGAGAAATATATATATAGAACTTGTGAATGATGATGTTTAGACCTTGATATTGGAAAGCATTTATAAAATAACTACGTGGAAGGATGTCAACATTAATGAAATGTCAACATTTGCTGTTGTTACATTGTCTACCCCTTTAAAGTTGATTTGTCCTTGAAGTATAAAAATGTTACATCTTCATTATAGCTTGTAATTCCTTCTCAAATTTCTTCATTCTTAAGTTTTTCATGTTTGATGATACACGATGATGTAATCTTCTAAGCGTTGAGCCGAAATGTTGAGTTTTGAAAGGGTCTACCCACCCTAGTTCGATTTTTTGTTGAGTTGAGCATTTTTAGGATTCTTGGAAAGAATATATTGTATCATGATTTCCTAGATGAAATCTACTTTGAGATCAAATTGTATTGGTATGAATATTATTTGGAGTATAGGTCGACTTCTTTTGTTTATGTTCATATACTAATTGGCTAATAAATCGACTCTTATGATTAGTATGTCTATAAGTTGTCCGGATAGTGTTATCTTTATTCTTCACATTAGTAAAGTTTTATTGATTCACCTTTTCTAGTATGTCTTTGTTGCATACTTGTGTCATTTTGTTGATCATCAAATGTTTATTGGTAGAGATATTTGGAATTTTCATAATTTATGCTTGAACATTTGATGATATCCCTACTTCAGTTAGATCGATCATTGTTTCTTTATCGACTGGTGATTTTTTGTTGACATGCGAATCTAACTTTGATTTTGTTTTCTTTTCAACCTTTAGCTTCTAGGTTTGTGCAAACAAACTTTGATTAAGCTTCCTTAGACGAGAAAGGTATTCATCATTCTTTGAATTCCCAACTTTGTCTTGAATGTATTGGTTTTATGATTGCTTCCTTTTTTAATCTTTTGATTTTGTTAGGGTAAACAGGGTACTCCCAAAGGACCGAACACCAAGAACAACCGTTTCACACAAACAGATCACAGATCAATACACCAATGTTTGTCACGTGGTTAAAACCCTCGAGAGGGAAACACTCCACGGCCCCAGCCAAATAGCTACTCGGAGCAATTTATTATGCAAAAGAAAGAAAGTTACATGAGCTTCTCATAATCGATCAACTAGCCAAGGAACCTCTATGCTCTTTAAATAGAGAT
>LPNX010390509.1:197374-343964 GCA_001517045.1 Pseudotsuga menziesii
TTATTTCTTTTGGGACAATAAGGCTTTCCTAGATGTATCTGCATTGTTAATTATTCCAAGATGAATGAGCTTATCTTGCTCTCTAATTAAGGAATCACAAAAGGATTCAAGGCTAAGCTCTACATAGCTGGCTGCAGCCAAGGATTCTTTCATGGAGTAGAATGTAGATACAAAAATAGAATATGCAGGTCTAAGTTTGGAAAGAATATGATAAATACATTGTTTGTCTTCTTTCTTAATCTTGCATTCGGCACATAATAGTCTAAGAGTTTTATACTTAGATAAATAGTCTTGAATGCAAGAAAAATCATTGGGATTCAAGGAAAGCAACTCATTCTCAAGTTGATGACCCCGAATTTCATTGTGTTTACCAAACACAGATTCCAACTTTTCCCAAGCAACATCAGGTTCATCAATTCCAGATATGTGGAATCGCAAATCAGTAGAGGTTGACATCCCAATCAATCCACGAGCTTCATCACATCTATTTTCCCATTTAATTTTCTTATCATCATCAGTGGGTTCTGTTTCTTTCCCTGAGGTTATCCTGAAAAGTCCCCTACTTCGCAGAACATCCTCCATACGAGATTTCCATGAGAAATAGTTAGAACTTGTAAGTATAATATCACAAGGGGCATCCATACTGTAAAATAATGGCTGAAAAAATAGAAACTAACTGTCTGGATGCAAAGAGCTCGAAAAAATATGCGGTTTTAAAAAAAAAACGGCACTTAAAACCGATTCCGGATGATGAAGTTATGCTTGATCAAAGGAAATGTTGAAGATGTCCCAAATAGTGACGTGGCAAATATTAACTTGACCAGTTAAAAAAAGAACCCCCCTCTTCCAAAGATCTACCTTTGACAATCACTTTACAATAAAGTTGTTTTGAAGTGAGTCACTTTTGTAGAATAAGTGATGTTCACTTTTACAATAATGTACTTTTAAACAGTGCGACAATAAATTAAAAGACTTAAGTGACTCACTTTTATTTTATTTTATTAATGTGAGATGCACTTTTACAATAAAGTAACTTGAAAATAGAAATTGCATGCACTAAAAAGTAGCTTGATAAGATTTGAACTCAAGACTTATCAAGGTGTAAAGCAACTTTGGACCAAGTGAGCTAAGTTTAAAAGGTACGTAAAACTATGGAAAGAGGAAGGGTTTTTTTTTTTTTTTACTCTTCTCTCTCATTTTCCGTGCTTGCTTTCTTTTCCTGCAAATCACAAAAAAAACGAAAAACAAAAAACAAAAAAAACTTTTTCCACACAATGGGGTTAGATCTTAGTTAGCTTACCCGGAAAGTCTACGTTTTCAAGTTTTCTCGCTGTTTCTGATTTGCCGTGATCGCACAAGGTGCACGATAAAGAGCATACGTAGCCGAGAAGACAAGAAAAAAAACTTTCTCTCACTGTTTCTGATTCGCCGCGATCGCGCAAGGTGCATGGCAAAGAGCATACGCAGCCAGGGAAGGCAACAGTCCGAGACTAAAACAAAGAGATCTATTTATAAGACTGATAAAATATGAGAGATTAAAAAAAATAAAATAAATCCGTCACTGTAACATTATACCTTCAGATTTGCCGAAATGGGTGTTTCTGGAACAAACGGAAACAGTTTTCGTTTCAAAACGAAAACTATTTCCAAATGGAAACGGCACTCCGGACGCAATGGAACAGCTCCCACAGGCCACAAATGCATAGAAAATCCAGAACCAGAAACCCTTAAAAAAGTTTCGGCAACACCGGTTCCAGATCTTGATCAAAACCGAAAGCGGCTCTTCATAAAAGCTTTGATACCATGTTAGGGTAAACAGGGTACTCCCAAAGGACCGAACACCAAGAACAACCGCTTCACACAAACAGATCACAGATCAATACACCAATGTTTGTCACGTGGTTAAAACCCTCGAGAGGGAAACAGTCCACGGCCCCGGCCAAATAGCTACTCGGAGCAATTTATTATGCAAAATAAAGAAAGTTACATGAGCTTCTCATAATCGATCAACTAGCCAAGGAACCTCTATGCTCTTTAAATAGAGATCATAGACCAATCGGGTATTAAGCCACAGATCAATGGTAGGTATGATCTAAGAGAAGTTGAACCGTTGGATCACTCTATGTCTAGAACATATCGTGACCGTTGGATTAGAATATTTACAAATGCATACTAATGCATACTAAAGAAACACACTTTTAACTAACGGATATATTACACAAATTGATCTTAACTAACTCCTAAGTGTCTAAATATCCTAACAGATTTGGTCAAGAAATATCTGATTAATGTTCCTTTGGCTAAAACCTTCCACATATTTTTTTTGTTTCAATTCCTGAATGCATTGCTTTTTATCCTTTAATTTCTTGAATTTTTCAAGTAGTTTGTGACTATGATTTTTCATGCAAGAAATCTCTCTGTCATTTTCAGTGACAACTTTGCCAATTTTTGTTTGCATCTTTTGTATCTACTTTTGATTATCTTGAAGGATCACATTTGAGATATCTTTAAGGTCTTGTGATGAGGGTGCTTCTGAGCATGAATTCATTGTAACGCCTTGCAATGTTATCGTCTTCTTCTTATGAGGACCGCTAAAATTTTTTTTTCCATGTTTAAGATGAATGGCCCAATGTTTCTAACTAAGTTGAAATGAGAATTATGGAAACCTCTTTTTTATACGTAGTTGTAACGTTGAATTGAGATATGTATCATCGCAAAAAAAACCTTTTTTCAATCATACTTGGATATTAAATTATTAATTGATTAACCAATTCTACGTTAATGTAATTTCCCTCACATCAATAATGATGTTAATCTCATTTTTCGTGAATAACCCTTTGAATGTTGTTAATAATCTAAAACATGATGATTCAATACCTTTACATATAAACTTTTCTTTCTTCTCATTAAAATCCATTTTTTATTATCTTTCAATTAAATACTAAATATTTTAAAATTTAATATCACCTTAATTTATATTCTTCTTTCACAATTTAAATGATATATTTAATTTACCCCTAGATAATCCTTTTGTATTTGTAAACTTGGTCAATCCAACTTGACTTTTCCTTTTTCTCACTTAATACCAAAATAATTTAAATTTCCCACTTGTAAAATATTGGAAAGTAAAGTTGTTTATTTTCCTTCTATATCTAAGTTACGACCCTTAATATAGGCTAAATTCAACAAATTCGTTGGGTGCAACGAATATTGTTACAACCTTCCAATGTATTATCATTGATAAGTTCAAAATTTTGGGAATGTTATACGTTCTAACTACTTTAATTGGCGAAGATTGCACTAAATACGATGGCAGTTATATATCGTTGCACCGAATGGGCTTTTAACTACAGATTGTTACCGTCCTCTTGTTTGCCTGTGAATTTTGGTATGATGATGTCTTCTTACTTCATAAATAAATGTGTATACACAAATTCGTTTCTCCCTGTGATTCTTTTTCTTGCATTTCTCCCTCTAATTCTTTTTCTTGTAACTGCAGTGATCAATCTTCAATCAGAATGATTCCCCTTCCAGATCGTTTTGGCAACGATTTTTTTAAGGTTGTTTTCTCTTTGAAATATTTATAGATTTGCTCTTTGATTTACACTTTTAATGATTTTCAATGGAAACTTTGAGTTGTAAATGTCTAAGGGACAAATGTGGTCAAAGATATGGTAAACAAAGAAACCTTGTTAATTTGTTAAATGTATGGCAAAAATCCAGGTCAGACAAAGTTTAAAAATATGTGGCCTAAAATCGGATTAGTACGAATCTCTGATACAAAATGAAGCAAATTACAAGTTATAATATATATTTAATAATAAATATATGATAAGTTTATGATACAATGACGATGCGATGGTATACTTTTATTATTTACTAATCATAATGGTTGGTAAGTCATTTCCCTTCACTAGGTCATGTCTTTTAGATAAGATGCACCCTTTCATTAATTATTATTATTTATATATTTCAACTTGCATATTTATACCTTTATGTTCATTACAATTTACCCAACAATAGATGTTAAATTAAGTTGGAGGTGCATCTGCTCATATGACACAAATTTAGAGGATGGATTAGGTAGATGGAGTGTCGGAGGTTATGAGATGCTCAATAGGAGATGCACGTATGTAGAGAAATATGTGCATTGGATATGAACATAATAGTGTGATCCACCAAGATTTGTTGGAAGAAAGTTAGTTACAATGTTTTTAGAATTGATGGAGTGTGTACTTGAAGAAAAATAATTGCTAGTAATGGATGCAGTTATGAAAGGAATGCTATATGATGATGGCTTGTGCATTAAGAAAAATTGCAAAAATTGGAATTGGTGGCAAAGAGAAAGACATTGAAGTTTCATCCATCTTAGGTTTTGGAATGAGTGAATATATGTAAGGGGACAAAAGATCACAAGCAATACATCTGGTTTTGCTAGAGGAGATGGACACAAATAAATTATGGCAGAGTAATGGACTTAGAGGTTCATTCATGTGCTTGATGTTGTGTTGAGAATTTGGTACTTGCAGGAGGAGGCATAGAGATGAATGGAATATCGAGAAATCATGCAAAATAAAACATACTTTAGAATCACACTACAAAAATTTACCCCAAAATCCGACACCTTGCATGTCTGAAATTCGACACTTATCTGTCGCCTTTTCGACACATACACATTATTTTTTCCATCAGTGGCATAACGTCAGCTCTTCGACATGCGACTAATGTGAGTCGAAGATCCGACAGACCATTGTGTCGCATATTCGACCGTTTTTCCTTCCAAAGTGCCAATCAAAATTGCATACACCGTCGGAACTCCGACGTCGTCCGACCCTTGAAGCGTCGAAACTACGACGAACATAACTGTCGGATGAATGGCGCTACCGTCGTTTTTTTTATCCAGCAAGTGTCGGCTAACCGACGCCATCCGACACTAGAAGAGTCAGCCTTCCGACGCGGTCCGACACTTGAACCATCGGTCATCTGACGGGTGGAAGCGTCGGAGTCATGCCACGACCGTCGGATGAGTTTGTCGAAGTGTCGGAAGGACGTTGGAAAAGCAACGCATGTTGATGGATTTAAAAAAAAACCAAAGATTAACTAATGAACATTAGAAATACATATTTAACTAACTAGCAATTGTACCTAGGGGTGCAATAACAACGCTGTGTTGCAAGCTAAGCTAAGCTAGGTTTACCATCGAGTTTTAATGCCCAAAATGTATGATTAAGGTTTTACTCTACCATTATCATAAAAATAAAATCAGAAACAATAATAATAATCATATTACCACAGCGCTGTAAACAATTATAAAGACTCGTTCACGTATGAATCATAACATATTTGACACTTGTGACAAGAACAGTGACCAGAAGTGTGGAATGGCAAACCAACAACCCAATAACTTTTCTACTTTGCAAGTTTTGGTCCCGAAATTGTCCATTTCAAAAAATCTTTATGGGATCGAGGAACAGTGTAGAAAGACGCAATCTCAGTTATCTCATGCAATCTCAGTCCTGATTTGATCAGAACCCATCATCTTCCATCCTGCACTTAGAATTATTGTTTCTGTGATGTATAAGCTTTCCACATTCTTCAAAAAAAGTCTACTCCACATCCTAAAAAAAGTATAAGGGGATTTGAAATTTGATAGGAAAAAATGGTGTGACAGCTAGTCCTGAATGCGTTCTTTCCACTCAAAATCATATATATGGTCTGAAGAAGTATTTATTTTGACAAAAGCAATTATATGACTACCGTGAAAACTTTATTAGACTAACTCTTTTTTATCTTTCTCGTACTCAGCAACCATATATATATATATATTTTGGATAGTAGTTTCACTATATAACTCAAATGAGCTTATATGACCTTATATATATATTATATGCCCCATAATTTGGATGTATGAAGCTTCTTAACACTCTAACTTTGTTGCAAACTAATGTATCATGAAACTAAAGACTGTAAGCTCTGTAAAACCTTCCAGTCCAAAAACTGATATAATCTACTTACAAGGGATCAAAAACTACCTTTACATTCAGGAGAAGCCACACCTGCACAGAGAAAGGGTGTTTGGAATGCATAAGTGGATCATATAAGGGCCAAAAGATATACAATAATGGATTCAAGAAATTGAAATAAAAACAAGAATGCAAGATTGTACAGTGGGCGATGCAAGTTCAGTTTAGAAATACACACATACTTGCAAATATTTCCTAATATGGTACTTACTATCTGCTTCAAAAATCTAAATCATGTGTATTTCAGAGCTGAGAAATGGTATTACTTTAATGGATAAAAATCAAGACCCATTACTTACAAGCCCAACAATTACGCACCCACATGTTCAATCCAGTCTAAAGACAACTCTGAAAATTAAACACAAATGAGATTCAATGATAAATATGGGATGTCTTACTTGATATTAACCCCGCCTGGAAAAGTATATCTGGTCACATTTCTAGCAACCCAATTGTCAGCAACTTGAGAATCCAGGGTCAACACCTCAAGCATCTCATTGGGAATGGCCACCATGACTTTGAGGTTGCTGAGTGCCAGAGCCCTCATGGTGTCAAGATTTGCATCAAACAGCTTCACTTTCTTGATACCATTGTCTCTCAGCAGCTGCACTACGATGTATGGAGGAAGTGGGTGTGTGGAAATTGTACCCCAATTCACTCCCAGTCCTTGTACAACATCACAAAATGTTGCTGCAATCATCAAAAGGATTCCAAACACCATCCTCACGCTTGCTATTGAAATCTCTGAACACCTCAAATCAATGTATAAAGCCTTCTATATATCTGTATAAATCAGTGTATGTGTTCTTATATCTTTGAATTCTTGATAGAAATCTACATGGGATAGGATGGAAATTGTTTTGAAAGAACAACGCAATGGACGATGCAGGTACAGGTACAACATGCAGGATTTTCAACCCCATATAAATTACAAATTAAAGTATTGAGATCAGCAAAAGATCATTTTCAAATTCAAAGTATTGACAACAAAAGATTAGTTTTGGAATCACCTCTGCTTCCTTGCCAAAGCCTTTAATTCAACTAATAAAAAAATAGTGCAAACATAAAATATTGGCATCCAGCCACCTGCAATGCTCAGTCATCAATTCATTGAAAATCTCCCAAATTTAGTATTCAACCAATAAGAATTAGAGATCAGCGTTTGGATTTTTTTCTTTTACAGGACAAGAGGCTAAGGTCTCCACAGCATAAAGTGCAGCAAACAGTCATATAAAGATTCAGAAACAAACAATGGCTTTTTGTGTTAAAGTATCCTTAGGATTCCCCTGTTAGAGCTCTTATTTTCCCAAGGATTAAGAGATCGATCTGACTGCACCGAGGCATCAGGAGACGACTGACTTGGCATTAGCGCTATGGTCGGCTCTCGAGTCTCTATCATCATAACTACAATAATCTTCATCATGCACACTCTCTTCATCGTCACTCACAATAATTGTATCTTCATCCCACCACGTTCTTTCTTCTGGTTTTGGCACCACTGCAAAAGAAGAATTACATAACAAGTCATGCTCACCTTCCTGAATTTCTTTTATCAAGGGATCTTGAAGAAACATTGTACTGAAATCGAGTCGCCCGCTAAAACATATTGAGGAATTAAATCTTAAAAAACAGGATAGACAATATACTACTTTGAGTTAAAATAATTACCTATTGCAAAAATCACAAGATCCAAACTGACGAATACAAGAATGGTAGTTACAATATATTTGCAAAATCAATAACAAATATACATCAAACCCTTGGTCGCAACTGAACCGGCATTGTCTTCATAGAAGATGTCACATTATAGATTGTGTCTGTGGCCCTTTGAGCAGCCTCTACAATAGTTTTCTCCACCCTTTTTGCCCTTGTATGGAATTGGGCGTTTTCCGCAAGAACAAATCCAGAAGTAATACTACAGTTCCATTGCTAGTAATTAGAATTGAGAAAAGTACTTCTGCAATAAAAACCTATTCCTATGTTCCTTAAACTTATGAATAACCATTAAAAGAAAATACAAAAGCAGTAAACCCTCCTCTATCTCCTTCAAATTTATTAAAAATATAAATATATCTCATTTTGATATAAACAAGAGCTGTAATACATAGAATCTTCTCTAAGGCAGTGAAACTCTGTAAAAGAAACACAAACAAATCCTTTAAGAAGAGAAAAATGTTAAAATTGTATGCACTTTTAACTCTCTGTAGGACCTAAAACATTCTTGTTGAAAAATGCAGAAACCTCAATCTCATCTTAATGTCCTGAAACTCCATTTAAAGAATAGTCTTTCAACTAAACAACAAACATTTTATCAAGTAAAGGAATTAAGGGAAAGACAAGGCCTTTGGCAGTAGCTTAAGGGCAATCAGACATGGAAAGCTTACATGGAAACTATGGTGAGGAGGATGACAACCCAGAATGGCCATACATAGTACCGATTTGACTGAGGCTGATATGGACCCTTCAACATCTTCTTATTGCAATAGCAATATTTGACTGTCAGGAAAATTCCATAAACCAGACCAGCAATGATCCATGCAGCTGCAACAACATATCCATATATGCCAGTGAAAACAATTGACTGCAATCATACAAGCATTGTCATACAAATATTACAACACAGTAATTTAAGGGGATGCCTATATTCAGTTTAAAAACTCCAACATGGCAACTGAAAACTCAAAGCAGTGTATGGATGATAGTTACCCCCCAGTAATGCTTGTTCTCGATGCTGTAACCACCCTTGTATCGTTTAAAATGATTAAGAGGGTCAATTCTGCTTCTTGCAACCAAAGGCGTGTAGGTTTCATTTTGGGGGTTTTCCCCTGTCTGATTTCTCTGTTCTTGCAACAGGATTCTGCCAATCGAGTGACCTGAAAATAATAGAAGAGGACCAAAAATTAGGAAAATTAACGGACAACCTCTATTAAAATTCAAATAAAGACATGGATTGCGCTAAGTGAAGATAAGGATGGAAGTGCAAAAATTTCAAAGAAAAATAGTAGTGTATCATGATAGGCAACTTAACCTCCTGTAAATGTCATGGGGTTTGATCCTATCTTTTCTATGATAGAAATAGTTCAATACTTAACTTTGGAAAACCAAACCAAAAACATTTATAGGGTTAAGTCTTTCCAAATATTTTTCATTATTTTTTGAAACTTCCTGTTAAATTATATTGTGAAGAAATAGTATACCATCAATAAAGTGAGTCATTTAATTTGACAACAGCTATCTTCAAAGGACTATAGACACCATTTTAATGTGATATGCAAGATCCTTTGTCATTTGTGACAAAGAATTTTATATTTTAGTCTAAATACTTTGAGAAACTCTCCCTGAGGGGCTACACAACATATAGAGGCTTGCTTTGGCTTTAGGTGCGGAAAGTCTGTAAGGTAATTTTTTGGTAAAGTCTGAGGCTTGCTCGAACTATTGCAAGTTTTATAGCACAATTCTGATCTATCATGAAACAAACAGAAATACATCTGGTCAAACAAACCATAACCATTTCTAGGGTTAAGGCCATTTGTATAACATAAGAAATGAAACAAATTGAAACTTTGTTCTGCCTAGTTCTATTGTGAAGAGATAACATACCCTCAAAGAAACACTAGGCATTTAGTTAGACAAAAATTCAAAAAAAAAACAAGGCATTTAATCATATAAGGTTCATCTTTAGACAACATGTAGGATAATGAGCAAAATCCATTGTCACTACTGCTCAGAAGGGATGCAGTACAGAGACTACACTTCGTTTGGCTTAGTTACTGAAGGTATGCGGGGTAACTATTCACCAAAATCGCCCAGAGGGATGAAATTCATTCTATTCGAGCAGGGAGCCCTTGTGGGCATCTTAATATCCTGTCCAGCTCAGTAATCAACGCACCATTGGAAAGAACTTGGTTTTCAATAGAGTAGAAGAATTCATATCATAAAGAAAAACATGCCCACGAAAACTGGAACTCTTATCTTTAAGAAAAGGATTTTGTGAACATGCCAATGCAAGCTTAAACAATAGCAAACAAATGGGTAAACCAAAATTATGTTCAAAGTCACATAATTTCAGGTCATGGATTCATTTGGAGTTACTAGAACTCACCAATTGTCGATTGATAGTATTCTCTTACCCTACCATTACGTTACAAAAGAATCCATCTATGAATTTGGTCTGAAGCATATGTATGATTTAGTGGGATAAAGTAGGCAATGCACCCTATATAACATTATTATTGGATGAAATTGTGCTCAAGTCCAGGTATGTACACAAGTGACGAGACTATAAGTAAGGAAAATCAGCTAGTCAGGTTATTGATATTTTTTAGATTATGGTCATTTATTGGTAGTATTCTCTTACCCTACTATCATGTTGCAAAGGATGTCATCGATTGAGCCTATCTAGATTTAATACTAAGACCATTCTTAGATATTGGATGAAATCTTCCACCATTCACAATGTTCGATTATAATTGCGAAAGAACTAAGGTTTTCATGATGATGATGATGATGATGGTTAACGTCGCCTGAGACCAAACTTTGGTCTATCGGACCTAAAGAAGAGAATTAATTAGTTTGCTTTAAAGTTATATTTCTATGCTCAAAGAGCTTGGAAAGAAGTGTATCGAGCTTACTATAATTTTGACAGGCTAAAAGGCTAGGAAAGTCGGTATTGCAACAAAAATTATGAAACTGGGATCTAATGTGGGTGTACGCAGGGCACTTTAAGAGGAAGTTATTTTCATCTTCAATGTTCTTACTCTCACAAAGTTGGCAGATCCTTTCTACCCATGGTGTTTTAGGGACTGTCCAACGACCAGTTTCACTATGGAGCTCATGCGAGTTCGTTCTTATCTTAGCTATGTTAATTTTTTTCTTAGTACTGATCAAAACAGAGAGATACTTTTGATCTTCTAGAGTAGGGTTGATGACCTCCTTATAGTATCTTAATTTTCTTTTAGCCTCGAGATCTTTCTCACACCACAATTTTTCTTTAAACTTAGAAGAGATAATATTTTTAATGCTATTAATATTCTGCAAAGTAACATTTTAATCGATCTCCCAGTGATTTAACCAAGACCTGGTATCCTTATACCACCCACGCTTGAGCCTTAAGTGTTTTTGGCTGGAGTTTAAAGCTATCTTAGGGAGTCTATGGTCTCCCGTGTTATTGATTTTGTTCTTGTATAACAGGAGTCTAGTCATAGCTAGGCTCTCGAGGGGGAGGAAAGACCCACTTCTATAAGGAGAATAGGATAGGGTGTATTGTTTTTTATTTTGAGGTTATAAGTTATAAAACGCTTCTGGATTTGCTTGATCTTTCTCCAGGATTCTCTAGAGATGCTGCAACCCCAAACCTCACACCCATACAAGATGATAGGAGTGACTAGAGTTTCAAAAAGGAGCTTCTTTTTATCCCACATCATGAGGTTTGTAGCTTTACATTTATTTTCAAGACCAAAGTAAGCTTTCCACCCTCCATTAATCCTTTTCTTAATGCTATAGTTCCAGTTGAGCTTGTGATGAATATCAATTCCTAGGTACTTGTAAGAAGACACTTCCTCCAGGTTGCTATTGTCATACATAAAATTAGCGTATGTATCATTCTTGGATTTGATAATCATAACTTTTTTTTTGTCAGTGTTAACAGTCATACCCATGTTAGAGAAGAAATATTTGAGGAGTCGAAGCTGCTTATCAAGATCAGAAGAACACGTTGCCATAAGGACAATATCATCAGCATAAAGAAGAAGGATGATGACTATTCCAGCTGAGATCGTACCAGCTGATACATGAAAGTTAAGAGGCAGGGAGAGTATACCTCTATTCTCTTCATTTTAGCTTCTGCTTTTATTTTTTGATTACTTTTTCAGGCTTGTATTTTGATTTCTTCACGTTTATATCTGCATAAGGAGAAATGTGCAATAGTTAAAACCAAAATAGCTATGTCACAAATAATCAAGAGTATTATCACAAGAAGCAATCTCTATCTTGGTGAAGGTATTATAGGAGTCACCAGTATACATAAACTAAACTCAAACAGTGTGCATTATAAAAGGGAGTTGAAAATCCAAAGAGAAAGACAATCTAAAAGCACAGGCTTACAAGAGAATCTCATGGCCATGTATTTAGCCTACTCTGCCTCCTCCCATGCTGCAACCCGAGCCTCTAGGACATTCAATTTAGCATGTTCCATATCATTAGTCTTGAGTGATTTAGAATCATCTTGCTCTTAAACTTCTTTACTAGCCCATCCCATGATATTTGACTTTCCCAAATTGTGCACCTAGATCCATTATTTCCCTTCTAGTGCTCTCATGCGAGGTATATACCAAAAAGACTTAAAGAAACTATATAAAAAGACTTAAATAAACTAGCGAGGTATATAAAAAAAGTCTTAAATAAACTAGCGAGGTATATACCAAACAAATCTTATATAATGGTTTCTTTTTATGCTAATGAAAAATCATCATTTGTATTAAAAAACAAACATCTATGTGGCAAAAAAACCTTCAAATTACAAGGCAGTCTTTGAGTTGCACAAGTCGCATACTTGTACTGTTTGGTCATATGAACATGTATGCCTATCCATTTGAAAAATTGTAAAGAAAGTAAACTAAATCAAATAATGACTCCAGCTAGATGCATATGACCATAAATCCCAATCACACCATAAATCAACAGTCTAAAGACTTGCTGCACCACAACGAACATAGTCTTTATTCCCTTCTATATTTAGTAACTCTTCATGTATAAACACAAAAAAGGAATCAATTGACCTGTGAATACTAGTGGGCAATATGCTCTACAGTGTTAAAAATTTAGAAATTATTTCAAAAGAAAATCAACAAAACATAATTACTCCAATACCTGGATCATGACATCCCACCACTTGACCATGCTATCATCACCTGCTGAAAGTAATGAAGTTTGTCCTATGAATAATACCTCACCAATCCAATAAATGGAGACATCCATTACAAAACTAGTGGTTAAAGGACATGTTGATCCTTTGAATAGTTCCTTCCATCTTAGCTACAATATACTATTGAATCATATGCATTACAAGGACGGTGGCATAGAGACTGCTGAAATAATATTTCTACAAGTTCCAGTTTGATCGTGAGCTTCCCATTCTTCATAAATGTGTGAAGGATCTAGGGGAACAATAGATGATGGGTATGGTCTTGTTGGAAAAGATTGATTTAAAAGTTAATGAGTGGATCTCACCTGTAAATGAAGTGACTCATGGAAAAAATGTTAGGACTTTGCTTATCAAAATGGATCAAACATGAGAAAATTCAACATAGGAAAATAAGGAAATGTAGGACTTTGTGGATTAGATTAGAGTCCATAATCCAACAAACCATGGCAATTTAACAACGCAAAATGAATAAGCATTTGATGAATACATGGTTAGGTTCCTGAAGAGGAATCTAATCCTCGGGATTTATGAAAAGATTTTAGATCTGTGACTGCCACGGAGAATATTATGGATACTAAATATAAGGTTTCTCTCATATACCTAAAGTTCTTTTGTGCAGAATCCGAAAACGTCTAAATCTAGCAACATACTTAGTATTGAGCTGACAAAAAGAGATTCCTTTGACATTTTTTACTCATGCCAATATTTTTAATTTTTGAGGTCATATTTAAATAAATGGATGCATATGCAACTAAATTCTTGTGACAAGAATTGTTTATTGTTTTGATTTTCCGAGTCTTAATCCTAGAGTTCAAGTTTTCCATCCCAAGGCCAGTATTTAGTCCACCACTTCTCTAAGTCATGTCTAGTTCTCAATGTCAATTTGTAATGACAAAAAAATAGTATGAATGAATTTAGGTTCCCACGTTCTAATTTTAGGGGTCAACTCACTTGAGATCCATTGGTATGTATCATATGGAAATATAGAAAAATGAAGACAAGTTACTTGGTAGAAAAGATATTGAGGAAGAAAAATGTTACACTTTTCAGTTGCATGGATTTGTTGGAGGATTTTGAGGTTCTCATGCATCCCACAAGAGGTGTTATCCCAATGTGATACCACCGTTATCCCATAACCTAAAATGTAATGGAATTTTTTTTAAGGTTATTCAAAGTAAATTTTTGGGGAATCCAACATTCCACCTCAAACCATAGGAGCAAAGAAATTATGGATTGTAGTTTCTAAGTTAAGTTGATTCAAGAAGTAGAGTTTAAATGAAAGTTTTTATTAGTTTGTAAGAGTGGGTATTATTGGGATTGAACCTAACACCCAAGAATGTACACAGGTCTACAATGAAAAATATTTCACGCCGATGCATCAGATCAATATCTACAACAATGTTGCAAATATCTCCAATTTCTCCTAATATTTCCAAAATTTTATTGAGCTTTAAAGTTTTCTATTGTTCCTGATGTTTTTGGTATTTTCTGTGTTTTTTAGTTCCAAAATTATGCTTGCTGATATTTTTTGAGTTTTTCAGGTCCAAGTTTCTGCCTACTAATATTTTCCCCGACATTTTCCCTAATATTTCCAATATGTGTATATCTGGGTCGTTAGTGATATATCCCAAGATGAAAATTGCAACATTGATCTGGAAAAATATTTGTAGCTAGGGATGCAATTTGGTAAGGGTGGTTGAAAATTGAAAAATGGGTTTGAATCCATTTTGGAAAGCATTTATCTTTCAAGAGAAACTAGAGAAAAAAAACCAAATATGTGGAGAGGTGCACAATGTGAAATACTAAAGTCGTATAACCTTGTTTCTCACCAGGAATGTGTTTCGAGTGCCTCTGTGCACTTCATAAACACTTGTTAGGTTGTTTCAACAGATAGATTTTTCAAAGAAGAATTTTCTTGTTTTGGAACAACTCCAAACTTTTTGGTTTAATGATGAACCTAACAATGTAGAAATGTCAAGGATGTCAAAAGACCCTTGCCTAAATTGTAGAACATTTACATAGTCTATATTCTTGCCTCTAGTGATTGTTTTTCGCCTCTATGTATGTTAATCATCATCATCAACTAAATGTATGTGTGTGCATATGCATAAATACCCAATACACAGCTCAATCAAACAAAAGAAAACATATTTATATCTTGATTTCTGGATCTTCACATTGTCTTCTTATGCTTTACCTTTCAAAACATCATTCAACATACTTCATTTTTTGTCCTGTTGCAATAGTTTCATGTTAGGACCCATCAAATATATTTATGTTTGTTTATGAAAAAAAAAATCTAAATAAATAAAATTCTATTACAATGTAAATTACAATACTATTCAACTATTCAAGTAAATTAATTGTTAAGAATATATCACCTGATAAAACATGGATAACAAAAAATACTATGTATATAAGGCCATCGATCTAATCAAAACTCCATTTCTTGCCTCTTAACTATGGAAATGTTTCTCAACGCTATCTGTAACAAGTTCCGATGGAGGAGTCAAATAGCAATAGTGAAAATAACACAGTAAAAATATAGAAATAGATGTTTTTTAATGTGGTCTTCCTTACCATTCATTGAGCTCCTCTCTGTTTCGAGAATAATTTAATATTCTCTACTAAACATGACCAATCACGTGAAGGTGGAAGCTCTTATGGCCCCTCCCCCCCGTCACATCACTCTCAACTCCCCAAACCCAATGCCTATACTTGCAAATAACAATTTATTTCACTATTACACAAAGCAAATAACAATGCATCTACAATGCAAATTATTTCACTCAATAGTTGAAAAATGCTTTTATTAAATCATTCTTTAAAATATTCATTAAACCATTCAATCATTCAATAGCTGAAAAAACCATTCATTAACTCATTCATTAAAAGATTAATTTAGTCAATGGCAGAAAAAAAAAATCAGTAAACAATTCAGTAAAGCACCCATTCATAAAAGAATGATTTTGTGCTATGCTTTCAAAAATATATTTCAAATTTACAAAAAGTTTTAGAGTGATGGATTTATAAAAGGCCTATGCAGATATTCCGTGGCCTTGGAGTCCTATGTTTCCAAAATTTTCCATTTACCCCATTGCAATGTCAGACCCTTCTTTGAGAGCCTGTCTGCCTCCTTATTTCGCTCCCTGTAAACATGAGTGAAAGAGATTGATTCAAAGAATGAGAGAGAATGGTTTGTCTCTTCAAATAATGCATCTAGAGAAGCAGTTCTACATTTATGTATCTTATTCATCCACTTTATAACCACCATTGAGTCACCATATACTTGTAATTGTCTGCAATTTCTTTCATTGGCAAAACAAAGAAATAAATTCAATGTCATGAGTTCTGCATAGTTGTTGGTTCCAGTTCCCAAGCCCAAAGAATTTTGAAAAAAATGACTTTGATTTAGATATAAGCATGCACCTCCTGAGTTTGTGCACCGAATGCTTGTTTTCTTCCATCCAATTGCTCGACCTCCAGAGTGGTTGATGGCACTTTGCGCTCTGAAAGAGTATTGCGTAAGAAGTGATGTTAAACTAGTTTCAACTTCCAACTCTTGACCCATTGTTTCTTGTGGAAGGATGAATTTTGGTGATAGAACCTCCATCATCCTTTTTAGGGCAAGCTTTTTCTGGGTGCTTGCCAGACCCCTGCAGTTTAGGGAGACAAATTTTATTTGGGCACCCCATTTGGGGCTTGCACTGCTCTAAGCGCCCCGAAAATGGTTGTTTGTTTTCCACTTTCCTGATCCCTGAGCGCCATGCTCTGGTCTATGGAGAGTTGAGATGGTCTTCCTCTCCCTTTCCCTTTGGATGTGATCCTGGCATTTACCCCTAGTCCTTTTGTAGGGATTTTTGGTTTTTGAGGGATAGGAACATCCCTTGAACGAAGGTGGAAACGGATAGAGGAGGACTGAGTGGGTGAGTTATTTTTTATGGTGGAAGGGGTGGGCGAGTCATTCAAAGATAAATCATTCAATTGATTGCTAAGGGAAGAAGTGTTCATACCCGGTGGGGGAGACACGATCGGACGCTGTTCCATCTATTGAGGAGGCCCTTCTACTGCTACTGCTCCTACTCTTTTCGGTTGATCCAATGGTTGTTCTGTGCCCTCCAACCTGAGAGGATTTTCGCCTGAAGCTGTGTTCGGATCAGTTTCTTTGGAGCTCGGGGCCTCTGTTTTCCTAACCCACTTCCTTCTTCCAGTTGTTGAGGGAACAAAGTTTGGTTAGTTTCTTGCCAAATGTCTTGTTTCATGACATTTGTGGCATCGAAACGGGAGCCCTTCATAGTCCAACAGCTGTCTTTTTTGCTTGTTTTTCCATACAAAATTAAAGGCTTCAGGAAGACTGGTTTTGATGTTCAAAGAGACTAGGATCTTGACTACCGTTTTGATTTCCGTTTGCTGAAACGAGAGTTCCGCTTCAATGAAAGTCCCCAGCTCATTCCCGATTTCACTAAGCCAGGACAGGTTCCAGAATTCCAATGGTAGTCCTGGCAGGAAAACCCAGAATGGTATTGTATCCAGTTGCTCTGTTTCCGCATCGAACAAGGAGGTCCACTGCTTTAGCTGAAACAGGGTTTTCCCATATGTCCAGACTCTGCTGCGTATGAGGTCTACATCCTCTCTGCATCTGAATAGGAAGCTGAACCATCCATTTGCAAGTGAATTAATAACTAGGCCTTCACCTTCAAGCCCCGTCCAATTTTTCCTGGCCCATTCCTTTATCTTCCCCAGGGTGGGGTTTCTTCCTCTGATTTTCCCGATTAGGGTTAATCCGTCCATCTCCATTGCTTATTTCATGGTGCACCAGACTCCACAATTTACGTCAAAATCTCTTCTAGAGGGATTTAAACACTGATTATTTCATTTCCTGGAGTTCAATTGTTTGGTGGCTTCTCCTGTGAATGCTCCCTGTGACACTGAAGGATCGATTTCCCTATTTGGGGTTCCTTGTGGTTCCTCTTGGGGAAGTTCGATGAAAACGGTTGCTGCAACTATGCTTTGAGGTTGGAATAATGAGTACGGGCCTCCTCCTAAGGCTGGGTTCAATGGCCGTGCTGCGAACACACCTAGCAGGTCTTCATTTAGTGGAGAAACCAGAAACCTGCTCTCTTCATCTGGTGGAGAAACTGGAATCTTGCTCTCGCTTCTAGCTGTCACATTTTCCAGCGTGTTCTGCACTGTGTCCAGGGACGGTATACGGGTAATTTCCGGTGAGGAGAAGATGTCGAGCTCTTGCTACCATGGGTCAACAGAGTTGTCTTCCATGTCTACCGGACCTACTCCCAATTCACAAAAACCTTTGAACAGACTGTCCAAAATGAAAATGAGTCATTTCTTATTATATAGTATTATCTATTATATTTTTTTTATAAACCGCCCTTCGGATATCCAACGCATCAGTGTCGGATAACCACCAGTTTTTCTTTCGCAGACGTTTACAAACCGCCCTGGTAGTGTCAGTTCCCCGTTGGATATCCGACGCATCAGTGTCGAATATCTGCTAGTGTCACTTTCGCAGACGTCGACGATACGACGCTGGTAGTGTCGGTTCCCTGACACTAACAGGGTCGAAAATCCAGCTCACTTGTGTCGGATATTCGACGGCTCTATAAATATTTTGTTATTAGCATTCTGATGATTGATTGCTATTCGACACATCCCTGTGAAATGTCGGACGATGTCGGATTCTGTCATTGGATTTTGGGTTCAAATCTTGTAGTGTCGGTTCAAATGATCTTTCACTATTTGGGATTTTGAAGAAAATTAAACACTCTTTTTTCACAACAAGACACATTACATGAATCATGCAGATAAAGTGGCTTGTGTATATCATCATAAGATTGAGAAACTAAAAATACCATGTACTATTAGAGGATGGAGGGATAAGAGAGGACATAGGATACCTATTACACAAATAGTTTATCTATTGAAAGTATGGATACCTATTCCACAAAAAAATTTAAGAGATGAAGTAGGATCCCTGGCTAAGATGAAGATTCAATTGATTCTTGATGCGAAAACTTGTGAATAAGTGACCATACAGATAGAATCCAAACTACAAAGATAAAGTAAACAAAAACTGGACATAATGTTGAGTAGATGTATAACTTTTCTAATGAAGGACTCATAGTGGACTAGTATTATGGTGATTTATAACAAGCATAAAAGACAAATTTAGGTCTATGTGGACCTCATATCGTTGAATGAAACTTGTGTATGTGACCTCTTTCCCACACCATTCATATATGACTTTTTGTAGAATGTGGGATGATGAGAATCTTATTAAGGATACCATTATAAAATAGAAGCAAACAAAAATAACAATAGAACATGAGATTAATGTGGAAACCTTATTATGCGCAGGTAAAAACACATAACAATGATAACTTCAGTTTGATTATTACTTGGAAAAGAACTTACAATGATTTTTTATTTGATAATGCCAAGGGTCATTTCTATTTTATAGAATATGTAAGAGGGTTCCAAAAGGAACCATTATACACTGGAAGGTTCCACATTTTTGTTCCTTGTAGGCCCCCAAACATCTAATCTCGGTGGTGCCACCCTTGGACCACTAGGAAAGGGGGGATTTCCTTGCCTCCACGACTCCCTCAATGCATATGAAACACACATTGGGTTAACCATGTACCACACTATGGGAGAATATTGGAGATATGGATATTGGATGCACCTCCAAACAACAATTAAGTCAATATTGAAAAAGACAAAAAAAATACAATGTATTAGCAGTGGAATGAGGGTCGTTCACTTATAATGTCATGCCATTTGGATTAGAAAACAAAATTGTTATCGTTTCATTTATTGTGGTCATTGCGTTTAAGGAATTATAGTACAAAATTTATTCGAGGTGTAATTATATGATTGGAATATTTTTTAGCCTCTTAAAAATCACATTCAAGTTTTAAGATTAATGCTAGATAGGTGCAGACAGTTGCTAATTTTGTTAAATTTGAGAAGTTTTGTTGGGACACGCGATCTGAAATGAGGGACTGCTCATAGACCAATAAAATATTCTTGTGATTGTGGACATACAACCCCCTACATCTGCAAAGGCCTTGTGTGCAACACTTTGGATACATAGGGTGCTATCGCAAGTTCATAAAAAATTATGCACACGTTATAGAGCCATTGTATAAAAAGTTAATAAGAGATGTGGAATTTTTTTAGAATCAGGGGTTATTGTGGAGAAATTGACTCAATTGTGAGAAAATTCTTCTTTCCTTGTAGGTTATGAACAAGACCTCTGATAAGATGATGATTAGTATGAAAAATACTTATATATTGAAGCTAAAATACGAATGGAACAAAATCTATGAGCTACTAATAACAAATTCAAGATACTAAAATTATATTCAAAAAATAAAATGGAGGGAAAGCTTCAACTTTATTGTAAATTTTCAATGGAAGGAACACATACATTCGTATCATCTTGAGAAATGATGTTAGTAGATAGCATCCAACACTCCCTTTGGGAATGGCCGTTTAATTCTCGAAATTTCTCTCAAACATACTTGTGAATGCTTACACAATGGAAGGAGTCAAGCAAGCATGAAAGCCAAGAGATAGTAGGAGAATAAATGGAGATGATGTGTTCTGATTCAATTCCTATAGGATAACCTTGCTCTATTTTTCCTTATGAAATAAATTCTCAAGGATTAATTTTATAGCTAAAATGGAGCTCCTCAAAGAATGAGTTCCAAATGTGAAAGCTTCACCCACTAAGTGGTTCAAAAGTACAAGAATGTGGCCCATTAAGGCCCAAATACCTAGTAGGTGAGCTTAATTTGACCTGTTTGGTGTCCAAATGTAATTGATCATCATTAATGCACCACATAATTTATGAGTTTGTGCTTTTGTAGGGTCACATGAGTTTTAAGTGATTTTTTGTGCCATTCTGCTCAAGCACTAGATCTTATAGGTGTGCAACTTGAGTAAAAGTTAACTACGCATTGGTATTTCCTTTCCATGTTTTGACTAGTGATTAAAAAAATCCTTGTGAGGTCCATGATGTAAGGTGACGATGTCCTTCAACAATGGATATGAAAAATGTCACACATGTGTGAAACTTAGGCGATAAAAATGGTGTCAAGAAGTGTTTTATATATTGAAGGAAAAATTGGTTGTTACACCCATTTTGGTATCCCTAATTGGAGAATTTTTTTTTATCTGCATGTAGATGCTTCAACAATTGTACTTGGCACAATGCTTGTGTAACAGGATAAGGTAACATTGGTCATCCTATTTCCTTTTCTAGTAGAAAATTATTTAATGCATAATGTCATTACACAATTACAAAGAGAGAAAACCTTGCAATCATATATGCATTCCAAAAGTTTAGACATTACATTTTAGGTAATGCGATTAAGTGTTTAACTAATAAATTTGGGTTCAAATACTTAGTCAATAAGACAATGTTGCATGGGTAATTTTCAAGTGGTTGTGATTATTAATGGATTTGTATTTTGAAGTGGTATTTAAGTTTGGGAAGCATAACATGGGAATTGATCACTTATCTAGGTTGGAATCAGGGGAAAGTGGAGGTAATATTGATGATGATTTTCATATTATTCACTTATTTTAGATTGAGGTGGTGCTATATCGATTAAAAAATATTGTAGATTTCTTGGCAATTGGAAGGGAACCTGAAGATTATACTTATGCACAATGTTGATAGTTGGTTACAAACTTATTTCATACCATTTCTACAAGCTTGACATAGGTGGAATGATACACATATGTGTTTTTGAGCTTAACAGAGATGTAGTTTTGTTTACATGAAGGGGTTGCATGAGGTCATAATACAAGGAAAGAAACAACCAATAAAGTCTTATACATAAGAATATGGTGGCCTTCCTTATATTAGGATGCAAACAAATATTGTAAATGGTGTGATGTCTATCAATGTGTCGAGAAACTATCCAAATGAGATGAATTTCCCTTATGCCATGTGGTGTTGTTGGAATGTCTTGGGAAGTGAGATATAGGTTTTGTGGGATTGATCAACCCTCATACATGGAGGATTTACACATACTACACTATCACTAAAACATAGTTTTTGACTTCCTTAACTGAAGAAATGTTGTTAAAACATTGCATATTAATAACTGTTGCATGCTTCATTTTGAAAAACATAATAAATAGTTTTGCATGCCTAAGGTTTCTTATGAGTGATCAAGGTACACATTTAATTAGTAATACAATTATATCATTGAACCAATAATTCATGGTACATCATAACAAAAGTACACCATATCATCCATAGCCTAATGGAAATGTAGAGGATTTTCATAAGATTTTGGAGAAGGCCTTGACAAAAACATGTAATGTGGAATGAGATGATTAGAATGAGCATATTATTGCACTTTTATGGGCATATAGGACCACTTATAAGAGGTTGAAAAACCACCTCTCATTTCAACTAGTATATTGGAAGGAAGTAACGATGAACTTATAGTTTGTTATTCCTAGTTTACAAATTGCAATAGCCATGAACATGAAAGTCATTTGAGTCTGTTCAAATGAGGTTGGAGGACCTCACGAGGTTAGAGGAACATTGGTTCATTTAAATGTTCCACTAGATAATAGGGAAGAAAAGTCAAAAGTATTGGTATGGTCATAAGAGTTTTTCCAAGGAAATGGAACGTGAATCACTAGTTTTATTTTATGACAACAAGTTATTTAGGGAGATAGGGAAACTAAATATGATATGGTTAGGACCCTTCGTATCACATACATGATCATAGAAGGTGGTGCAATGAAGTTGAAAAATTTGGATGACCGACCAATGAAGGGCCTAATGATTGGTAGTCTTAAATTCATACTTTGGTCATCTAGAAACCTAGTGATAGATGGTGTAATTGAAACACTTGTACTATAGTAGTTGTAGTAGAGTTTGAAAAAGGAAATTTACAATGGAAATCCAATAGGACAACAATTTTACTTTTCTTGATGTTTTAATTAATTTCCAACTTGATGGTTACCTTTCTCATTAAGTGTATTGTAAAAAGACTCATATTGATATATATATATACATGCCCAATCGCAACACCACCCAACTCAAAAATCAGTTTTTCTTAAAACTCTCATTACCAAAGTTATTCACTTTTTTTGACCCCTATCACTGAAACAAAGTCCCACCTCACTAATTCCCTCCTAACCAATGGATATTCATTATATCTCATTACTAAAACTTTTTGATGTTGTCCTTCATCCTAAATCCATGTAAACCAAACCTAATTCCTAACCTTGACCTGTAATTTCTCTCTCTTCTATTGACATAATTACTAATCACATTTCTAAGATCTTAATGAGAAAGAACATCAGAATGGTATTTATAACGTACATAACCCTAAATTAGTTATTTAGAAGTGTTAAAGACAAATTTGCACCCCTTCTCTCCCAAGGGGTCTACCAAATTCCTTATTCTTGTGAAAAATACTACATTTGACAAATTGGAAGATCCATCCAAGCTAGACTCAAAGAGCATATAACTGACACTAATTATAACCACCTCAATAAATATGGTATTCACTTCTACAACACTAATAAACTCATCTACTTTGAGCAAGTTAAGGTTTTCACTTCCACATATCATTACTCTTCACACATCATAAAAAAAAACTCTTGAAATAGAAAAACACTGTAACGATTTTAATTGTGGAAACCTTTAATCCACCAATTCACTCATTAACACTCATTAATCCATTTTCTAATCCTTCTAGTTTTATCCCTTGTATGTCCCCTTTTTTACGCTTTAATATCCTTATATTTCCCTTTTAATGTTAATATTTTTATCCCAACATTTCATTTATTCTTTAAAATAAGTTTGATTCCACCTTTCTCTTCATTTCATATCCATTTAATATTTTTAATCATGTTTTTTGTTTCTCACCTTGACCCTTATACTCTTTCCTATTTATTTATATTTATATATATCCCCCCTAACTAAACCTCTTTTTATATTTTTATCTCTTCTTTAATTTTATTCATGTCCAATTTTTCTGGACTTTAGCCTTGATTCATTTTTAACTCAACCGTAGGTCATTAATTACTGTTAACTAAATTCCAATGGCCGTTTACATCAATCTATATATAAGCACCTATAATCACTCTTTTCTAACATTTCTTTAGATTTTATGTGTATCCCTTAATGATGGGTAGAGTGTCCACTTGAAATGTTGGGACGTTTCTAATTAGAGAACCCAATTCTAGTAAATAGATAATATCACACTTGTAGACTTAAAAAATTCTTATGAGATTTAGTTAGTTGTGGGGACCCTTGACACCTCTAACATTAAGGTAGAGAAAAATCATTCGGGAATTAAGGGAAGGGTATTCCTTGCTCTAAGGTGTTAATTGTCTATTGTTTAACTTCTTTCAATTTGTTCTTAGCCTTTGATTTTTACAAGGTTATATGGGACATCCTACCAATTGAGTTTGGAATGTGTTTCTCCAAATCCAAATCCCTTCCAACTTCTTCATGTGCCTTCTCATAATCTCTTTTAGAGTGTGGTTGGTAATTCAATTTAATAGGAAGTGTTAGAGTATTAATCCACCTTAGTACCATGGTCATACACCTAGGATACTTTTTCATCTAGGCTATGTCGATCAACCTTGGTCGATTGTGTGTTTTTGTCTCATTTACTGATAGTTGAGGTGCTCCACCTTGATCATTCTGACCGTTGAGGTGCTCCACCTTGATCATTCTGACCGTTGAGGTGCTCCACTTTGACCATTCTGACAGTACATATTCCCTTATTGATGACAATTAGTCTTGGTGCTCTCCCCATCCCTTAAATCAGGGAACCTGTTTGACCATGGGCACTAGTGCATGTATTTGGTTGTTTTTGGCCTTCCTTGAGAATTTATTTCCTCCTAGAGCCTATCCCACTCACACGTGTGCTCACTCGCGCGTAGTATGCCCTCATTTATGATCCAACATGCTCTAGCGATGTTCATACTAGAATTCATGACTGTTTGTGATGGTTTGGGAGCTTATTGGTCCACCTAAGGGAGTTTTGGGGTCAAATCCTATCCTGGCACATGCATCTGTCCAGATGGCCTCCATAGGATAACTTTTTTCTCCCAATTTATTATAAGTATGCACCACACATATGTACAAGTTGTACACTAATAGAAACATCAGTTATTGGCACCTTCTATGTGTGTTATTTTGCTGTCTTTTACTGTTTTCTTGCATATTTTGTGAATAAATTAGATTGTGAAGATTCCATTAGCTCCTAGATATTGTTGTGAATCATATTTTCACATGGTATAAGAGCTCTTTGGAGTTGTAAATAAAATACAAAGTGTTTGAGTTGCTGTTTAGGGCATTTTTTAGAAAAATTTGAGTGTTTGCATTGCAGGTAGAACCAATGTTTATGTCAGTCAGTGCGCAATCAGAAATGGAGAAGACTCATGTATTTCTTACTACATTAAAATATTTCGAATGGAAGGACAAAATGGTGATCCAACTGAGGTCGAAAGGCCTGTACAGAGTCACCACGGGAACCGAGACCGAGCCCAACTTTGCTGTGGAGAAATTGAAGTACTTCGACAGACTTGATGAGACATTTGGGATACTTTGTCTTAGTATTTCGAGGGATATGATCTTCTATGTAGATAGTATTGGCACACCCAACTAATTATGGCTCAATATTGAGGCATTTTTTCAGGAAAATTGATGAGATGATATGCCACCTACTTGAAAATGAGTTGATCTCACTGATCCCAACTCACTTTGAGACGATCCATGACTTCTTCACCAAGTTCAAATCATTGGTGTTTCAGCTGAAACAATGTGGAATCAATAAGAAAGAATAGAAAATGATATTGTATATCCTTTCAAAGCTAGGGCCAAAGTATTCCATGTTTGTATCAACATTCCATTCAGGCAAGATGGCAATTCGAAATTGGAGAATGCCTCCACTGACAGACTTCATGAAGTATTTGACTCAGGAACAAGACAAGCTAGTGAAAATGGGTACCATCAAATCCAGTAAGGATCAATCTCTTTCTATAGTAATATTGAATCCAACTAAATGAAAGAAGAAATACAAGGATTCAAAGCAACAAAGATTGAAGGAGAAGAAGCATTCAGATACAGAAAGCTTAAGTTCAACTGATGAGGATTAGAAATCCAAGAGACGGAACAATAAGAGAGAGAATACCAAATGTGATTATTTCATAGGTTCACATCATGAAAAATATTGCTTCAAAAATAATATGGACATTATGACCAAGCTCCTTGAAGAGAACAATATTGAGGTTCCATATTTTGCAAGAAGAGGGGAGTGCAAGCCCTCCTTGGAGCAAGAAGATGGTAAGCGCTTGTATGGTTTGGGTGCAAGGGAGAAACCTATTTCTAATGTCTTTGTTTCATATGCCTTTGTTTATTATTTACATTCTGATATATCAGATTCTGAAAACTCCATCCCTTCCTTGGAAGAAACCCCAAATAGTTCACCAAAGTTTCCTCCAAAAACTAGTCATTTTTCACTAGTTTCTGACTTGTCTTCTGAAAGCTCTTTCCCACTCCATTCAGATACTTCTTATTCTGATTCTTAAGGTGATATAAAAAATTAAATTCAGGTTATGACAGTCATATACTCATTTCCCAAACCACTTGATACCCAAAATACCCAACAACCCTCAAGTTTGCTAGTTGGAAAATCTCAAAATTGCCTTGTTTCCAATACTATGTCACTTGTATATGTTGTTCTTGTGTATTGAATATCATTCATTGGATGGATATCCATGTCATTGGACTTCATGGGACTTCTTTTCCACATGTCTAGACTTTATCTCACCACCTATGGTTCAAATTTCAAATCTCCAGACCATCCAAGATCACTCAATTATTAGTGTGATCTAGTTGCCCACTCTTTTCCCACTATGGACCCATTCTCTCATGGAGACACTATACCTAAGATATTTTCTGCAGTATATGACATATATTATGGTATTTCAGAGCCTCATGATATTTTTTACAGAGTTATGAAGGTGCTTCATCAAATTGGGAAGAAGATTCATGGTTTAATTCATGATATGGAAGCTACACATGAGGCTGATTTTGTTGAGTCTTTTGATGCTCTTTGGGAAAGAGTTTGCAAAGGTATATTTTCCATCACTGATTATGTTTCCATATCAAAGTATGGTTTCAGAAAAAATAATTCTTATGATTCTGCTCCATCAACAAATTATGACCTTCAAGGGGCCTCTCCACATGTTCTTTGTCTACAACACATTGATGCATTAATGCTCCACAAAATCTTCACCAAGTCCATCACCAAGAAGTTGTTCTTTTAGATCATTCAAGTGAAGAAGAGGAAATTTTGAAGACATTTTTATAATCTCTGTCTCATGTCCATTTTATAGGGGAGGTTTTGTTCCCACAAGGTTTTCCTCCTTACCTCAGTTATATGGGCTAATTTTTTTTGTTGTTGTATGAGGTGACTTGAGCCTTATTTTCCAAGGCCTCCATAATATTTTGGTATAAGTTGTACTAAATTAGGCTTAAGGGGGGGGTTTATAGTATTAATCCACCTTAGTACCATGGTCATACACCTAGGATACTTTTTTAGCTAGTCTATGTTGATCAACCTTGGTCTATTGTGTGTGTTTTGACTCATTTACTGATAGTTGATGTGCTCCACCTTGATCATTATGAAAGTTGAGGGGCTCCACTTTAATCATTTTGACAGTCCATATGCCTTCATTGATGATATTTATTCTTGGTGCACTCCCCATCCCTTAAATCAGGGAACCTGTTTGACCATGGGTGCTAGTGCATGTATTTGGTGGTTTTTGGCCTTCCTTAAGCATTTATTGCCTCCTAGAGCCTCTACCACTCACACATGTGATCACTCATGTCTATACCACCCTCATTTATGATCCAATATGATCCAACCATGTTCACACTAGCATTTGTGACTGTTTGGGATGGTTTGGGAGCTTATTGGTCCACCTAAGGGGGTTTTGGGGTCAAATCCTAGCCTGACACATGTATGCATCCAAATGGCCTCCATAGGCTAATGATTTTCTCCCATTGTATTATAAGTTGTGCCACACATATGTACAAGTTTTAAACTAATATAAACATCAGTTATTGGCACCATCTATGTGTGTTATTTTTCTCTCTTTTAATGTTTTCTTGCATATTTTGTGAATATATTAGATTGTAAAGATTCCCTTAGCTACTGACCTTGATGTGAATCATATTTTCACAGGAGGATTATGGGAGGGTTTATTTTTAGCTTGGTCATGAATATTGCATCCATTTTCTATTGTTACAAAAATTGGGTGATGGGTCAAGGCCTTTGGGACAACCTCGAGGACAAACACTAGATTATTAACTAGATTTGTAGAATTAACAATCCCTTGTGATTTAAAACCATCCTTTTTATTCTCCTTCCCCTAAGTTGGGTCCCCATCCCTAGGGAATTCTATATTTTGATACAAATCAAGCTTACAGAAATTTGATAGGTTAACTTGCTCTCCAATTCCTCCAACTTTTGTCTCCAACACTAGGACATTAGATACATTCGACAAAAAATGGTGCTATTTCGGCTTTAAAACATTGTTTCTTGTCTCCTTCGCCTTAACGGGTTCCCAGACCCTAGTGTTCTCTAGAGTAGGTTATGGTCCTTACTTGATGTTTTCTATAGGGATAAAGTGTTCTAGAAATTCAATTGTGGAACCTCTATCCTTTTTTAGAAAACAAATAGGAGGGGAAAGTGTGTTCATAAATTCAATAATGTTCGATGGTGAAATTTTAAAAGTATCAGGGGCTAAGGGAGTAGAGATCAACCTATGGACCTCCCCATATCCAAGAACCCATAAAACAATATCATCTCCTTGCAATCTTGTTTTTACATCACCCTTGGAGCTTGCAAGATAACCTTATAAATTCTTTTAGTCCATAATAAATTGAATGAGATTGGATCCTTTCCAATTCTTGGACAGACAACTTGCAAGTGTTTAACCTCATCATACCATGCAAACCTAAATGAAAATTGCTAGCAATCTAATATTTGATGGAAATTCCACATATTCCACTTCATGAATACCCATTTCTACTAGTACATTTGTTATTCTTATGTCCTCAAATTATAACTAACCCTCCTTGAAGGCTACATATCTTCTAATGGAATCACCTATCTACCACATAATGTAGTTGGTCTAAAGCATAAGCAGATTACCTAGTAAGAGAAACCAAACCTTTTATATATAAATGGGCCCTTGACGATGATAAAAGGTAAGAAAACATGGATTGATACATATACCCAAAGACCCCCAAATACATCACTTTTATAGCACTTTCTCCATGTCCTCCTTACCTCTCAAAACAGAACAAACCTAATATTTTGTTGAAGTTTGTGTAACTTCAAAAGATATTCTTGATGTATTATTGTTGTACTTCCTTCGAGAAATATTCATATTGTAACTGATCATTTAAAACCATAAAATAATTCAAGTGAAAGTAAACAAGTCAGCCCCACCTAAATTAATAGATAAAGCATCCCTAGTTACCGAGTAAAACTGCCCCAACATTGGGTAAAACTGCCCCAGTAAAGTCAACCCAGTTAGTGAAAATTCAGCCAGAAGAGATTATAAATAAGGAGGGCACATTCCTCATTTGTATACTAAGCAAGTTCTGTTAGGATTAATTGTAATCCTCCCTCGACCACCATAGTCTAAAAGTCATTTTCGAGCTTAGCAGTCTATTGCCACTTCATTAATGCCATGGGGAATTCATTTGTGGCCCACCTACCACTTGATGCACCTATTTGCATGATTTTAGGAGCTTCAAATGCCAATCTCTATAATTTAGGAGTCCACACCGAATCATGGGAATCCCATCATTAGCTCACCCTAGTTTGTGTTGAGTTACCCTATGGATATCAGTTAGTTTATCTTCAGTTAGCCTAGCACCAAATTTGCTTGATTTAAGGAGGTTAGGCACCTTTCCCTACCTACCTTGATCATTTAACTGGCTGAGAAATGATTTAGTTGTCGTGAGTTACAGTAGTGATATTCTAGTGGTGATTTTCCCATATTGAGTTAACACTAGAGTTAGTTCAAGTTGGTGAATTTGAATCATACCTAGTGGATTTGAATTATCCTTATCATATCATCATTGTGTTACACATAGATTAATGATAATGGATGTAATGTTATGTTGAGCACTTTTGTCTCTTGTATGTTTAATTTCTCCATGAATGTTTGATCAATGTACATTGAATTGCTTCTTTCTTCTTCAACCTTCTTTCACGATGATTTCATTCCATCCATAGGATCCTAAGCTTTGCTAAATTGAATATGGTAGCAGAGAAGGTAATCAGACCAACTTCAATCCTCAGAAACTTCCATTGATGCACCAAAAGCAACTGGGTTCCACATAATTCCTGGTATCTTTGGCTTGCTCCCTCTATATTTTGTCTAGAAAATTATATCCAGGTGTGATGCACCCATAGAATGTGCACATGTCGAAGTAGAGAGTGATTGAATTGTTTTGACTTCGAATTGAAGTGGTTTTGTAGGTAAATTGAAGAGTTTCTAAGAATTGTGCTTCTCCTTGAAGCTGCAAGATGGAGAATTCAACAACCTTGACACCTAGGATCCTCACACCCTTCAACTATCTTGATTGGAGGGATGGTATGTAGATAATGTTGCACAAAAAAGGTATGTATAGGGTTGCCATGGGAAAGGAGGTCGAAACCCAACAACCTCTTAAGAAGTCGAAGTCATTGACCAAGTTGGATGAAGCATTTGGCTTCATGTGCATTCATACATATAGAGAGTTACTCTTCCATGTTAATGGATTAAAAACTCCAAAGGAAGTATGAAAATATCTCGAATCTTTGTTTGGAAAGAAGGATGAGTTGAGAGGCCATATTATGGAAAATGAACCGATTTCTCTTCTTCCCAACAACTTCGAAACCATGCATCATTTCTTCTCTAAATTCAAATCCTTGGTCATGCAATGCAAGCAATGTGGGATTGACAAGAAGGGTGAGAAATTGGTGCTCTCTATTTTGAGAAAACTTGGCCCATAATTCTCAGTGTTCATATCCACCTTTCACTCCGAGAGACTGAAAAATCCAAACTGGAAAATGCCATCACTTGATGCCTTCAAAAAATCTCTTATTCAGGAACACGATAAGATGATATAGATGTGAGCTCTCAGTGCCTCCAAAAATAAATCTATCTTGGCTGGGGAGACAAAGAATGCGCAAGAAAGAAGGAATTATAAAGGAAAGGATAAGAGAAACAATGAATTAAAACCTAAGGAAGAGTTTGATCCATCAGATGAATCCTCAGGCTCTAAGAAGGATAAACATCAGGGGTTTGAAAAGGGAAAGTGATCCTAATGTAAGAAATAAAACCATACAAATAAATGTTGTATGAAGAATACCATAGATTAGATGTTAAGACTCCTTTAACAACACAATGTTTCCCTCCTTGAAGGTGTAAGGAAGGTTGATTTTGGATACAAGATTGAATATCATGAGAGATTCCATGCACTGAAGGCTGGATTTTCAAAATCTCATGCCTTCCTCATTGATTCAGGAGCCTCCAATCATATGGTTTCATACAAATAATTGTTCTCTTCATTAAATCTTACTAATGGTCCAAGTATTCATATGGGAGATGACACTCAAATATGAGTTGAAGGGAAGGGTACAATGAAATTAGAGCATGGAGTGTTCAAGAATGTCCTCTATGTTCCCTCTTTAGAAACAATTTTTTTCTCTGTATATTAGATGACTCATACAGGCTCACCAAAGTGAGTTGTATTTGATCTCGACTAAGTGGAGATCTCATATATCTCATCTGGAAAGCTGACAACGAAAGGTGTTGCAAACCATCCCTCCAAGGCATATGAATTCTCACACTTTCTACCATACTCAGATCTAGTGCAATATCAACTACCATTTGAAAGGGAAGGTAAATTCATTCTACCTAAAACTTTTGCATATGATAATGTTTCCATTAATGTTTCAGATTCAGAATCTGAAGCAGAGGACCAAGTTGAATAAGTTTTTGGAATTGAAGATGAAGTTCAATCAGATCCAGATCTAGATCATTAGAGGAAATTTCAACTGAAAATGGGCCTTTTAACTCTAATTCAAATTCCATGTCATCATGTGTTAGCCAATTAAATTGATTTAAATTTTAAATACCGTATAGGTCTTAAACAATTTTTTAATATAAATTTGGGGATAGGTTGTTGATGTATTTGTAACTTCAGAATGTATTCACTTGTATATCTTATGTATTGTACCCCGATGTTTATTCCGAGAAGTGTCTATAATGTACTTGAGTCATGTCATGCCCCGATGTTCCTATCGAGAGATTCAATAATGTAAACAAGTCATGTAAAGTCATTGTGGGTAACCCTCCTATTGATCAAGGGTTAAAGTCCCTGCAGTTGTGGGATCCTAGGGTTATTAGACTCTCCTAGAGAAGTCGGCCCTAGTGAGTTATTGCCAAGTCGGGAATTAGTATAAATAGAGAGGGAGATTCTCTATTTATCATACACTCACTCAGACTCATTTTTAGAGCATAAATGAGAGAGAAGAAGTTGTTGGGACAAGAGAGAGAGAGACTACTGTTTTCGGGAGATCATATTACTGTTTTTGGGGTTTTACTTTTGGTGTTGATTCTATCTCTAAGGTAGTTGCAGGGTTTTCTCTTTTATGGTTTCCCCGAGGAAAAACTATGTGTTCTTTGTCTCTTATGTTTAATTGCTGTGCTTGTTATTCTCTCAGTTAAAGATCCTAAGATAATGCTAGCTTAAATGATAAAAATCTAACATGGTATCAGAGCTAACCTAAGAAGAAGACACTGTGCAGCTGCAGAAACTAGGGCTTCCTACTTTTTGGATATCTCTCCATATATTTTCAGCAAAATAAGGTTGGGATGACTCTCCTCTCCAGAGCGCATCTTTCTGTCGAAGCAGAATCTGATTATGAGCATTTTCAGTTTTTGACCCGACATTACTGCCGAAAATTAGGGCTTTCCACAGAAGTGGAATTTTTGAGTGAGCCCAAACCTGGATTGATCTCCTCCCCAAAATTAAAGTTTAGAGATCAAGATCAAAGTTTTTGGTTGGACAAAACTCCAAGAAAGTCAAACCCTAATCTACTCCTGAACCAGCTCTACAGAAATTCAGCTCCAGATACAGATCCGACATATTAACTTGGTAAGATAAAAATATTTTGTATTTCCATTTGAGGTTCTCAGTTAAGATGTATCATCATACCAAGCTTGATGAAAATCTTGATGGAGCTAATAACTTCCGAGCCTGGAAGTATAGGATCTCCCTGGTCCTAGAAGAAAATGAGTTGGACTCGTAAATCAATGAGGAGGTCCCAGTTATAGAGAGAGATGAGGCTAAGGCCTTACACAAGAATAAATTGGTCATGGCTAAAAGAATTATTGCTGATTCAATCAAGGATCACCTCATACCACAGGTGTCCTCGCTAAAGACACCTAAAGCTATGTTTGATGCCCTGACCAAACTATTTGAAGGAAAGAACATAAACTGGAAGATGACTCTGAGAAACCAATTGAAGAATGTAAAGATACAGAATGTGGAGACTATCCAGTCTTACTTTACAAGGGTCTCTCAGATCAAGGAACAGCTGGAAGCGGTAGATGAAGAAGTAGAGAATGCCGAAATTGTGATGACCACCTTGAATGGTCTCCCTAGGGCTTGGGACTTTTTCATTCAAGGGATCTGTGCTAGAAAGAAGCTAGTCAAGTTTAGTAGACTATGGGAGGAATTCTCACAAGAAGAAGCTCAAATATTATCATGAGAAGAAAAGATGGGAAGTGAAGATCAAGCTCTCACAGTACAATCCAAGAAATCCAGAACAAGCCATCATAGAGGTAAGCACTCTCACTAGAAGAATAAATTTAGAAAGTCTAAAGATATGTCTAAGTTAATTTTCTATACATGTGATGAAAGATGACACTTTGCAAGAGATTGTCCTAGAAACAAAGATATATCTCTCAAGAAGAAGGGAAATAAGAAAAGACATCATGCTCATGCTGCAGAAGATGATGAGCCTTCCAAGAAGAGAATCAGACAAGACTGATGATTCTTCAAGTGATGAAGAATATGTTTTTATTTCCGCTCTCACGGAAAAACATGACACATGGAAGCAATGATTGGCTTATAGACAGTGGGGATTCTAAACATATGACAGGATTCAAAGAATCCTTTGTGAAACTATCAGAACATGAATCACCCCACAAGGTGAAACTTGGAGATGACTACCAGTATCCAATAAAAGGTAGTGGGGTATCCTCCTATAAGCTAGATTTTGGAAAGTCTATAAAGATGAAGGATGTATTGTTTGTACTAGGACTAAAGAATAACCTCCTCTCCATATCTGCATTAGATGCAAAAGGCATGAGGGTTGCATTTGTAGATGGCTAAGTTCTCATGTGGCCAAAGGGAAAGACCATTGATGATGCAGTAGTGATTGGGGAACAAGAAGGAGGTCTATACAAATTGAAGGGCCAACCAGAACAAGCTTTGGTCCATGAATCAGTAGAACCAAATGAACTTTGGCATAGAAGGCTTGCACATGTGCACTACCACTTGCAAGCAAAGTTGTTGAAGGACTTCCAGAAATTCAGACAAAACATGACGGTGTCTGCAAAGGATGTGCGAAGGGAAAGAACACAAAGAAGAAATTTCCAAGCAACGAGAGCAAAGAAAAAGGAGTCTTAGAAATCATTCACTCCGATGTATGCAGTCCGATGTCATCCAGTTCATTAAGCGGGTATGTACACTATGTTTCTTTTATTGATGATTTTTCTAGGAAGACATGGATATACTTCTTAAAGAACAAAGATGAAGTATTCAACAAATTCAAGGAATTCAAAGCCTTGATAGAGAACCACATAGAAAAGAAGATCAAGACCTTTCGATCAGATAATGGCAGAGAATTCACATCAAATGAATTCAAAGAGTTATGCAAGTATTTAGGGATTAAGAGGGAGTTATCTACTCCATACAATCCACAACAGAATGGGGTTGCAGAAAGGAAGAATAGAACAAGCATGGAAGCTGCAAGGGCCATGCTTCATGATCAAGATCTTCCCATGCATCTATGGGCAGAAGCTGCCAGAACAACAGTGTATGTACAGAACCGTACTTCACACAGAGTACTCGAGAACAAGACACCTAAAGAAGTCTTTTCCGGCAAGAAACTAGAAGTCAGCCATCTCAGAATATTCGGCTGTCCTGTATACATACACATTCCAAAAGAAAAGAGGACGAAGTTAGATCCTTCAGGAAAGAAGGGCATATTTATGGGATACTCTAAAAGCTCGAAGGATTATAAAATATACTTCCCAGGATTCAAGAAGATCAACATCAGTAGAGATGTAACATTTGACAAAGATTCAACTTACATCAAATCCAGAAAGAGACCTACTGAAAAACTTGAAGAAATAGAAGTACCCAGAATTCATGACACAACCATGAATGAAGAAATTCGAGAAGAAGATCGAGAATTAGAAGAACCTCAAGAATATGTAGATCCACATTAGGAGAAGAATCCCCACAAGAGGAAACATTCTTGGGTATGAGAAGCTATCCAAGGTGCAGAAAGATATGGGGCTCTAGAAGAAAATCACAAAGAAAGGAAAAGAACCAGGTCATGCTTCAGTTATGTATCCTTTTTATGTGACTTCATCGATAAAGAACCTTCCAACTATGAAGAAGTAACAGAAAGAAAAGAATGGAAGGATGCTATGATCGAAGAGTACCAATCGATCATGAAGAATGATGTTTGGGATGTTATTCCAAGACCAGAAGGGAAGTCTGTTGTAACTTCCAAATGGATCTACAAGGTCAAGCATGTTGCAGATGGCAGCATAGAAAAATATAAAGCAAGATTTGTGGCTTGTGGATTCTCCCGGAAAGAAGGGATAGATTAGGAAGAAACTTTTGCACCTGTAGCCAGATACACTTTCATCAGATCAGTACTTTCTCTGGTTGCAGTAATGAAATGGAAGATACACCAGATGGATGCCAAGACTGCTTTATTGAAGGGTGTAGTGGAAGAGGAAGTGTATGTGGAGAAGCCACTTGGTTTTGAGACACATGACATGGAGACTCATGTGTGTAAACTGAAGAAAACCCTGTACGGTTTGAAACAAGCACCTAGGACATGGTATGGCATAATTGATAGCTTCCTATACAGTTTGGGATTTACCAAGAGTAAAGTAGATCCCAACCTTTTCTACAAGGTTGAAGATGGTAACCCAGTGATACTCCTACTGTATGTAGATGATCTGTTTGTAACATGTATGGATGGGTTGATTGCTGATACGAAGAGGAATCTTGCTGCCGAGTTCAAAATGAAGGACTTGGGTATGATGTACTATTTTCTAGGCATGGAGGTGTGGCAGAATGTAGATGGAATTTCCCTGGGATAAGGGAAGCATGTGGTAGATATCCTGAAGAGATTTGGGATGATGGATTGCAAAGCCATGAACACACCTATGGCATCGAACCTGAAGCTATTGAGTGATGCTTCATTAGAAGCGGTTGATGCCATGATGTATCATCAGATGATTGGGGTCTTGATGTACCTGATGAATACGAGACCATATATCTGCTTTGCTGTGAACACCTTGAGCCAATTCCTGACAAATTCGAGACATGTTCACTTTATTGCTGCAAAGCATACTTTGAGGTACCTGAAGGGTACAATTGATTATGGGATTAAGTATGAGGTGAATCAGAAGATTAAACTAGAAGGTTATGTTGATTCAGATTGGTCAGGCAGTGCCATTGATAGAAAGAGCACTTCAAGATGTTGCTTCAGTGTCGGATCAGGTGTGATCTCGAGGTTTAGCAGGAAGCAATCCTGTGTGGCACTGAGTACAGCCGAAGCAGAGTATGTTGCAGCTTGTTCGTCTAGTTGCGAGGCAGTATGGCTGAGGAAGCTACTGTCTAATTTATTTGATCTCCAGTTGGATGCTACTTGTATATATTGCAACAACCAGAGTTGTGTGAAGTTGTCTGAGAACCCAGTGTTCCATGACAAGTCGAAGCATATCGAGATCAAATATCACTATATCAGGAATATGGTGCATAGAGGAGTAGTGAAGCTCCAGTATGTTGTGACGAATGAACATATAACTGATGTGTTGACTAAGCCATTGGCCAGATTGAAGTTTGAATACTTCAGGGAGAAATTTGGTGTTCTCCAGATCGAGGTTCCCTCCAAGGGGAAGTGATGATTTCATGAGCCATTCTGACATGGTGAGAGGATTGGTTCCTTCCATGGTCAGATGTAAGAGCTGAGCCATTCTGTCATGGTGAGAGAATTGGTTCCTTCCATGGAAGATGTGAGTACTGAGACATTATGAGGTGACTGTGGGATGTGTTCCCACATGATCAGATATAAGCGCTGAATGCCATTCTCTGGGAGAATGGAGGTACCTGTCCAGTTACCAGGAATACTCAGTTTGGGACTGAGAGCCATTCTGGCGCGATGTGTTTACACATGGTCAGATATAAGTGCAGAGCCATTCTGGCGTTATGTGTTTACACATGGTCAGATGTAAGTGCAAAGCCTTTCTAACAACATGAGGTTGGATGTGAGTGCTGGGCCTTTCTGACATGGGTTTTGGATGTGTTCCTCCCATGGCCAGATGTGAGTGTTGGGCATGCATTTCTGACATGGTTCTTGGATGTGTTCCTCCCATGGTCAGATGTACGTGCTCGGCGGGCCTTTCTGACATGGTTCATTCCATGGTCAGATATAAGTGCTGAAGACGATAAAGACCTACATGAAGGCTAGGCCTACAACTAGAATGAAAAAGGGTTGGCTTCGTAGAACTTCCTGTGACGAGAAGAATCAAGAGATATCACTAGTGATGATGACCAAAAGATGATCCAGATCGAGTGATGATTCAGATCCAGTGATGATCCAGATCCAGTGGTGATGATCCAGATCGAGTGATGATCTAGATCCAGATGAAGATGAAGATGATGAGAACTCGATGATGATCTAGATGATACAGAGAAGAAGACTTGTGCTGATAAATTGTGTCGAGAGAATACCTTCCTAGTTAAGAGGGAGTGCTGATGTATTTGTAACTTCAGAATGTATTCACTTGTATATCTTATGTATTGTACCCTGATGTTTATCCCGGGAAGTGTCTGTGATGTAATTGAGTCATGTCATGCCCCGATGTTCCTATATAGAGATTCAATAATGTAAACAAGTCATGTAAAGTCATTGTGGGTAACCCTCCTATTGATCAAGGGTTAAAGTCCTTGTAGTTGTGGGGCCCTAGGGTTATTAGACTCTCCTATATAAGTCGACCCTAGTGAGTTATTGTCAAGTCAGGAATTAGTATAAATAGAGAGGGAGCTTCTCTATTTATCATACACTCACTCACACTCAGTTGTAGCACATAAATGAGAGATAAGAAGTTGCTGGGACAATAGAGAGATAGACTACTGCTGTCGAGAGATCATCTTATTGTTTTTGGGGTTTTGCTTTTGGTGTTGATTCTATCTTTGAGGAAGTTGTGGGGTTTTCTCCTTTATCATTTCCCCGAGGAGAAAATTTGTGTTCTCTGTCTCTTATGTTTGATTGCTGTGCTTGTTTTTCTCTCAGTTAAAGATCCTAAGATAATGCTAGCTTAAATGATAAAAATCTAACATAGGTATCATAAAAAAAACCACTTTTTTGTTCGTATTTTCGACATATCTCCTTGTGTTTTTACTCAAATTTTTTATCAAGAGAGCTCATTGGATGCAGAATTAAATTCCGCATCCAATGAGTACCCACTCGACATACTTTTGATGAACCTCGCTACCCCCAAAACTACTTTTTTTGTTCGTATTTTTGACATATCTACTTGTGTTTTTACTCAAATTTCGATAAGGAGAGATCGTTGGATGAAAAATTAAATTCCACATCCAACGAGTACCCACTCGGAATAATTTTGACAAACCCTGCTACCCCAAAAACAAGAAATACCTGAAAAAACATGATGATGACATCATCATCATCATGTTTTTTCAGGTATTTCTTGTTTTTGGGGTAGCGGGGTCTGTCAAAATTATGCCAAGTGGGTACTCTTTGGATGAGGAATTTAATTTTGCATCCAACGATCTCTCTCGATCGAAATTTGAGTAAAAACACAGGGAGATATGTCGAAAATACAAACAAAAAAGTATTTTTTTTCTTTTCTTCCTCCAAAATTAATAAATATTATTTTATTATTTTAACTATTATTTTATTAATTTTCCTTAGGAGGCCTATTTTGAGTTGAAATTTCCTCTAATGACAGTACCTACTCCCAATCCAATGCCTAAATGGGATAAAAAGGTCATTGAGGTTGCTGGGAACATGGCTTGAGAGTCACCTCGCACGAGGAGAACACGATCTCAGTTTTAAAATGAGAGCCTTGAGCTATGTCACTCAAATTGAATTATCCCATAGAGTTTCTATAAACTCCCAGAGAGATGTTACATGATGATGAGGTATGATCAACAGTTCTACCCATTGAAGAACAATGAGACATTGGATCATGTCACTCTTCCTCCAGAAAGAAGAGACAAAAGTAACTTTCTACATGACAAATTGGAAGGAAAAAAATACATGGAAAGGCCTAAGGGGTACAATGATTCTCTCTTGACATGCAAGTTGAGGAATCCATTGTATGGGATCAAGAAAGGCCCCAGGGCATGTCATCCCAATTTCAACTTTTCCATTTGTCAAAGAGGTTCAAAAGATGCAAGTCTGACTGCAAAAGACACAAAATTTCTTCTCCTATTTGTTATGAGATTGGAAGAAGGCGGAGATGTTCACATGCAATGTACTAGATAAATAGTGCACATAAAGACCATAACATTGCATTACTTCTCTACAGAGGTGCAGGCTACAAAAATTTTAAACAACGTTTTTTTCATAGGAGAAATTTGTCTCTTGGCGTGAAAGCTTGATCTAGTTCCCTACTGTTCATTTTGAGGGGGGGTTTTTCCCATGAGGTTTTCCCCATTTCCTCAGTTTATTGAGCAGTTAATTTTTGCATTAGGTTGTAGGGGTGAAATTTGGTCTTAGTTTCCAAGGTCCAGGTTGTCCAATTTTGGATTAAGGGTGGGTGTTAGGATTAATTATAATCCTCCCTTGATCACCATAGTATAAAATTTATTTCCTAGCTTAGGAGTCTGTTGCCACTTCACTAGTGCCATGGGGAACTCATTTTGTCCAACCTACCACTTGATGCGCCTGTTTTCATGAGTTTAGGATTTCTAGAGGCCAATACCTATAATTTAGGAGCCCATAGTGAGTCATGGGAGTACCATCATCAGTTCACCCTAATTTATGTTGAGTTACCCTCCAACGAACATCAATTAGTTTGTATTCAGTTAGCCTAGAGCCACATTTTCCTTATTTAAGGAGGTTAGGTGCCTTTTCCTACCTAACTTGTTCAATTAAATGCATGCGAACTAATTTAGTTGTCCTGATTTACATTAGTGAGCTTCTAGTGGCGATTTTCCCCCATTGAGTTAGCAATGGAATCAGTCCAAGTTGGTGAATTCGAATCACACGTAGGGGATTCGAATTCTCCCTATTGTATTATCATTGCATTACACACATATTAATGATAACAGATGTAACATTATGCTGACCAATTTTGTCTATTGGATGTTAATTTCTCCATGAATGTTTGATCAATGTACATTGAATTGCTTTTTTCTCCTTCAACCTTCTTTCACGGTGATTTCATTCCATTACGAGGATCATAAGATTTGATAAATTAAACAAGTTCGCTCCGACTTGAGGAAAAGGTTCGCTATAGCTAAAAGAAGTCTCTTTTGGGTTGTAGAAGACTTGGAAGTCATATTATCTTTGGGTTTCTTATCTAGTTTATTCTTGGTATGTTTGTGTGGAGGAGCATTTATCTCTTGGATTGTACTAGAAGACATTGCACTTGTTGGCTGAATCTATATTGAAGAAGTTGTTGGGTTTTGTTCCTTTTGGTTTCCTGGAGGAAAATATTTGTGTTCTTTTGTTGTGCTGTTCTTTTATTTCTTTCAGTGATCATATTGCATATTATTATTGTGAATTGTTTAAATATCTAACATAGTAATATTGGAAACTTTAAAATTATAACATGGTATTAGATCCATCTTGAAAGAAGCCATTGTGCAACCGTAACTGATGAAATTTGGAAACTATTCCTTTCATAGATCAACTGAAAAAGAATGTCTATACAACTCTCCCTACGAGGGCACATCATCCTATGGAGGCAAATTCATGTTTCTTGGATTTTCAAAATTTTCCCTAACACTACTATCGGGAAAACTAGGGTATAAGATATTTTGCAGTTTTGTCCACATATTTGGAAAACATAATGCATTACTTGACTCACCTTGAGGAGGCACATATCTATCTCTAATTATATTTGCAAGATATAAAATTTGAAAAATTATGGTTTCTCTATCAAATCCTAGGTCATCTAGAAAGAAGTTTTCCAAAAAGGCATTGAAGCAAACATTTGGTTGAAGCACTCATTGGTAAGCACTAATCTCTCTTATTTCCATTTGAGGTTCTCATTCTATCAAAATGACAAACAATGCAAAGCTTGAGGACAAGATTTAAGGACTTTAGAAATTTCAAACATGGATGTATAGAGTGCTTCTTATACTAGAAGAACATGATTTGGAAAACTATGTTAAAGGATAAGTTGTAGAGCCATAGGGAAATGAAGTCAAAGCTAAACAAAAGAAGAATATGGTCAAGGCCAAGAGGATAATTTTTGACTCCATCAAGGATCACTTGATTCTACATGTATCCTCCTTGAATAATCCCAAGGGGATGTTTGATGCTTTGACCAACTTGTATGAAGGAAAGAACACCAATAGGAAGATGACCTTGAGAACTCAACTCAAGGGTGTGAATATGCGAAATTATGAAAGTATAAAACCCTACTTACTAGGTAAAATATATAACTAATTAATTTACCTTCAATTAAATTATCAACCAAGGTAGCTAAGCTTAGAGATGCTACACCGTATGTGCAAAGTAAGACAATTTTTGGTTAGGAGGCTAAACTCCTATGACAATTTCAAAGAAGAATGATATAATTCCAATCAAGTATACTTTACTAAAAATTAACTTCTACCAATGCCAAAATAAGTCACAAATTAGAAGGCTAATTATTCACTCGACAATAGACAAGAAAAGATGTCCAAATGTGACACAAAAGCATTCATTCACCAAGCAAAACTATAACCATTCAAATCAACTACTCCATGCAATTAGAAATCAAAGGAAAGAAATCCTATGTTCACAATACCAATTTCAAGTAAGCTTAAACAAATTCTCAAAATATAATCAACTCTTAACCAATGTCAAATTATAGAAAGTCTCAAATTCTAGATAACATAAATAAATATGATCCCCTCTTCCTAATCCAAAGGACCTAAGACTCTTTCAGTACTCTAAATCAAATAATCAAAGGACAGGTCACCATATCTCAACCTTGCAGCAAACCAATCCAATATTCTAAGGAGTCTTAAACAATGTTTCAAGCCATCTTGCAATCTTAATAATCAAAGTGAGAAAACAACTTTAAGATCTAATAGCTATTGTAGAAAAAATGCTAATTTTAATCAATCACAATTGCTTTCAAACTTTAGAAAATAGACTATCTAGTTAAACTATCAAACTTTCTGAATCTTAAAATGAAATCATCACATAGCTGTGTTTAAAGCAAAATGAAAATTATTTTAAAAGAAATATTTTCTAACTGATAAAAACAAAGCATGAAAGAGCTCATCTATTGTATATTCAAAACAAACTCAGAGATATATCTAACACCATATCATCTAAGGGTCCATAAAGTGACTTTGAATTGCAATGGTCTATGAATTTCTCAAATCTAAGTTTTCACTAAACTGAATAAAGGAAATCAACACACTGCTTATGCTATCATTAAACTTGAGAATCAATAAACTATGCACTATGGCCATAGATTCAGTAAACTAAAGTAACATAATCTAAAGCATGATCTATCTATTAAAAAAAAGAAAGAAACGCAGATCTAAAATGTTCATATGATTAGTCCTCTATTCTACTTACAAATTTTGAAACCATAATTAAAGAGACTAAATCTACAAGGCTGAATTTAAACTAAATTCTATTACTGTGATCACAGAAATATATAACAAGTGGACAAAGAAAAACCATAGTAATACTACACTACTCTGCAAATCATAAACCAACAAAAGTCTTTGAGATTGTCCCTAGATATAAACGTCCATAAACTCACATACTAAAGCTATAACGGATGTACATATATCAAAGGTTCTTACAACAATCTGAACGTAAGATCTATTAACAGTAAGAAATGCACAAATAGTGGTTGAAAGTGCCCCCCCCTTCCAAATGCTTCTAAGCCAAAATTTTAAAAACTTAAAAGAAAACACAAAACCTGATATATTATACTGAGTCAAAGTTTTTACAACATCTCCAGACATATATGTTTCTTTTTAGACTTACAATTATACTTATAGGTTACATCATGGGTCGACCAATGAAATGGTTGACCCTCCAAAAAATGTTACCATTAACTAGAGAATAAACATATGTAAGCTCATGACTTGTACATAGTAGATGTACATTAAAACCATTGAAACTTAATCCCGATTCTCAACCTCGAATCTTCATATTACTTGAGGTTGGGGTCGCAACTCCTGGAGAGAACAACGAAGTTGAGGAACGACCGGTATATCATAACCCATAACAAGACAACAAGGCACAAAAATCATGAGTGTGTTTTGACAAAGGAAACCTTCAAACACCCGAACCGTTGATACTCTGTGCTAAAGGTGTCAGAACAAGTGCTAGATCTAATTGCTGGAGAAATGAAGGGAAACTGTGTGGTAAACAGAGGTCTACGCCAAGTAATTAGATTTAGAAACGAGTTGAAACCCATTAAAATGAATAAAATAACCAAAATAATAAATATTTTACCTTGTTTAAAGCCTTATGGTATTTCCTTCAAAAGTATATGGTTGGAATCAAAATAGATAGTAGACTTAGATAGAAATATAATTAAAGCCTAATTCCCATCTATAATTGAACTTGAAATTCGACAATAGACGGAAAAAATAGGAGACCATCATCTCCCCTAGAGTGAAGATCTTGCATGTCATGATGTAAGAGAGTAAAATTGATAGGAAAAATTGATAATGAACATTGGGTCAGATCCCTGAAGTTGAAGTATTAAACAACACTTGCACTTGAGGAGGAGATGGAATTGTCCTCTACTATGCTTTTATCAGTTCCTCAAGTTGCTTGTCTTTCTTTTTCAACTGTTTCCTAAGGCTTCGATTAGATCAGGTCATGTTATCGACCAATGTTTGCAAAGATACAACCTTAGTTTTCAAAACCTAATTTTCATGCTTAAGATGCCGATCTAACCAATCATATTCTTGTAACTGTTCAGTCAACATGGCATTCATGTTCTGTAAATATTCAATGCTTGGATCTGAAGAGGTAGCCGATTGATTATGCATGACATACTTGTTATCATATTCTGGCATTCGAGGTGACGAGGAATGTAATGATAATGAAGAGTCTTTAATAGGATTTGGCATTGGAGGACTATAGTGAGAATCAATTGATTGGGAATCTTCTTGTGTAGATGAGGAAGTGGATGAATAAATTTGAACATGGACAGGTATAGTAGGAATTTCAACAACAGGTTCTACCTTCTTTACTTTGGAAGCCATACCACGAGTAAACCTACGAGTAGGATGATCAATGTTGATTGGAGAGTTCCACAATTCCTATTGTTTCTGACCACTAGTGGATTGGGCACTCTCCTGCTGACCTTCTAACCCTTGATGCTTCTTCGCATTGGTCCTTCCTCCTTTCTTATGGATTTTTGATTCCCGCTGTTGCTATGACTAGAGGAAATAAAATCATGTATTTTAATAGAATATTGAATTTTATTGATATTTGCAGAGGATGCTTTAACATGAGGGTTGGGGAGGAGATACCTCTACATGACTACCTAGAGATGGAATAACATGGGAATTGGAATATTCATGCAAAAACTATTCCCAAGTTTGATTCTATTTCTTCAATTCGACTAAAACAAGCATCCTAATAAGACCATGATGATATAAAATGTGGGCAGGGTTTCCCACATTACTTAGAACTTGGGAGGCCATTTTCCCCAAACTTTCCTAGAAACAAAATGGAAAATTGATGAGCCTATCAAATTCAAAATGCGATAATAATCAGACGTGACATGCTTTAAAAGTGGAGAACCTACCTTCACAGATGATGATTTTTCTAACGACCACCAGGGGATTGATGAATTCCTCTTTGATACAGAATTTTGAAAACCCTTTGTCACCCTTCACAGTAAAAAACTCCGTCTTAAAGACATAATCATAGTTTTGATGCGGGAGCTTGAAATTTTTAAACTAGCATTCATTGGTTCGTGGAAGTCCTGTAGCTTGCACGACTGACTCTTCTGAGAGTTGAAGTATCAATGGCCTGAATATTTCCCTATGACCATCAAAACCGAGGGCAAATTGCATACAAACCACATCATTTCCCTTGGAGAGTAGTTAAGAAGGGATTCCACCTAGTTCGAACAAATAACTCACGGAAAACGACAAATTCAGGCATGGATAACAACTAAGCATAAGAAGTTGGTTCACGACGATTTAGCATGGTGGTGACAAAGGAAAAATGATGAATAGATGTAATGAGTAAGTGGGGACATGTAACGTCCTGAAATACCATGAAAAATCCTTATGAAAACCACATCGGGATGAAGTAATGATATTTGGAACCGGTCCATCAAAGATATGATTAAATGAGATGGTTAAATCAAGTGGTTGAGGGTGATTATATATATAAGAGGATATTTATGACAAAATAAAGATCAAAAGACAAGTATATATAACACCTCATTGCATTTTATGATAATAATCACACGCTTCCAGAAACAAGGACGATCAAATTTTCGTTTATAGTATACATGATAAGCAAGATGGGTTCAAACGTTATATCTGCATGGAATATCTCGACCTTGGCGTGTAAACATGCGATTTGACCTTAAAAAAAAAAAGAATTTCAGAGAGGTAGGATCAAGGGAATTAATAAGTCAACTATAAAAGTAATAATGGCATACATAAACAATCAGTGTGGAAAACTAATTTAAAACATATATCATTGTCCAGAATGTGCCATTAATCAAACAATGATAAAAAAGTGAAGTTTGCCATTATAAATTTGTTGTTTAATGTATGAACATTAAGCGGATTGTGATATATATATATGTGTGAGAATTTGATTATGGAATAAAAATATTTGTCTATATAATATTCAGGAACCAACCTTAAGCTAAATAAAACAAATTATATTTTAAAATTAATGGCTTATGAAATGTGAGGTATAGATATTCAAGGTAAATACCATATTATTTAGTTATTTCTAAATTAAAAATATACATGGATTTCAACAACCAAATCTCAATTGATGTTCTAAAAATTACCTTGGCAATTTAACTTACACAGTTCACATATTTTCTAGTACCTTATCCAGCACTCCATCCGACACCCCATCCAACACTTATTCCGGTATTCTCATGTTTAGATGCAGAAATATTCTCAAGATTGCAAATATTTGTAGAAGGTTGCTTCCATCAAGATTGGAGAGATGCTGTAGGAAAAGAGGTTCCATGGAAAGGATAAATATCCTACTTTTAAATTTCAAACTTCCGTTAGTTGGAGAAGGAAACTATGGTTGGACCAAATTGTACAACCATTTTATTTTTGAATGAAAAACTTTTCTTATACATCCAATAGGTTCTTCGAGCAATTCTTCATGGATAATGATATCTAACTTATGATCATTCATCTGGTCATATACATAAAAAATTCATATCAAAAGATTACAAATTAACATAAAAAAAAATAGAATTGAGAAGAACCGAATATGTAGTAATCTCATTCTTTCCTTTGGCTATCACTTGGAATCAAATTCTAAAATTTTGGCTTACAAAAACATGCTTAATTCCCTTTATTCATACATAAATTTGACATGGAATATTGTGATTTTTTTCATAATTGAAGGGGAACAATAAAGAGTCTTCTAAATGGAATCCATAAAGTATTAGTCACCCTGACCTAACTTCACATAAGAATTTTTAAGTGATAAACATAAGGTTCACAGTCAGGCTCATCAAATTACCAAACAAAAATACACTCTTGAGGTATAAACCTCATATATAGTAAGAATCGGGCAGTAGAGACTTAAAGTATCTTAGGATGATTATCCAATGGCTAATAAATGAGGTTTATTTAATTTTAATTCAACCATGCATCTTTCCTCTTTAATTCCTATAAAATTACATCGTTCATACAAATAAGTATAGATAAAGCATTATAATAGATATCAAAATCAGAACCCACTGCCAGCAAGCCTGTTAAGAACTCCAATGGGGTAAATGTAATATCCAATAAATATCTTCTCCAAGCAGAATGCCCCATTTCCAACAATCTTGTTCAGTACCTTGATGGGTTTTCCTAGTCATACCACAATGGTACTCGCTGCCAACAGGCCTATTCAGTATCCCGACGGGTTAGCCTCTAACACCCATTTTATGTAAAAGGCACTTGTCCCAAATTTCACCTTAAAAATAAGATTTGTAAATTGCTTCCACATGGGTGAATGCAGGAGTAACTCTAAAAACCTTTTTAGAAGTGGGATGGTATTGGGTTGGAATATTTTCCTTGAAAAGTGCCTGTAAAGGTTTGTTTGGATGAACAATTAACTCTTGTAATCATATTAATTCAAAAACATGAGATGGCTGCTGTTATTTATATGTAAAATTAAAGCCAATGGATAATAATCGAAGGATTCTTTAGTCTTGACAACCATATTCTTATAGGATTATTGTGGTGTCTTTCTAAATAGTAATTCAATGTTCCCACCTGTTACTAGTAAAAATTATTGTTCAATCAATTGTGAATCCAACTCAAAGTGTACTATTACACTATGGTTTCCATAAGTTAGACTTCTTGAATTTTAAAGTGACTAACAGAGGTGAAGCTGAATGTTTAGAAAATATGTAAGAACAAAGAAAAATAAGTATGTATAAAAGAAACTAACTAAAAAAAAGATAGGTCCCCTTATATGTAATAGGAGTACTTTCCTTTCATATTTTCCTTAATATCAACAATTCAACAAAATTCAGTAAACATGATTCAAGTATATTTTAGAAAGTTAATCATATTAAGAAAGTTTTAGAAAATTGAAATAGCAGAGGAAATGAAATAACTTCCCCTTTTTTAGATACCCTGAGTTTTCACAAAGAGAAAGTACCTGCAAAACTTAAAGGAACCTAATGAGAAAAACCAAAACACACTTCTGTAGATATATACAAAGAAAACTTCAATAAGATATTACTCAAGGAAGAGGAGGAGATGAATAAGTTACTTCTCCACCTACCAACTCCAATTCAGATTGATGAGTCAAACTATGAATGAAATCTTGCTTAGAAATAGGTTTATGGTATAACAACCGATGTACGTTTACCACAAATGCAACATGTTCATTATCAATCATTCTTATTTTTACAGAACCATTATTAAAAGCAGTCACAATCTCATATGGTCCCATCCACCTGGTTGTAAGTTTACCTTTACAATTTTTGAATCTTGAGTCAAATAATAGGAACCAATCACCTTCTTGATTTTTTTTTTCTTCAAAAAATTATGATGCCATTTAGTCCTTTGATTTCGGATTAAAATGGTTCTCTGGATAACATCTTGTCAAATCTCATCAAGTTCATTTAATTGCATCAATATTTGTTTCTGTGTCTCATCCAAATTCAGGCCTAGATGTGCAACAATATGAAAGGTTTTCACCAGGAATTCTATAGGAAGATGAACTTGCTTCCCATAAACAAGATCATATCGAATAGGTCCTGTGATATTTCTCATGTAGTTCTGTAAGCCAATAATTCCTCAGGAAGTCTATCCGCCCAGTCCTTATTATGCATTTGTACAGTCTTGGTTAAGATAACTTCAAGAAATTTATTATTGGAATTTACTTGTCCATTAGCTTGGGGCAGTATGGAGAAGATTTACAATGTTTAATTCCATATTTCTCAGTCAATTCTTTCATTGATATGGAAACAAACTGTGCTCCATTGTTAGTTACAATCTCATGGGGAACACTAAAACACATAAAAATTTCTTCATAAATAAATTATATGACTGATTTTTCAGCGGCCCTAAACAAAGCTTTTACTTCTACCCATTTGGTAACATAATTAGTACATAAAAATATATATTTCTTTTTTCGTGACATAGGTGAGATTGGTCCAACAAAGTATATACCCCACTTTTCAAATGGTTCAATCATTACTTGAGTTTGTAAGGGCATTTCATCAGCAGTTGTGGGTCCCCCCTATCCGATGACAACTATCAAAACCCTTTACATATTTTGCATCATCCTTGAAAAGTGTGGTCCAATAGTATACATGATGTAACACTTTGTATGTTGTACACTTATATGAAAAATGATCTCCACAAGACCCACCATGACAAGCTTGGAGTATATCATACATCTCGCCTTCTGTCACACATTTTCTAATAATTATATCTGGACCACTGCGGACAATATCATTACCTGCCCATGAATAATTCACATTTTGTTGGATGATTCTTCGTTTTTGATGTGATGGCAAATGAGCTAGTACCTTTCCTATGACTAAATTGTTGGCTATGTTTGAAAACCATGGTACTTCAACAAAAACAAGGAAAATATGTTCATAAGGAAAGGTATCATCTTTAGGAACATTATTATCATCATGAGTAAGATGAGAGAGGAAATTTGTAATCATATGTCACCCATGGGAAAGTAAAATTAGTTCTATCCTAGTCTTCTGGGATTATTCTAATATGATAAACCCACTATATTCATCAAGAAATGAAAAATATTGTTTTCCATACAAAGTGTCCAAGACCTGATCTATAAATGGAAGGGGAAAATTGTAACGTCCCCAACCCTTTGACCAGCGAAGAGGATGCTACCGACATACTATCTACCGAGGCAACTAGCCCCATGAACATACACATGATAAAAATTGGAATGATTTGAACTAAAACATGCATATACACATAATTATTTATCATACAACAGAAGCAAACTACATTCCATTCAAGCATTTAGCATGTTCATCATTTTCATTAAACATCAAATACAATTGCAGAGATAAAATAGACAAGAATACTTATCTTATGAAGAAGCTCATCCGCAACCAGCTATGTTGCTGCAACGTTCCACCCAACCATAGGCCAGTGTGCTCCTTAATCTCTCAGCAACACCACCACCCCCGAGCTGGGCATGACTCCCCAAGGAAAATGAAATTAGAAGGCTCACACATAGGCAAAGATATGTCAAAACTCATTCAAGCCAAAGCTATGTTTAGGTTTATTAGACTGCCAAGGGGATGGAAAGGCTTGTTTGCTAAGCTAGTGATCTCAACCATAGAGCCATGGACACCTACACAAGATCTGACTTGGATTTTCCAACACGTACACACCCAACACAAGGAATCATCTCCTTCTCTGCTGTACAGTCCCTCAGGCTATGCATTCCCTTCCAGTGCTATTCAGGATGTGCAGTAAGGAATAATAAACCCTCAAGATTTCTCAGTGAGGCTCCTCATGCACTAGGTTTATCAAGTAGTTTACCTCTTCCACTCTTAACTGGATTCAGACCCCAAACACAAATGCATGCACAACAATTACCCAATTTTTGGGTTGAAGAAAATAGTTCGGAAACAAAATGGATTTCCAAGGAGGATAAGAACAACCCCTAATCGAAAATTCGATTTCCTAGGGATGTTTTGGCCCTAACATGGCCAAAAATGAACTCAACCACACCAAAGAGAACGTGGTATCTCCTTCAAATCGCTGGGCAATTCAAAAACAATTTTTAGCTTGGCAATCAGTGGGGAAAATGCAACAAAAACGTTGGGGAAAGAAAACCAACCACATTTCATTACAAAAATGAATCCACATCCCAGGAGAATGAAGAAATGACTGCCCATGTGAGGGAAAAACACACACACACAGCAACCCAATAATGAATTTCACACACAGGAAATTCCCAGCCTCTTGAGAGAGCCCCTACGTGGGTGAATGATGATGATGAAAATGCCCAGGAGCTCCAAAAATCATGAATCTATATTCTTGGCCACTCAACAAGGTCAAAATGGTTCCCAACCATTAAAGAATCCATGAAAATGCAAGAAGAATGTAAATATTCCTTTCCCACTTACTGAACAATACCAAAACAAATTTTTGGGCATGCAAAAATGAGGAGAATGACTCCCAACATGAAGGATGAACACACAAGAAGCTTCAACTGCATGAAGGAAGCCCATGTGAGGGAGAATGGGTGAGGAAAATGGAAGTAACGAGTGAGTAATGGCTTAGGCATGCCTTCCCAAGCATTTACTTGCCCCACAAGTCTGAAAAACATTTTCCAAAATCTGATGACTTCTTCAATTCGAATTTTTGATTGCCATACTCTTCCCCATCCCCATGCATTAATTAACTCAACCATTTTTGGAAGAATTAAATGATGGGGTGAATGAGACAAGAAAGGTAGTTGACTGTTTGATGGGTTCTCCCTTTGACATTTGGCTTTTCCCCATTGGCCCAAAGGTTTAAATAATTTCACTCCATATTCCTTAGGAAAATCATGTACCCATCTCATTATCTGTTGCATAGACATAGCTGGTTGGGGTTTTTAATTAAATTGCATATTTACATGATGTCAAAATTATAATGTGCTGACTAGCATGAAATATCATCGGCAATGATTTTAATCCCTAGAACATAAAACGTTAAATCGATGGCGAGGATTTTGCCTTTAGCTCTACACCATGATTAATTACAATATATACATCATATACATTTAATGCACATGAGGTCAAAACCAGGGTGTTACATTCTCCTCCCACTTCATTAGCACTGTCCTCAGTGCTTTACAAAATTGAACAAAATCCTACACTAGTACTTCCTTAGTGTTCCACAGAATTGAACAAAAATGGATGTGCCAATCGCATGGCATCCTCCAGCTCCCACGTAGCCTCTTCAGGACCGTAGTGCTCCCATTGCACCTTTACCTGCCCTATGGCTTGATTTCAGAGCAATGTGACCTTCCTGTCGAGGATGCACATTGGCTTGATTTGGAACTCTCCCTTGGGTTCCACCCCGAATCACATCCCAATTTATCACATGGTTAGGATCATGTACATATTTCTTAAGCAAAGAAACATGAAAAACATTATGAGCTCTAGTGCTAGCAGGAAATGNAATTCAAACGGCCCACAATATCTTGGTGATAGCTTGGCACAAATTCCAAACTTCAAGGAAATATTCTTTTCCCTCACTCTGAGGTAAACATGATCCCCAACACTGGACTCTCTATTCACCCTATGCTTATTTGCATAGATTTTCTGTTTGTCCTGTGCTGCTTTCAGATTCTATCTGATCTTTACAACTTTCTCCATCTCCTTGAGCAATTCTGGACCAAAAAAAACCCTGTTCACTATATTATTCCAAGTCACTTGTGTCCTACACCTTCTTCCATACAAAGCTTCATACGAGCTCATGCCCAAGGATGCTTTTTGTCCATTGTTATAAGAAAACTCTACCAAGTGTAAGTAATCTTCCCACTTGGTTGGTTTGTCCATCACATACATGCGAAGCATGTCTTCAAGCACTCGATTAAGTCTCTCTATCTTCCCATCAGTCTGAGGATGGTAGGCAGTGTTGAAGTTCAACTTTGTACCCAAATCTGCAAACAACCCCTTCCAAAAATGGGAAGAACTTGAAATATTTGTCAGAGACTATTGCCTTAGGAAATCCATGCAATTTGAAAATATCCTTCATGAAGATCTTTGGAATGGCATCGGTTTTATACGTAGACTTAACTGATATAAAATGCACTGCCTTTGTCAACTTGTCCACCACAACCATGATGGAATTATGTTGTCTCCAAGTCAATGAAAATCCTGTAATAAAATCCATGGAAATAACTTCCCATTTCCATTTTGGAATTGGAAAAGGTTGCAACAAACCTACAGGGTGTTGATGCTCAACCTTTACCTGTTGACATTTTATGCACCTTGAAATATATTCAGCCATGTCCTTTTTCATTCCTGGCCAAAAGTATTGCTTTCTGGCTGTAGCAATTGTCTTCTGATATCCTAGGTGACCAGAATATGGAGCTTGATGGATTTTATCCATAACAACTCTCCTCAACTCTGCTACATTTGGAATATAAATTATGCCTTTATAAGTAATAAGTCCATCTTCTTCCAACTTATATCCCTCATACCTCTTCTCAAGACTTTGCTACTGCAATTTGTATTTTACCTGCTCATACAATTCATCTCCAGCAGTATGCTTAACAATTCGTTGCCTCAAATCTGATTGGCAAATACTAAGAGATGCCACATGCATTTCCTGCACCTTCCTGCTGAGTGCATCGGCTACCTTATTCTCTTTCCCCATTTATGTGCTTGATTTGAAAATAAAACTCACATAAAAACTCCAGCCATCTAGCTTTCCTAGCATTTAGAGTAGGCTGATCAAACAAATACTTCAGACCACAATGGTCTGTCCTTATCTCAAATCTTCTGCCCATCAAATAATTCCTCCACATCTCAAGAACATGTACTATGGCTGCAATCTCTAGATCACGAGTGGAATAGTTCTTCTCATGCTCCTTCAGCTTTCTTGACTCATAACATATCACGTGGTTGTCTTGCATAAGGACTCCTCCAAGCCCTTGTCCGCATGCATCGGTACACACCACAAAATATTTTTTTGGGTCTACAAATTTCAATACTGGTGCACTGGTGAGAAGATTCTTCAACTACTGGAAGCTTTCTTCACACCTCGATGTCCATTCAAATTTTATCCCCTTCTTTTGCAAAGAAGTGATGTCATGTGCAACTTTGGAGAATCCTTCAATGAATATCCTGTAGTATCCTGCAAGTCCCATAAAATATCTTACATCTGTCACATTTCTTGGAGTAGGCCAATTCATAATGGCTTGAATCTTTTCAGGGTCCACAGATATACCCTCTTCTGAGATAATGTGACCCAAATACTGAATTCTATCTCTATAGAAGTCACACTTGATCAACTTTGCATACAACTGATGTTCCCTGAGCAATTGCATTGTCAATCTCAAATGCTCTTCATGCTATTCCTCATTCTTAGAATAAATAAGAATGTCATCAAGGAAAACAAGAACAAAATTGTCCAAATACCTGCTAAAGACACTATTCATAAGGCACATAAATGTAGCTGGTGCATTTGTGAGACCAAATGGTACCACTACAAACTCATAATGTCCATACCTTGTTCTGAAGGCTGTCTTATCAATGTCTTTATCCTTGATTCTTACCTGATGGTAACCAGACCTCAAGTCAATCTTGGAAAATATATTTTCTCCTCTCATTTGATGAAAGAGGCATCAATCCTAGGAAAAGGATATTTGTTCTTCACAGTGACTTTGTTCAGATGTCTATAATCAATACACAACCTAAGTGTACCATCTTTCTTCTTTACAAACAGAACTGGTTCTCCCCAAGGAGACACACTCGGCCTGATATAATCCTTCTCCAACAACTCTTGTAGTTGCATCTTCAGTTCTAGCATCTCAGGTGTACTCATTCTGTAGGGTGTCTTGGACACTGGTGCTGCTCTTGGCACAAGTTCAATTGTGAAATCAATGTCCCTCTTTGGAGGAAGCCCTAGAATCTCATCAGGAAACACATCCTTGAATTCTTGCAACACATGAAAGTCCTCCAACCTAGAGGTTTCATTCTCTGTTGCCTCAAAATATGAGCTGCATACAACTGGAAACATTTCCTACATAACTTCTTCAATTGCATTGTTGAAATACGCCTCACAGAAATCCCCTTTGGAATGCCTTTCACAATCCTTGAGTTTCCTTCTTCATCTAAGAACTCAAAATCCTTATTATAACAGTCAAGATTTACTCTGTAAGCTTCTAACCAATCCATTCCAATGAGAATTGGCATAGGAACCAAGTGGTAGAACATTCATATCTACACAAGTGACCAATCCATTTATGACCAATGGACATTTATCTACCACTTCGCTAACCTTCCTCTTAGTTCCAGTGGCTAGCTGAACTAACCAATATTTTCTATGATTTACTTTCTTAAAGGAACAAATCTCCACTACTCTAGGGGTAATGTAACTGTGAGTAGAACCAACGTCAATCAAAATAGAAATAGATTGCTCAACAATCTTACCTACAACTTCAACCACAGTTGACTAGTGATTTGCCTGACGGCCCTCCAGTGCTGCATAAATCCTATGGACGGCCCTTGCTACTTGACCCACTGTTTTTGCTTCTTGAATTTTGTAAGCTGGCCTTGCACTCTCATTCTCGAGTGGACAATTCCTGTGCATGTGGGGTCCTCCACATATCCAACATTGGAGAGGTTCTCTGTTCTGCTGTGGATCTCTAGGATTTTCTCCCATCACTCTGGCTAGATGCTTCTCAACTTATGATGGTGGCTTCTATTGATTCCTGAAGTTAGAAGGTTTGAAATATTTCTTCCTTTGGTCAGACTTCTCATTCTTCTTTTCCTTCCATGTCTTATGATAATCAGGTTTACCTTTTCTTTTCTCATAGCAATACTTAGCTTTCCTTATTGCTTCTTCCAGAGTTCAAGGTTCGTAAAACTCAATTTTGTCCTTGTAAGACTGAGGAAATCCACTCACAAAACACTAGATTCTCACTTTTTCATATTTCATGTACCTGACATACCTCAATAGTTACAAAAACTTATTTGCATATTCTTCCATGGTCTGTTGTCCCAATATCAACTCATGGAATTCTGCAATATTATCATCATTGTACCTGTCAGAGAGGTACCTCTACTTGAATTATTTCTTGAATTGTTTCCACACAATTCTTATTTCATTAACCTTCTTTACTTGTCTGTGGTGTTCCCACCATATGGATGCTCTTCCAGTCAAATTGAATATAGATACCCTTGCTTTCATATTTCCGTAGTAGTCTTGAACTTGGAAATACTTCCTCATCCCAAGAAGACAAGCCTTAGCTTCTTGACCAGTCTTGACCTCACCATTAAAAGTAGGAGGCCTTGCCTTTTTGAATTCATCTCACGAATTGTTCTTGTAACATCTCCTCCTCTTATTCCTGTGAGATGGAGAGCTTGAATCCCCACTGGGTTTTTCAGAATCAGATGACCCACTGGTAGGCCATTCTGGAGTATTCCTTCTGTCCCTAGAATCCCTCCTGGGGACATGGGACATTTTACGGGAATCTCCCCTAACGCTACTTCTACTTCATTTTGGATTAGCTTTCTGATTCCCAGAGTTTATATGTCCTTCGATGTCTGTCAAACTCTACATTATAGCTTCATTTATCTAATTTTGATCTTCTTGAGCCTTAAGCATCCTTTCATTATCTTCTCTGAAACTTTGCAACTCCACCCTTAGGCTCCTCATGGTGGCTGGAATATCTGGGCGAGTCTCTTGATTTGTCCTCCCATTGGACTCTGTCTTGTTATTTCCAACTCTGAAATTTTCTCCCATAACATCTTCCTCGAACTCATAGGGATCCTGTGCATCATTCATGTCATCGATTCTCATCTTGTCCCAACCAAGAACAAATTTTTGAAACTTCTCTATGCAGAATGTTTCCTTTGAAGGTGACTATAATTCTACAAAATGTGTTAATAAACACAACTGTTAGCTACATAACAATCTCATGAGTTCATAATTACTTACCTGCATTTGGAAAATACTATATTGACAACTTTGTCAAAACACAAAATTTTCTTTTCACCAAGAACGACGGTCTCAGGGGGATGACATGGGTCAAGGGGGATTTTATTTTTGTGCAATCTGGTGCATTAGATCACTGCCATATTTCACCTTTTCAGCACCTGTAAATCCACTGAAAAAATTGCTGAAAATCTCCTTCTGGAAACTCAGCTTTTCCCACCCGATCGACAAAACTTCAGGTTTCTCCCCTGATGCTTTGGTGGATCGATCTTCATTTCCCTTTTGACACCTTATTGGATCAATCTTCCTTTTTCTTCTGATGCCTTATCGGATAGATCTTCCTTTTTCTTCCGATGCCTTATCAGATCGATCTTCCTTTGTCTTCCGACGCTTTATCGGATCGATCTTCCTTTGTCTTTCGATGCCTTATCGAATCGATCTTCCTTTGTCTTCTGATGCCTTATTGGATCGATATTCCTTTGTATTCTGACGCCTTATCAGATCAATCTTCCCTTGTCTTTTGACACCTTATCGAATTGATCTTCCATTGTCTTTTGATGCCTTATCGGATCGATCTTCCTTTGTCTTCCGACGCGTCGGCTCCCTTTTGGCGAGCCTTGCCAACACCTCGGCTCCGCTTCAAAAAACATCTTCCGATGATTTTGACACTTAGAAAAATTTCCAAAATTTTTCTCTTCATTTTCCTTGTCGGCTAGGTTTTGGGTTGTTAGCCGATGTATCAGCTCAACCCAGCCGAGACCATCGTTTCCACCTAGCCGAGACCTCTGGCTCCACCTAGCTGAGACCTTTGGCTCCTCCCAACCAAGACCTTCGGCTCCACCCAACCGAGACCTTCGGCTCCTCCCAACCGAGACCATCGAAAAAAATTCAAACTTAGGAAAATTTTCAAAATTTTATCTTTACTTTGGTTTCTTTTTCATATGGACTTGGCTAAGTCATCCAACGTATCGGATGGAATCAACTTAAGTCATCTGATATTTTCCAAACTTAGATTTTTTTTTTAAATCTCCCTGTTAGCCTATGCTCAATAGGGGTTAATTATGCCTCTGTTAGCTTATTTCCTTGGCCCATAGAGGCCCAATATTGCAATCCTGAGGGTCTGATACCAGACTGTAACGTCCCCAACCCCCCGACCAGTGAAGAGGACGGCTACCGACATACTATCTACCCAGGAAACTAGCCCCATGAACATACACATGATAAAAATTGGAATGCTTTGAACTAAAACATGCATAGATGCATAATTATCTATCATACAGTGGAAGCAAACTACATTCCATTCAAGCATTTAACATGTTTATCATTTTCTTTAAACATCAAATGCAATTACAGAGATGAAATAGACAAGAATACTTATCTTATGAAGAAGCTCACTTGCAACTAGCTATGCGCTGTAATGTTCTACCCAACCATAGGCTAGTGTGCTCCTTAATCTCTCAGTAACACTACCACCCCTGAGTTGGGCATGATTCCCCAAGGAAAAGGAAACTAGTAGGCTCATACATAGCCAAAGATATGTAAAAACTCAATCAAGCCAAAGCAATGTTTGGGTTTATTAGACTGCCAAGGGGATGGAAAGGTTTGTTTGCTAAGCTAGTGAGCTCAACCATAGAGCCATGGACACCTAAACAAGATCTGACTTGGATTTTCCAGCACGTACACACCCAACACAATGAATCATCCCCTTCTCTGTTGTACAGTCCCTCAGGCTATGCATTCCCTTCCAGTGTTATTCAAGATGTGCAGTAAGGAATAATAAGTCCTCAAGATCTCTCAATGAGGCTCCTCATGCACTAGGTTTAACAAGCAATTTACCTCTTCCACTCTTAACTAGATTCAGACCCCAAACAAACATGCATACACAACAATTACCCAATTTCTGGGTTGAATAAAACAATTCGGCAACAAAATGGATTGCCAAGGAGGGTAAGAAAAACCCCTAACAAAAAATTCGATGTCCCAGGGACGTTTTGGTCCTAACGTGGCCAAAACTGAACTCAACCATGCCCAAGAGAACGTGGTCTCTCCTCCAAATCGCTGGGCAATTCAAAAACAAGTTTTATCTTGGAAATCAGTGGGGAAAATGCAACAAAAACGTTGGGGAAAGAAACCCAACCACATGTCATTACAAAAACGAATCCACAACCTAGGAGAATGAAGAAATGACTGCCCACGTGAGGGAAAAACACACACAACAACTCAAAAATGAATTTCACACACAGGAAATTCCCAGCCGGTTGAGAGAGCCCCAACGTGGGTGAATGATGATGATGAAAACGCCCAGGAGCTCGAAAAATCGTGAATCTAGCTTCTTGGCCACTCAAAAAGGTAAAAATGGTTCCCAACCATTGAAGAATCAATGAAAATGCAGAAAAAATGTAAATCTTCCTTTCCCACTTACTGAACAATACCAAAATGAATTTTTGGGCATGCAAAAATGAGGAGAATGACTCCCAACGTGAATGATGAACACACAGGAAGCTTCAGTTGCATGAAGGAAGCCCATGTGAGGGAGAATGGGTGAGGAAAATGGAAGTAATGGGTGAGTAATGGCTTGGGAATGCCTTTTAAATCATTTACTTGCCCCACAAGTCAAAAAAATGTTTTCGAAAATCTGATGACTTCTTTAATTCAAATTTCTGACTGCCATACTCTTCCCATCCCCATGGATTAACTAACTCAACCATTTTTGGAAGAATTAAATGATGGGGTGAATGAGTCAAGAAAGGTAGTTGATTGTTTGATGGGTTATCCCTTTGACATTTGGATTTTCCCCATTGGCCCAAAGGTTTAAATAATTTTCCTCCCTATTCCTTAGGAAAATCATGCTGCCATATCATTATTTGTTGCATAGACATAGCTGGTTGGGGTTTTTAATTAAATTGCATATTTACATGATGTCAAAATTATAATGTGCTGGCTAGCATGAAATATCATTGGCAACAATTTTAATCGCCGGAACATAAAATGTTAAATCTATGGCGGGGATTTTTCCTTTAGCTCCACACCACAATTAATTACAATATATACATCATATACATTTAATGCAAACGGGGTCAAAACCGGGGTGTTAGATTTTAGCTCTCAAAAATCCAAACATATTCTCCATTTTACTCCCTTATTAGGAAAAACTACCAAAGGAGACACCCATTTACTATCAGAAGTGGGATAAATGAAATATGCATCAAGTAACTCTTGAAGCTCGTCTTTCACAATGTCTTTAAGAGCAGGGTTCATTCTCCTATGTGGTTTCCTTACAAGCCTAATGTTCTCCTGGGTTTAAATGTGTTGGATACATGTGTCAGGGTGTATTCCCTTCATATCAGTATAATTCCAAGCAAATGCTCTAGACTGTGCTTGGAATACATGGACTAACTGGTCTTGTTGGTCTTGACTCAGATTTGCGTTAATAATTAAAGACTTTCCAGGACTGATTTCAATTAGTATAGTAAAAGATTCAACTTTCTCATCTATAAATAGGACTACAGATGATGATATAATTGATGGGTCATACCGTTCTTGAAAATCCTTAGTGAATAAATAATCAAATTCAAAAAAAGACTAAGGAAAGTCAATACTAGTGGTGGTAGGAATAAATTGGTGTAGAATGTCATCTTTAGTTTGGTATTCTAGTCCCCAATATTGACTAATGGATAATAAATGTTGTTCAATATCCTCATCTCCATAAGGAATTTCTAACCATAACATATTTTTTGTTACATGTTGAGCTGGTGGATACACAGTAAGGTTCTGTAGAGAAGTACCATTTGATATGGTTAATATACCCTCTCTACAACCTATAAAAGCGTTAGCAGTTGCCAAACAAGGTCTTCCTAAAATACCATGATGTTATTAAGTAGGGTCTTTGGTTTGAAGAACCAAGAAATCCGCTAAATATTCCCAGGAGGCTACAATAACAATAATATCATCTATTGCCCCCACAGGTTTTACCATACTCTTATCAACCAGTTCTAAAATTGTAGGACTAGGTCTGAGCACATTATGTAATTATAATACCTATAAAGTGGTCATAGAAATAATATTTATAGATTCCCCCAAATAAATTAAATCATTTTCTATGGGAACATTATTGATGGAAACAGTCACAAATATGATTGCTTGGATTTGCAAATTTTGGAATTAAAGGTTGATATGTTATATAATCAGACAACTGTCCTAGAGCATGTATGGTTAATGGGTCTTTCTATTTTCATCTAGGTTTCTTCAAACATAGTTCTCTTATCATTTTTTAATAAATTGGAACATCTCTGATATCTTGAAGTAAAGTAATTCATATGCAAACATTTCTTAACTCGTTTTTGAAATCAAACTGTGAACAAAATATAGGTTTTTCTATTGACAACCTCTCTAGATATGGAGGGTTATTGGACATTTGTGGTTGTATTGTTTGTTGAGAATCCCGAGATTTAGGTATTTGAGCATTACTTAATTCATTAGGAATTTATTCCTTTGCTTGATTCTCTTCTTGATCAGTTTCTTCCTCAAATTCTTCTTGAATAATAAATGCATGTGGTGTTTTGGGAAAAGAATTTCCCAGACATGAGCTGAATTTCATGGATGGGAATAAGATTTATAGAAAAGGTTGGGGAATTTTGTGTCATTGTATTTTTAAGGGGATGATAAACCTTATTATTAGTATTTGGAATAAGTTGGGTAGTGAGTAATGTTGTCCAAGGAGGAATTGAATTATGGTACTATTGGGGAATTTGTGGTATGTGTGGACCAGGGACTGATGGTAATAATGACTACATATTGGTTGGGTATGGAGAATAGGTATGGGGATTATGTAATGGTACTGTTGGTTGTATTCCTCCAGAACCTTGTCCCCTCCAAGGATGTTTTTTCATAGGCTGAGGTGGCCATTTTTCCACATATGTGGATTCTAATTGGGTTGAGGTGGTTGCATTGGATGATAATATGTAGGGTTTTGATAAGCGGGTTATGAATACATATTTTGAGGTCAAAGTTTCCATGGCATTTTAGGTGCATAGGATTGATCAGCTGTTTCATTACTTATCTTATAGAGGGCTTGTAATTTTGGAAAGGAAGGGCAATTCTTTGTCTGGTGTTTGTCAGTACACATAACACAAATGGAAACATTGTTAAGAGGACATTTCTCAAGAGGATGTCTCTTTCTACACTTAGGGAAAAATATATGTAATGTTGCATTGTCTTCTTCTTCTTGCCTCTATTTAGTTTTTAAAGCATCAAATTGAGAGCTTAGAGTACTAATATATCTGTTTTGAAGTTTTCTAATAGTTTCCCTATCTCTATTCTAGTGACACCACTGGTATTAGCTCTTTTATAGGCTCAAGGAAAACCATCCCTCACATTTTTCCCAGTATTGGATCTACTACGATAATATTTTCTAAATAATTCGTTATTTTCATCAAATGGTTTATGATAGATATCATTTGAGTCCATGAGGTTTAGAATTTCTATGTATTCCTCCCAAATTCCTTTCAAGATGAGTTTTCTAACAACGTCTTCTTGTAGGGTATTGTATTTAGATTTCTGTAGAATATAATTAAACTATTCCAAGAATTCTTCCATACTTTCTTCCTCATCTTGCTGCATTTTAAAAATTTCATGGTGGGAATCTTTTTATCTACAATAATCTTGATATTTCTTAAGAAAGACATTTTTCATTTCTTTCCATTTCCTTATGCTATATTCTCCCAACCCCATAAACCAACAAAGTGTAGCATATTTGAGATTAGCAGGGAATAATTTTAGTTTCTGGGTATCGTGAAGGTAGTTATAACTTCTACATAGTATGTCAAATTAAAACAAAAATGTATCCGGATCTTCAGTACTCTTTCCATAAAAGACAGGTAATGAAGATAAGGGTATGATTATTCATTTTGACATTTTTGCATAACATCTAAAATTAGAAACCCAAAAGTTGTCTTAGTCTTCCCTTCTTTTTCTAATTCCTCCTCACGATCCCCCATTGCAAGTGGATTACTGAACAAAGTGTAAATTATCCTACCTTCCCTTGAATATGATGTAATATCCCACCTTTCTACTATAGGTTTTGTTCGAAACAATGAATTTCCTATGGTTTGCTCAGGTGGAATTACTGTGGATTCTAATTGAGAAATTACCAGATCTTGTGTATTTCCAAAAAGTGCATTAATTTTTTTCACATATACTAAGTCAAATAAATTGGGATCCTCTTTTATAGGTTAAATTTTAACACTTTCTGATGACTTTTGTACCAATCGAAAAACACTTTGAGGTAATTCAATTTCTAGCCCAATAGAATTTTGTTTTATTGTTTCTCCTGTTTGTTGTCCTAAAATTTCTTGTGTACTATTCCCTTATTTTTTGTTACATTAGTAATTTTGTTTAGGATCTATTGATGGTGGTGTTTTACCTCCAAAAATATCAAAATTTTGAAAACTAGTTTTTATATATCTACCTCTACTATCCCTAGGTCTCATTAAAATTATATACTATTTAATAACAAAATTCTAACCAAGAAAATAATATATCCGACGAATTAAATAAAAAACACCTAAGCTACAAATGGATTTGAAGGAACCTCTTATAATAGATGTGCATGTTCTTACCTCTCGTCTTACAACCCCTCCTCCTCCAACCTGTAGAAACTAACCATACCAAAAGAAGACAACTAATAATTAGTAGAAAATAATCCAAAAAATATATTACCTTTGAGCAAATCCTCGATAACGACGCTAAAAATGTCAGGTAAAATATATAACTAATTAATTTACCTTCAATTAAATTATCAACCAAGGTAGGTAATCTTAGAGCTGCTACATCGTTTGTACAAAGTAAGACAATTTTTGGTAATGAGGCTAAATTCCTTTGATAATTTAAAATAAGAATGATATAATTCCAATCAATTCTAATTCACTAAAAAATATCTTCTACCAATGCCAAAAGAAAGTCACAAACTACACGACTAATTATCCACTCAACAATAGGTAATAAAAGATGTCCAAATCTACACAAAACATTCATTCACCAAGACAAACTATAACCATTCAAATAAACTACTCTATGCAATTAGAAATCAAAGGAAATAAGTCCTTTGTTCACAACAATAATTTCAAGCAATCTTAAACAAATTCTCAAAAGATAATAAACTCTTAACCTACTTCAAATTATAGCAAGTCTCAAATTCTAGATAACCGAACTAAATATGATCCTATCTTCCTAATGGAAAGGACATAAGACTATTTCATCACTCTAAATCAAATAATCAAAGGACAGGTCACCATAGCTCAACCTTGCAACAAACCAATCTAATCTTCTAAGGAATCTTGAACAATGTTTCAAGCTATCTTGCAATCTTAATAATCAATATGAGAAAACAACTTTCAGATCTAATAGTTATTGTAGAAAATATGCCAATTTTAATTAATCACAACTACTTTCAAACTTTTGAAAATAGACTACCTGGTTAAACTATCAAACTTTACAAATCTTAAGTTCAAATCATCACACTGCTTTGTTTAAAGTAAAATGAAAATTATTTCAGAAGAGCTATTTTCTAAATGATAAAAAAAGAGCACGAAAGAGCTTATCTCTTCTGTATTCAAAACAAACTTAGAGAAATATCTAACACCAAATCATCTAAGGGTCCATAAAGTGAATTTGAATTGCAATAAACTATGAATTTCTCAAATATGAGTTTTCACCAAACTGAATAAAGGAAATCAACACACTACTTATGTTATCATTAAACTTTAGTATCAATAAACTATGTACTCTGGTCAGATATTCAGTAAACTAAAGTAACATTATCTAAAACATGATCTATCTACTAAAAAAAAGAAAGAAACTCAAATCTAAAGTGTTCCTATTATTAGTGCTTCTATTCTACTTACTAATTCTGAAACCAGAATTAAAGAGACTAGATCCACAAGGCTGAATTTGAACTAAATGCTATTACTATGAAAAAAGAAATATATAAGAGGTGGAAAAAGCAAAACCATAGTAATACTAGACTACTTTGCAAATCATAAACCAACAAAAGCATTCCAGATTGTCCCTACATATATATGTCCATAAACTCACATACTAATGCTAGAACGAATGTACAGAGATCACAGGTTATTACAACAATGTGAAAAGAAGATCTATTAATAGTAAGAAATGCACAAACAATGGTTGAAGGTTCCCCCCCTCCAAATTCTTCTAATACATAATTTTAAAAGCTTAAAAGAAAATATAGAACCTGATATATTATACTAAGTCAAATGTTTTACAACATATCAAGACATATATGTGCTTTTGAGTATTACAACATATATATACGTATAGGTTACGTCGTGGGTCGATCACTGAAAGGGTCAAACCTCCAAAAATAGCCACCATTAACCAGAGAATAAACAAATTTCAACTCACGACTTGTAGAGAGTAGATGTACATTAAAACCATTGAAAATTAATCCTTCTTAGCCTTGAATCTTTATATTACTTGAGGTTGGGGCTGCAGCTCCTGGAGAGAAAATGGCAGTTGAGCAACAACTGATAGCTCATAACCCATAATGAGATAGCAAGGCACAAAACCCATGTGTGCGTTTTGACAAAGGAAACCTTCAAACACCTGAACCGTTGATACTCTAGTACACTAAAGGTTACAGAACAAATGCTGGATCGAATCACTAGAGAAATGGAGGAAAACTGCGTGGTAAATAGAGGGCTACACCAAGTAATTAGATTTATAAACGTGTTGAAACCCATTAAAATGAATAAATAACCAAAATAATAAATATTTTACCTTATTGAAAGCCTTAAGGTATATTCTTCAAAAGCATATGGTTGGAATCAAATGAGATAGTCAACTTGGATATAAATCTAATTAAAATTACTAATTCCCATGTATAATTGAACTTGAAATTCGATAACATGAGGATAAAATATGAGACCATCATTACTTCACAAGGGTCTCCTAGATCAAGTAAGAACTAGAATCTATTAGAGACAATGCCGAAGAAGTGAAAGTGGTGATAAATACATTGAATGGTCTCCCAAGATCATGGGAATCATTCATTCAAGGATTTTGTTCTAGAAGAAGCCTCACCAAATTTAGTAGACTATGGAAGGAATGCACTCAAGAATAATCCATATTGATAGAAAGAGAGGAAAATATGGGTGAAGATGAAAATCATGCCCTAACCACTCATGCAACTAAGGAAAAGAGAAAGAAGGAAGAACACTCTCAAAAGAATCCTAGAATATTCCAAGAGAATCATATACCTCAGAAGGACTACTCAACCTATATATGTTACACTTTTGATGAAAAGGGACAATTGCAAGAGATTTCCCCAAAAGAAAAGGCCATGCCAATAAGGGAAAGAAGAAGAAGTATCATGCTCATGCCGTTGAAGATAATGAACCATTTAAGAATAGAGAAAGGGAATATTCCCCAAGTGATCAAGAATATTTATTGTAATTCTCCCACAAGTTTGATTCAGAAGGATTCACCTCATAAGGTGAAGCTTGAATATGATTATCAATATCTTATTAAAGGGGTAGGAGAAGCATATATGAAGATGAAAGATGAAGAAGTTCTCTCCATATGAGGAACAAGGATACAAAGTTGATTTTGTTTATGTCCAAATTCTTATGTGGCCAAAAGGAAAGAACATTGATGTTTCAGTTGTGACTGGAATTGAAGAACAAGGGACACTCAAAATCAACACAAGTGCATAGTACCAAGTGAACTATGGCATAAAAGATTTGATCAACATTTCTGATTCTGAGCAAGATGGTTATAGTTACTCAAAATCAAATGATGGAGTAGAGCACGTTGTTAGAGACTCCAAAAATTCCGACAAGGAGGTAGATATCCAAAGAGATCCAACCAAGCAAACATAGATAAGTATTTTAATTTTCATTTCCTATATATATAATTTTTTAAATGATGTTGTTAAATTGTATACATATTTATGTTCCTAGAATCAAGAAATGTATTATGCATGTTAGAGTGAATGCATTGATGAATAGTAGACCATTAATATGCATGTGATGGGTAAGTATCCTTTGGTGTTGCACAACATCCCATTGGTACTTATCTAGAGTGAAACCTATTTGCTAACATGTTGAGAGCAGTGCACACTCTTAATATTATGTTATGGTAGAGATGGAAGGAATATATAAAGTAACCATGTGTATACAGGATATGGATGAACGTTGTGATGAAACATTGAATAATATAGTTGCATGATTGTGTGAACTATGCATCTATGAGTAAGAATTTGTCATCATTAATATGTTTTGAAAACTATGAAATGTTTCTAATCATGCAATTGAATTTGACTTGTATGAAAGATGGTGGATGATAACCTACAAGAGAATAATGATAATACTTGTTCCGAAGAACAAGTGATGATTTTTAAGCTATGTAATTCAAGAATATTTACAAATTCAATAATTCTACATAGGTACAAGGAAAGAGTTGTGGCTCGTGGCTTCTCCGAGAAAGAAGGAATTGACTATGAGGATAAATTTGCATATGTAGTGAGATACACTTTGATTATAGCTATACTTGCGATAACTACAGTGATGAAGTGAAAGGTACACTAGATGAATGTAATGACAACCTTCCTGAATGATGTAGTAGAGGAATAAGTGTATGTGCAACAACCACTGAGATTTGAGACACATGATAGGAAGACACATGTGTGCAAGTTGAAGAAGGCCTTGTACATATTGAAGAAGGAACCAAAGGCATAGTATGCCAAGACACACAATTACATGACAAGATCAAGGATCACTTAGAGTGATGAGGATTTCAAAATTTGCTACAAGGTTGAATATGGTTGATTATAGAGGACGTGTAGCTCATAGATGGATGCAAGAGGGAACCTACAATAGAGTTGGAAGCAAAGGATCTTGGTATCTAGTAACCGTAAGAGTAAGAATCTCATCTCGATAGACCCATTTGATATGAGATGACATAGTTGGATACTTATAATATCAACAACAGAAAAAGCTACCCATCACTCTAGTGCAAAAGTTCCCAATGGAAAGCGTACAAGGTGTCAAGATGCAGAGCGAGAAGGAAAGCTTCGATTCAGAGGGAGTGACTATAACACATATTGAAGAGAAAGATTGAGAGACATGATCACTTATTATCTATCCATGGGTATGGTCGTTTATCTTAGTATCTTAGGGATATGCTCAGAGTGATATCAAATGTATTCCCTCATTAAGAGGGAGTAGATATTTGAGTTCGAGAATCTTGGTGTGTTTCTTGGGATCATTAGTGGTGTGACAGAGTATAGATGAGATTTTCACAAGTCAAGGAAAATATTATGTGGAGATCATGAAGAGATTTAGGATGATGGATTGTAATTCCATATCCACAATGATGGCATCGAAATTGAAGTTCCTGTGTGATACCGCTTTAGAGATAGATGATGCCACTGTATATAGGAATATGATAGGTTCGTTGATGTACTTGAAAATCACGATGCTAGATATATGGTTTGATTTCCAAACATTGAGTAAGTACCAAGACATGTTCACATGATTGCTAAAAATCATGTGTTTAGGTACTTGAAGGGTACAATTGATTAAAGAATCATATATGTGACAGCTCAAAGCATTAGGCTGTAGGGATATGTTGTATCAGATTGGGATGGTAGTGCCACATATAGGAAGAGCACTTCGAGATCCTGCTTCAGTTTGAGGTTTGACATGATTTACTGGATCAACATGAAACAAATGAGTGTGGAACTGAGTACAACCAAGGTAGAGTAAATTTTTGCTTGTTCAACTAGCTATGAGGAAATGTGGATTCGAAAGTGTTGCAGCTACAACAATTTCCCAAATTTCTAAAAATTTTGGACCCTCCTTTTGTTTTTGTCTAGCAAGTTTGTTGATTTTTTTTGACCTTGAGAAGTCAGATGATTGATTGATTATTTTTTCGCTATTTCAGGAGTTGAATGAACTAATTTTATTGCTAGCCAACCTTAAAGTCTTTCGATGATTTTTTCTTATTGCTATCGGAAGTATGTTGATGTGTGAATCACCGCATTAGTCTTCTATATCACCGTCGTTTCAGAGGGAAAATAGAGAACGTGCTGACGGATAGTTCTTATTCTCACCGATTCCATGGTTTTATTGCTCAAACCTTTTTCTTTTCGATGATTTTTTTCGCTATCAAAATGTTTTTGACAAGCAGTCAGAGTTTTAGTCTTCTACAACACTGCCGTTTCGGAGGCATTGTTGTTTGTCTCATCGACACTGCGGAGTATTTTGTGTCTCAAGGTTCCGATTTGTTAGTTATTAGTTATTCTGATTGCCGATACAAGACTATGACGACGTTTAGTGCTTTATATCGCTGACACTGTGGAAGCTTTCAATTTTGAAGCGTCGACACTGCGAAGATGCTAAGTTTTAAGGTCGCCGATCCATAGCGCTTAGAGCCTCTGATCGCCAAATTTTTTTTTTCAACCACAGAACCCGTATTCTGTCTCCCGCCATTGCGGCTGCGTAGTGAACTAACCGCCCGATGCTTAGTGCTTCTGCCCACCGATAAGGTTTTCCCTGTCGATAAGGTTTTTTCCCGCCTATACCTTTTATCGAGGTTTTTCCACGACGATTAATCTATGCTACTAGTTAGTTCAAGTTAGTTCAAGGTTAGTTCAGATGCGGCCTGGATTAAGATGAAGAATCTTTGCTATCAGGGTTGTCATTTGGGTTACAGACATGGTTTTAAGCACAACTGAAGGATTTTCTTTTTACCTTGTCGTGTTTCTTTTCATGCATTAATATTGTGTAAAGTTTATTTTTATAGAATGATTGATACAGTTTTTGTTATTTTGGTAAAAGCTTAATGGCCTAAGAACATGCTATGTTTATGACAGAGAGTTGGCTGAAGAATGAAGAAGAAGAAAGAAAGAGAGCCGCATGAAGAGGAAGGAAGAGGAGGAAAGAAAGAGAAATGAGGAAGCAGAGATAAAGAAAAGAAAAGAAGAAAGTGAAATTCTGAGATTAACAGGATCTCAAAAGGACCAACAGATTATTGAGCAGATCGATAATAGTAGAGGCCCAGGCTTGGGAAAAGCTCATCAACGACCAAGCCGGTCCCTCTTCATAAAGTGCTCTTAAATTTTAATTTAAAAATATAACATGTTGTATAAATTATGGGCACATACTACAAGACAAAAAATTTAGAACTGAAAGGTTGGGGTAGCCCAAAGGTCATCGAGGGGCAGCCCAAAGGTTTTGCTTTTTTTGTATAAATAAAGGAGAGTTTAGATGTAATAGAGGACTTTTTCCCAGACAGATTTGTGAGAAGTATGTTGTAAGAAGAACTATTTCCTTTTGCAATAAAGAATTACAAGTTTCCATCTCGAGAAAGCTTGGTGGAATGTTTCAAATGCTGTGCTATGGATCAATTAAATGTGAACTATTTCATTTTCAGCTTATGTCCATTAACTGTGAGATCATTCTAACTCATTGAATCTATGTTCATGTTATGAATGCACTCTAGTTTATTCTGTGAAATTTCCACTGTGAGTAATGAAGGTTTTCATAAACAATAAGCTATCTTGTTGTTCATATATCTGTTAATGTTCATGTGTTCTGAAATAAGTAACAACTATCTGTAATTTTTCTTAATGCATGTGCAGAAACACATTACTCATTGATAAATGATACTTTTGCTCCCTAGGGATAGGTTAGTTAGTTAGTTCTAGTTTCTTGATGTGTGTGATTTAGATGCGAGAGAGTTAAGACAAGAGGTAAGAACCTGCACATCACATTGTGACACTCCTCGTTATCTCTATCAATCTGTATTTTTAGATAAGCACATGCACATCATACTTAAACACAAAAAACTAAAAATATACACGGTGGACCGGGCTGTAACCGGTAAAACCTTTAAATTTGTTACTTGACCTACGGTAGCCGGACCGTAAACCAGACGGATTCCCCATACCAAACAGTAGTGGGCTAGTTGGGAACGTTTACTGGGGAGAATCCCTAACTGTTGTTACCTGCAATTTTCTAGGCCTCAACAGTTTTTGGTGCTAGAAGGAGGGCCACTAGTGCATGGTTGGCCGAGGAAACTCATTTCCTCGAAATTACTCCACCGGTGACAATTCTGAAAGCAATTTGTTTCACAATCTAACTCTTAAAGAGAAGGGTAAAGAGCATCTGTATTCTATAGATAACGAAGTAGTTGATGATCTGAGAATATTTACTATGGCATATGTGAAGAAGATCGGAGGATTACCAATTATTCCTGTCTTAACCAGAAGAGAATATCAGAAGAAAGATCGCCCTAAGTTAGAAGATTCAGTGTTGGTAGATGACCTTGAAGAGCTGGTAGAAGCAGTCCTACAGGAAGTTGACCAGCATTTGAATAAGTTGGGTCCAGATTCACCTTAATGCTCACCTTGTCGGACCCCTGTTTAGTCACCACCTCATTCTCCACTCAAAATCATGACTCATGTAAATGCAAACCAATCGAATCCACCACCTGCTTGGAAGGCTAGGTCACCTTTAAACCTGGCAGCTCCCTTGCATGATTTACCTCAAGCTTTTGACAAAATGTTGCCTAAGTTCAACCTAAGTGAAAAAATTCAGGTAGATGATCATTTGCAAAGTTTTTACTTGGCTATAGAAGGACTGCGAGTAGGAGAGCATGGAGATGTGGTCTGTAGATTATTTCCACACACCCTGAAAGGAGCAACAGCCTCATGGTATTTTGCTCTTCTTGCAAATTCAATCACAGAATGGGACACATTTGAGAGAATATTTAGAAGTAAATATGCATTTTAGAAAAATCATGCAGCTTTAATGAAAGGGTTATGTGCTTTAAAGAAAGAAAGGAAGGAAAAAGTGCATAATTTCACTTAAAGATTTGCTGCTTATCTAAAATATTTTACTGCAGCTGATAAGCCATCTGAAAAAGTTTTGATTGAATATTATAATTCATCCCTAGGGCCTGATTTGGCCATGTTTTCTAAGATATCAGTCAAACCTACATTATCGGAAACCTATGAGGAAGATGAAAGGGTAGAGGCTGAGATGGAGAGCATAGAGAATTATCCTGTGCAGTCAGAAGAATTTTTTTTTGGTAAGAAACCTTTATTATTGACTAAGCCTAAGGATGAGCGATCGCAGGATTTTGAAGGGACGGTGAAGATGATGCAGAAGCTATCCAATAGAGTAATATATTTCAAAAAAGAAAAGGAAGCTAATAAATCATATAAGCCTTACTATAAAAGGAGGGAGGACAACACTCAATCTAAACCACCTCCACACAACCCTTTAGAAATGAATTTAACTGATGTAGGTATGGATAATTTTTGTACTTTTCATCAACAACCTCATTCTGAGAAGAATTTCCCTCAATGGATAAATTCTATGACGTTGGTAATGAATCAGTTATTGGACTCCAAATTAACAAAAACTGATGAGGAGGAAGAAAAGGACAATCAATCCACAAGAAAACATGAGGAGGATACTCTGGTTTTATGGGATTGTGTCTCATTGTTTGATATAGAAGAGGAAGGTTCTCTGAAACAAGAAGAAACATCAGAAACCAATGTGACAACAAGAAGACAGGGGTTGTTAAAAGAAGAAAATTCCATACTTCCGAAGATTAAGAAACTTCAAGAAAATATGAAGAAGGTACAAAAGAACACTGCAACTGATAAAATACTTGAATTTACCATTACAAGTCAATATCCTAAGAAAATTAATATGCCTATTAAGCCTATTGAAGACAAGGTGGATAATGTCAAGAAGAATCTCAAAGCACCTGAGATGGGGTATGCTATTGTGGAGGATATTAAAAGGGCTAAGGCAAATATCTTGTTATTTGAAATGTGTAATGTACCTCAGCAGAAAGAAAAATTGTTAAAAGCACTTGAAGTACCAGAAGAAGAGCTTCCTACTGACAACCAACCTAAATAAGAAATTGGTGAAGCAAGTGTGGGAGGTAAGTCTAAGTTTAGAACCCCACCATTTCTCTTAACTTTTGATATTTTCAATTGTAATGTGCACAACTATTTAGTAGACTTAGGGGCATCAATCAATGTTATGCCACTTTCAGTTTGCAAGAGAATTAATGGACAGCCTAAACCATCCACTTGGAAAGTTATTCAATTAGATAGGACAGCTGTGAAAGTAATAGGAGAAATGGAAGATGTTCTAATTTGATTATTTGCAAATGAGAAGGTATGTCAGTACATTGATATTGTAGTTGCAGACATTCTAGATGCTTATGGACTTGTTTTGAGTCAAGGCTGGTCGGCAAGGCTAAATGGATACTTTGCATCAGATTGGTCATATCTGTGGTTACCTCATAAGGGAAGTCCCAATCAGATAAAAATATTAAGAGAGCCTCAGATGAAGCACAATCTTACTCAGTTGGAGGGAAAAAATGAACCAATGAATTTTGTGTTGGGAAACTACTTCATTGAATTGGAACCGGGAAATTACCAAGCTGAAGAAACCAACAGTTTATCTGACACCCAACCCGATCTCCTTTGATTTTCACGGGCTGATGAAATTGACTGTAAAATAGTAGATTTAGTTTTAGATGAAGTTTTTAATTCAAGTCCAGTAGAAGTAGATAGTTTTTGGGCCCTTTATTTAGATGGATCTAAAACATTGGAAGGATCAGGAGCTAGTTGTGTCCTGATTGATCCAAAGAAAAATAAACATTTTCTTTCATGTAGATTAGAGTTCGAATGTACCAATAATATAGTTGAGTATGAAGCACTAGTTCAGGGACTTAAAAAAGCAATTGAACTAAAAGTAAAAAATCTGAAAGTGTATGGGGATTCTGAAATAGTCGTAAAGAAAATTCGTAATAAGATACATTGCATTTCACCTCATTTAAAAGCTTACCAGAATGAATTGTGGGATTTGTTGACAAATTTTTATGCATTTAATATTGTATCCATTCCTCGACTAAAGAATGCAGCAGCTGACTTATTAGCTACCTCAGCTGCAAGGCTTGTACCTTCAAATAACGGATGTTCTATTGATTTTTTTTTTTAGGCCTTTGGTTCCAGACATGATCACTAATCTATGGGTTTTTGATGATGATCAACAAATTTTGGAATGTTTGATGAATGATGAAACTTTCAAAGGAGCAATAATCGATGATGAAGAACACCAAGTTGAATTAAAATTTGACAACTTTATTCCTAAAGGAGTCAGGACCTTAGAGAAAATGTTTGATCTAGACAACAAATTCAGAAGGCTAGCAAATGTCAAGACTCTTAGCTCGTCCTTACAATTCAAGCTGATAAATTTGGGAACTGAAGTTGAACCCAGATATGTAAATTTGGGAAAGTGTTGTTCTCCGGGTGAAAGAAATAAGTTCATTAGTTTGTTCAAACAATACAAATATGTGTTTTCCTGGACATATGAAGAGCTTAAAACATATGACACAAAGATTATACAACATGTCATCCCTATTAGAGCTAGAGTCAAGCCTTATCAACAGCCTTTGAGGAAGATGCATCCAAAAATGGAACCTTTAATTTAGAGTGAAGTAAAAAAATTGTTGGATGCTAAAATTATATTCAAAGTCAGACATTCGGAATGGGTTTCGAATTTGGTGCCAGTAAGAAAAAAATCCAGAGAAATCAGGATTTGTGTAGATTTCAGAAACCTCAATCGTGCTTCAGATAAATATAACTATCTAGTTCCACCCATGGAACAAATATTGCAAATGGTTTGAGTTCTAAGTTGTTTTCATTATTAGATGGATTCTCTGGCTATAATCAAGTATTAGTAGCTGAAGATGACAGACTTAAAACTGCATTCAGAACAAAGTGGGGAACTTTTTCTTACAAGAGAATGCCCTTTGGACTCATAAATGTTGGAGCTACTTTCCAGAGGGCCATGGATGTAGCTTTCAGCGGTTTGATTGGTCGTAGTGTGGTCATATATCTTGATGATGTCACGATATTTTCAAAATAGAGAGAGGAACATGCATTCCATTTAAGACAAATTTTCGAGCCTTGTCGAAAATATGGTATTTCACTGAATCCTAAGAAATGCGTGTTTGCAGTCATAGAAGGAAAGCTACTGGGTCATGTTGTTTCTAAGAAAGGAATCTCCATAGACCCAGAAAGAGTTAAAGTCATAGAACATATCCCTTTACCCCATAACAAAAAAGGTATGCAATCATTTATGGGGACAATTAATTTTGTGCGAAGGTTTGTACCAGATTTTGCTCAAATTGTCAAACCTTTGCAGCAGATGGTTAAACAAAGTGTACAATTTAAATGGACTGATGTGGAAAAGAATGCATTCAGTAAGATAAAGACATCTATTGCTCATGCACCATCTCTCAAAATTCCAAATTTTGAAAAAGATTTCATCCTGTACACTTTTGCATCCGATGATTCATTAGCAGCAGTGCTTACGCAGAAGGAGGATGGGGGAGATGAGTACCCCATATCATTTATGAGCATTGGTCTGCAGGGAGCTGAATTGAATTATCCAGCTGTTGATAAAAAAAGCTTATGCAATTTTCAAAGCGGTAAAACAATTCAGACCATACATACTTAAGAATCGTACTAAGGTAATAGTTCCACACCTAGCTGTAAGCTCTCTTTTCATACAAAAGGAGTTAGGAGAAAGAAGAGGCAACTGGGTAACAAATTTACAAGAATATGACCTTGAATTCAAACCAACATCCATATTTAAAGGGCAAGTACTATGCAAACTAATGGCTGAAGGTAAAGACAACAAAGAAAATAGTTGGGACAATGAAGATGAGTTACATATGGTGGATGTATGTCCTCTATTCACAACTCCAGATTCCTGGTACCGAGACCTTGTTCATTACCTTCAAGAAGGATATTTTCCAAAACATTGGAATTCCAAACAACAAAGAGCATTACGCCTTAAATCAGCTTCATATCATATCATTGATGGAGTATTATTCAAAAAGAATTATGATGGAGTTCTTCTCAGGTGCTTAGAACAAGAAGATGCAAAGAAGGTCATAACAGAATTACATGATGGGCCTGGAGGAGGTCATTTTTCCAGAGATACAACAACCCATAAGATTCTTAGAGCTTGGTATTACTAGACCACACTGTTTAAAGATGCTCATGCTCATGTCAGAAAGTGTGATGTTTGTCAGAGGTGTGTTGGAAGACAAGCCAAAGTAGCTGGGCCTTTAAAACCAGTGATGATAATAGAACCATTCGAACAATGGGGGATTGATATCATTGGAGAAATAAAACCAAATTCTTCCTTGCAGCACAAATACATTTTGACGGCAACTGACTACTTCACCAGATGTGTCGACGATATTTCGTTACGCAAAGTAATGAAGATGCAGTCATGGATTTCCTACAAGCATTAGAGGAAATTTTGGGTCTAAAATGGGCCTTGTAAGAAAATGCACCAACAATAAATTTTGTGAGTTGGAATTGAGAAACCAATAGAATTTCAATAAAATGAGTCAACCATAATGGTTGAATTGACATATTTGTCATAAAAGAAAACTACTTTTTTTGTTCGTATTTCGACATATCTCCCTATGTTTTTACTCAAATTCCTATTAGGAGAGCTCATTGGATGTAGAATTTAATTCCGCATCCAATGAGTACCCACACTGCATACTTTTGACAGACCCCGCTACCCCAAAAATAAGAAATACCTGAAAAAAATGTGATGATGATGTCATCATCATGTTTTTTAGGTATTTCTTATTTTTGGGGTAGAGGGGTTCATCAAAAGTATGCAGTGTGGGTACTCGTTGGATGTGGAATTAAATTCCGCATCCAATGAGATCTCCTGCTCGGAATTTGAGTAAAACCATAGGGAGATATGTTGAAAATACAAACAAAAAAGTAGTTTTTTCATTCTTCCTCCAAAATCAATAACTATTATTTTATTATTTTTTCTTAGGAGGCCCATTTTAGACCTCAAATTTCCTCTAATGATCACATCATGACCAGGTTTGGGGTTCCAATTTCCCTGGTTTTGATAATGCTACTTACTTTTCTTCTATTAGATTAACTGCATTTGCTAATGAAAGAGGAATTAAGTTGCATTATTCTGCAAACTATTACCCACAAGGAAATGGTTTGGCAGAGTCTACAAATAATAATTTGATTAGAATTCTAAAGAAAACCATGATAGAAAATCAAATAAGTTGGCACTTAGCGTTACCTAATGCTCTTTAGGCTGATAGGGTCACACCCAAGAATTCCTTAGGTGTGTCACCATACACCCTTGTTTACAGAAAAGAAGATATTCTTCCTCCCAACATTATGTTACCTTCTTCCATATTAGCTCAGGAGTCTAGAGGTACTAATAATGAAATCCTATAGATTAGAATCTATAATCTTTAGAAATTGGAAGAGTCTAGGTCCAAAGCTAGAGAATGATTTAAGCATCAACAGGAAGTAGTGAAACGTTGGTTTGATAAGCATAAAGCTGGAAACAAGGAATTTGAAGTGGGAGATATGGTTCTTAAATGGGATCATCCGCATGATGAAAAGGGGAAGCACACTAAGTTTCAACAGTTATGGGTAGGCCCTTTTTAGATTGCGACCAAGCTTGGCCCCTCAACTTACAAGTTGCAAGATTTACAGGGGTGGAAAGAGAACTTACCAGTTAATGGTTTAGTTCTCAAACCTTATTTTTATTGGTTATCTTGTACATAAACAAACTGATTGCTTTGTGTTGTTTTGGATTTATTTTATTTTGTTTGTTTTTAGTTAGGGTTTGATTGATTTCAATAAAAGCACAACTTTTGGGTGCATGGGGTTCATCAGAATTCTGGATTAACTAAAATCTTTGATTATGAGACTGTGTACTTTTGATTTATTTGAAAGAACTTCTTCTAGTTCAGTAGTTTTCCTAAGAGGCTATGAACACATTGAAGTCCTACTTAATCCTTGTAAAATAACTCAAGGTCAAAAGGTTTGTAATACTATTTCAAGGCTCCATCCATCTCACATTAAAAATGTCTTAGGGGGTGACAACAAAAGACCCATGGAGAGGAAGCAAGGTAAACAATATATTATATATAAATGATACCATGCTAAGAAATTAAAGCCAAAAAGGAAAATAAGAGTAAAAAAATCCTAAGAAAGAAATATGTATCAAAACAAAGTACTGAACCATATGAGTACATGATTTCCAAAGTTCTTCTCCGTCCATGAGCTGAAAATCAATACATCTCTCACACAAAAGGACACTATGGATAGAGGAGCATGAATAAAAATTTCAGAAAGAAGGCATGCAGGAGGTTTCAAAAAGGACAAAAAAGTCCAAAAGCACAAAAGTGCAAAATGGCATGGGAATGAGGAACAAACAAATATTTCTGTTTTCCATATGTTACAATCCTATGGTGTCCAAGCTGGGAGCTACCCAAAGACAGAGGGAAAAATGAAACTCATTTTCCTGGCCTCAGAAGAGTTATCTAGACTTTGAAATCTTGGTTTCCATTTTCCTTAAATTGGACTATTATCAATGATTAAAAGTACATACATCTTCCATTTGGGAAATCCAGACATCTAGAAGAATTCAACATATTGGTATTTATTGTCAAATAGTCTATTACTTAAAGAAGAAATTGTCCAAAGATCTGTGTTCACCAGGTAGTCACCAATTGTTGCAGCTGCAACAATTTCCCAAATTTCTAAAAATTTTGGACCCTCCTTTTGTTTTTGTCTAGCAAGTTTGTTGATTTTTTTTTGACCTTGAGAAGTAAGATGATTGATTGATTATTTTTCCGTTGTTTTGGGAGTTGAATGAACTAATTTTACCGCTTCCCAACCTTGAATTTTTTTGAACACTTAACATTTTTTGATGATTTTTTCTTATCGCTATCGGAAGTCTGTTGATGTGTGAATCAGGGCATTAGTCTTCTATATCTCCGCCGTTTCAGAGGGAAAATAGAGAATGTGCTGACAGATAGTTCTTATTCTCACCGATTCCATGGTTTTATTGCTCAAACCTTTTTCTTTTCGATGATTTTGTTTTCGCTATCGAAATGTTTTTGACAGGCGGTCGGAGTTTTAGTCTTCTACGACGCCGCTGTTTCGGTGCCCTTGTTGTTTGTCTCACCGACACTGTAGAGTATTTTGTGTCTCAAGGTTTTGATGTGTTAGTTATTAGTTGTTTCTATCATCGATACATGACTACGGTGGCATTTAGTTCTTTATATCTCCGACATTGCAGAAGCTTTCAGCTTTGAAGTGCCGACACTGCGAATATGCTTAGTTTTAAGGTCGTTGATCCATAGTGCTTAGAGCCTCCGATTTCTGAAAGTTTTTTTTTGACCACGGAACCCTTAGTCTGTCTCTCACCGTTGTGGTTGCATAGTGAACTAACCGCCTGATGCTTGGTGCTTCCGCCCACCGATAAGGTTTTTTCCTGCCTATACCTTTTACCGAGGGTTTTCCACGACGAGGAGCACAGTACAGATGAGTCTAGTGTTTTGGAGATTAGTAGTAGTATAAATGTAGTTCATGCTTGTATCAAAGGATTTCGAGTTAGTTCAGATGCAGATTAGATTAAGATGAATAATATTTGCTATCAGGGTTTTCATTTGGGTTACAAATAGGGTTTTTAACACAACCGCAAGATTTTCTTTTTACCTTGTCGTGTTTCTTTTCATGCATTAATACCGTGTATAGTTTATTTTTACATAATGCTTGATACCGTTTTTTTTATTTTGGTAAAATCTTAATGGCCTAAGAACATGCTATGTTTATGACAGAGAGTTGGCTGAAGAATGAAGAAGAAGAAAGAAAGAGAGCCTCATGAAGAGGAAGGAAGAGGAGGAAAGAAAGAGAAACGAGGAAGCAGAGATAAAGAAAAGAAAAGAAGAAAGTGAAAGTCTGAGATTAACAGGATCTCAAAAGGACCAACAGATTATTGAGCAGATCGATAATAGAAGAGGCCCAGGCTTGGGAAAAGCTTGTCAACGACCAAGCTGGTCCCTCTTCATAAAGTGCTCTTAAATTTTAATTTAAAAATATAAAATGTTGTATAAATTATGGGCACATACTACAAGACAAAAAATTTAGAACTAAAAGGTTGGAGTAGCCCAAAGGTCATCGAGGGGCAGCCCAAAGGTTTTTCTTTTTTGTATAAATAAAGGAGAGTTTAGATGTAATAGAGGACTTTTTCCCAGACAGATTTGTGAGAAGTATATTGTAAGAAGAACTATTTCCTTTTGCAATAAAGAATTACAAGTTTTCTGCTGGAGAAAGCTTGGTGGAATGTTTCAAATGTTGTGCTATGGATCAATTGAATGTGAACTATTTCATTTTCTGCTTATGTCCATTAACTGTGAGATCGTTCTAACTCATTGAATATATGTTCATGTTATGAATGCACTCTAGTTTATTTTGTGAAATTTTCACTGTGAGTAATGAAGGTTTTCATAAACAATAAGCTATATTGTTGTTCATATATCTATTAATGTTCATGTGTTCTGAAATAAGTAACAACTATCTGTAATTTTCCTTAATGCATGTGCAGAAACACATTACTCATTGATAACTGATACTTTTGCTCCCTAGGGATAGGTTAGTTAGTTAGTTTTAGTTTCTTGCTGTGTGTGATTTAGATGCGAGAGAGTTAAGACGAGAGGTAAGAAGAGAGGTAAGAACCTGCACATCACATTGTGACACTCCTCATTATTTTTGTCAATCTGCATTTTTAGATAGGCACTTGCACATCATACTTAAACACAAAAAACTAAAAATATACATGGTGGACTGGGCCGTAACCAGTAAAACCTTGAAATTTGTTACTTGACCTACGGTAGCCGGACCGTAAACCGGACGGATTCCCCATACCAAATAGTAGCGGGCTAGTTGGGAACATTTACTGGGGAGAATCCCTAACTGTTGTTATCTGCAATTTTCCAGGCCTCAACAGAAAGCTACTTGCAAGATTGTTCGATTTTGAGTTAGAGGTGACTTGCATTTTCTGCGACAACCAAATTTGTGTGAAGTTTTCCAAGAATCCAATGTTTCATGACAAGTTGAAGCAAATCAAGATAATGTATCAATCTATATGGGATATGGTGCAAAGAGGAGCAGTGAGGCTCTAGTATGTGGCGATAGATGAACACATAGAAGATATGTTAACCAAACCTTTGTCGAGAGTGAATTTTGAGTACTTCAAGGAAAATCTTGGAGTTGTCCATATTGATGTTCCTCGAAAGATGGAGTAGTGAGGGCCATATAACATGTGTGAAGGTTCATGTTACATACTTGATCTTATCTCCACATGAGGTGATGTGAGAGCGGGTAGTCACTGTATGTGACATAATGTATATTCATAGGATACACTCATGAGGATGTTATGACATGTATACAAGCATTTGTGAAGATGCAGGTTACAGACCTGGGCTGGTCTCGACATGTAGTGATGTGGTAGTAGGTAGTCACTATGTGTGACGTAATGTATATTCCTAGGCTACACTCACATAGTCATGTTTTCTTGATGTGCGAAGACACATGTTTCAAACTTGGGTTGTTCTCCACATGATGTGACATGTGAGCAGGTAGCCACTATGTGTCATGTAATGTGTATTCCTAAGATACACTCATGATATGATTTGGATGTGATGTGATAGTGGGTAGTCACTTGGTGATGTTATTTTTTCTCTTAGGAATCAATCATGAGATGATAGTATGGTAATCCAGGTAATCATCTAGTGACGTAATTTGTGCTACTGGGATGTACCCACTGGATGAAATCATCATAGATATAACCTATTATCATGTATAGATTTGATATAGGTCACAAGTCAATGGTCCAAGTACCAAGTTGCATCAACAGTGATCCAACAATGATGTCCAATGACGATGATCGTGATAGAAGAATCTCTCCTTGATAAGAGGGAGTGTTGACTATCGTGTAACTTTGAAAGATATTCTTGATGTATTATTGTTGTATTATTATTGTACTTTCTTCAGGAAATATTTATATTGTAATTTATCATGCAAAACCCTAAAATAATTCAAGTGAAAACAATCAATCTAGGCCCACAAAAATTACTGGGTAAAACTGCCCCAGTGAAGTCAACCCAATTAGTGAAAAGTCAACTAGAAGAGAGTATAAATAAGGAGGGAACATTCCTCATTGGTACACTAAGCAAGTTCACTCCTAATTGAGGAAAAGGTTCGCTCCAGCTCAGAGAAGACTATTTTGGGTTGTAGAATAATTGGAAGACATCTTATCTCTAGGTTTCTTATTGTTTTTATTCTAGTGATCTTTGTGTGGAAGAGAATTTAACTCTTGGATTTTACTAGAAGACATTGCACTTGTTGACTGAATCTATACTGAAGAATTTGTTGTGTTTTATCCTTTTAGTTTCCCATAAGAAAATATTTGTGTCCTTTTATTGTGTTGTGCTTGTCTTTCTTTTAGTGATCCTATTGCATATGATTATTGTGAACTATTTAAAGATCTAAAATAATTATATTGGAAACATTAAACTTCTAAAATATTTCAATAAGTTATGAAACTTGGGTATGTAACCTAACATTGGTAGTCAATGCTCCAATAACTAGTTTATAAGAGAGGATCCCTTCTCATACTTTACCACGAATCGTCTAGAAATAGATAGAGACATCAACTCCTTGACTTTATCACTCTTTAAATAAAAACCCATGACCATTTTCATTCTATATTTACAGACATTGATACACCTTTTGATGTCCGTCTTCTTTGAATTCTCACCCCGCCTTCCTAAAAACATAACATCTTGGAGCCCTAAATATCCTTCCCCTTATGTCAATACCTACCATCATCCATACATCAAAATTAAATGCCAATGCATTTTGATCTATCCTTTTGATCTCTTGTGGTACTAAATGGTACCTAACACCTTCTTATTTTCCTTGAGTCACCTTCCCCTCACCTCATCCAATGGTCTGGAAACCTCTCTTATCTCCATAGTCTAATCACCTCTCGCAACCTTATATATTTTCCATATCTCCACTAATTTCTCATAATACCCACCATAGTTTACCATATTAACATGTATATCTGTGTTCAATCCAAACCCTATTTGCCCCAACTAGTACATCTCTTTCTAGCTCACAGAATCCTAATCAATAGGAAAATTGTATATTTTTATTCCATAATGTTTTGTTATAAACTATTAACATATTATTTGCAATCCAAAATTATACTTGTCACATTTTCCAAGGTTCATAAAGATAACAATGAAGGAATTCACTATTAATTATTTTTGGGTTCTTAATTTTATTTCACTTGCCCTCCATCCTATAGCATAACACCATTGTATAGTTGATGGCAGTTATATTGATCCACTCACATTGGTACAAAACACCTCCATTGGGATTGAATTATGTTGAGAAGCCCCTGGAAAAGAGAAAAAAAACATATGTGCCTATATTTGACAACAAACCTAATTTCTGAGAACCCTAATGTTTGAATATACTAAACGCATTGTGTTTACTAATTATGGATGTAATGTTGAATATTTTTGCAATTAGGATTTTGAAAAAAACATAGATTGGATAGGAATCATATCAATCATGGTTAAATAAACCACCCATTCAATCCCATGATGTCCTAAGGAACGGATTTATAGTATTTATAGTAAAAATAGCTCTTTACATGCATTCCAACAACATGAACTAGGGGCAATGATAGTATTTTCGATACTTCTTCAAAAGCATAAAATAAGCTTCCATCACCCCTGTTAACCCAAAAAATCCCTCAATGAGCTCTACATGACCTACACCACCTAAATACATCCATGCATGACCCTCATTTGATCCCCACACACTTAGAAAGGCTCAAAAATATGAAAAAGGGCTTAGAAACCCCTAAAAAGATCCAAAATAGCTCTCATAGGGGCTAAAACCTCCAAAAAGGGGATAAAGCCCCTCAAAGGAGCTTAAACCCCCCAAAGGAGCTAATAATTGGGCGAAAGGGGCTAAAATCCCAAAAAAGGGAGCTAAAGCCCTAACCAGGGGCTTAAAGCCCTAAATCTCTAGGAAAAAGCTATAAATAGAGGGGTGGGGGTCACTCTCAAAACACTCCCTCTCTCCTTGTCGTTATGCTGCCCATGTGAGTGCCTTGAGACCCTTTTCCTCTCAAGCCATTCACCCTCCCTCTCCTCCATTGCTCCACAAGCCAAGCTTCCATCCCAAAGAGAGAGAGGTGCTTCCAAAGCTAGGGCATGGTGGCCCATTTCCACCCAAACAGAAGGTACAATTTTGGTTTTGTGTCATTTTTATTTTGGTTTTCTAACATATTTTGCTTGCAGGATTGTTGTCTAATGATTTGCTGCAGGTTTCCATTGATTTCTTGCAGCCATTATTATTTTCTAACCATTTCATGCAGGGTTTCATAGTTTAGTTTCAATATCATTTTGCAGGTTCTCTTCCAACACCAACAAGAACCCTACCCTTCCGTCCTATAGACGAAAGGGAGCTGTTCCTTCCTGTAGCTAGGTTGAAAGACCTACTACAGATATGGTGACATACCAGGTCGATCCCATAGGATCCCTGTATTTACTTTTCAAAGTTTTAGTTTTTATTTGCCCTAGTTTAAATTTATGTCAAATCTAGTTTAGATCTGTATTTTTCTTCATTTTAGTTCATAGCTGAGCCTCCTTAAGGAAAAAATGAGCCCGTTCGACCATAGTACAAGTTACTGTCGGCTGTTCCCTACTCAGGTTAAAATTTTTTCCTATTTTCAGACCAGGTCGCACTTATTAGGTTGAAATAGGAGACCAATTCGCTCAGTTTTGCTTAAAAGGTGCGACTTCCCTATCAGGAGCCAGATCGCTCCTGTTTTTTGTTTATGAGAGACCCCCTTGCCACATTGGCCCCAAAATAGGTGACTTGTCTCTCAGATTCAATTTTTTAAGCAATCTGGACTATCAGTGCGGCTCAACCACCTCTGTACAACAATCTGTGTTCATTTCATACAATCTGTGTAAATCACCGATAAATTTAATTGGTTAATGGTATAATGAATCTGTTTTAAAGGTTGAATAAAATTACTGTAGGTTAAGTTTCAGTTCTTAATTAGAAATTAACACCTTTACTAGCCCTTCCTCCTCTACCTAGTCATCACCCTTCAGGGTATTCTGGGATAAGATGAAGGGTGAAGCTCATATAGTAATAGGCACTTCATCTGTAATTTTTCGAGACCACTAAAAATGGGTGACTTGGAAGGTACAGGGGGTGGTAGGCCCAGGGGGCCTCACGGCATTTGCGTCCTCCCTGTTGATCAACCTTGCACTCAGAGAGTGACCTGAGGATCTACGGATGGGCTTAGTCCCATTATGTTGAGAGCCCATCACTCTTTCTTGGCCGAAGAGGAATATAGGTGTAAGGCAGTCACCTAGTAAGTCTACCATAGTTTTGATTCATGTATGACATGTTTTAAATTTCTGTTCACAATTTAATACTTTCATAAACAACTTACCCATGTTATAGGTTCTACAATAAACCAAAAAATCTATGTGGAATATTCATAAACCATACAAGCAGCCACCAAGTGTAACAGAAATACAATGGACATGCACACAAATCATACCAAATAAAACAACCAAACTCAGTTCATGACGTTGAGCTAGCCATTAAAATTTATTAATTTACACTAATTCAAACACTTGCAGTCCTTGAGGACATAATTCCCTGACTGCCTTAATAGTGGGAACTACTTGGGCTCAGCCCAGAAACTCATTGTGAGGAGTACCATGGGAACCCCAAAGTAGCTGGCTGTTGATAGGAATTGCCAAGTGAAACGGGAAATGATCCCTACTGATTGACTAGCACTCCTATGAGGAAAAATCCAAGTGCTATTTCCTGGCAGTCTTGGTGGCTGAGTGACCACCTGAAGGGGGTCCAAAACATCACTACCATATTTCACCACCTGACACACCAACTAGACACAATTGATCCCCTACGCTCTTCCTCACGCCTAAGAGGCGATCCACCATAGTTTGGGTCATTGAACCAACACCATTGAGACCATTGTCGACAACCCTCTACACCGTCAGAAGGAGACACAGCCTCTGATTCAGAAGGAGACACAGCCTCTGAGCCAGGTCTACACACTGCACCATCTAGCCCCATGGTTAGTGCAAACCCGGGTCCATTTTCTGGCTTGGTGATGGGCAGTGGACCCACGTCCATACCCCACACCACCATAAATACTCATGCTGGAGGCCCTAGCACTATCATGCAGACGGTCATAAGTTAGCTACCTCCACCCATAATTACTAGTCAAACTATCCCACTTGTCATGTATGGAGGCAATGGCCCGTTGTTACGGAGAAAACTTCATATGGCTTGGTGTACCACAATAGACAGAGTAACCGCAAAAATCAATCCATTCCCATATGCAAGAGAAATAAAACATCTAACACTAAAGAATATCGAAACATACCTTATTCCGGATGGTTGATGTATATCCCCGTCGAGCTTTTCCAATCCCGCTTGTGTTATCAATTTTCTCTCTCAACAATCAGCAAACAAGACAAGCATGCTATATAATGGCGTTAGACCTACTCTAGCATATATAATCAATAATGTATAAGCAATTAAAAGCATCCATGGATTCAATATTCATTTAAATGCACATCATTGGACAGGAAAATATATTTCTATTAATATAAATCAAAGATTACATGAATGACAACCTTTGTCGGCACGTCTACGAACTGGAGAAACTGAGTCCTCCACCTGGGCCTCCACCACCTCAATCCTCCATCTCTCGATAGCAAGCTCACAAGCAAAGGCAAGCTTGGGAAGAACACCAAGTGCTCTAAGGGACAAAGGGATGCAGACTCAAGTATAAGCAAGCTACGACAACAATGGACTATAGTTTTCTTACTCTTCAATTCCTCCCCTTTCAATGTATCCAAAGGGTTCCATATATAGTGCTTCAATGGGGTAATGGAAGGTCAAATCCGAGCGATCTCAAGGAATATGGAAGGCCAAGAGATAAGTGACTCAGATCCACATCAAGGAAAACTCCAAAACTATTTGGCCTTTTGCACACATCCCGATGTACACGGGTTTAAGGGTCATATCCACGTATTTACGCAAGAATGGGTTTAAAAGTCGTGTATGGAAAATAACAGGTGTTTTTAGGGATGATCTTGGAAACATCAAAGGTACAAAAATAGTCCATGGGGTCCAAAGAGTCTGCAAAGGGACAGTGAAGGCCATAAATATGTGATCTACCATGTGTGGTAAGATCAGTTGTAATAGATGCCCCCTAATGTGTGAGATCAGAGGGGTGATACAATGGTCAAAATACATTATAAGTCCATCCCATATGTAGAGTGATGAAGAACCAAGTGGAAGAACCAGCCATCCAACAATACAGTACAAATATCTTTGCATATGACTGCAAGTACATACAACAATCCTGGATACATAAGAGTATAAGGGCCATGAATATGCATGATACAAAATATGACATGTGTGGTCATCGTCACGTACAATATAGATAGATTAGAATCTCCATGATGAATATATACAAAGGGTCATGATCTCCATGAAAATTGAAGATATACAATGGATCAAGATCTCCATAATGGATGAAGATATCTGACATACATTGGAATCAAGTCACGAGAGCTGAAATCTCATGAACACTGGCATGATCAAGGAGGTCGCATATCTGGAATGCCACCAATCTAGAAATTCTTCTACACAAACCACTACGAGAACATGTCCTACTATGTGAATAAAGGTGTCAAGGTTGAACATAGTAGTCCATCGTCTGATTACCGGTCATTGATGTATACCGTTAATAGACGCGAGATCACCCACTGATAATGAAAATGGGAATCAAGGTACTAGAGTGCAATCTAACAAGTGTGAATAAATGTGTTGAGGTTTAACACTTGAAAGAATTCATCGATCAGGGGACATTGATGTATTCCCAAAACTATCGATGGCGAGAGAACCTGCCACTGATGACTGCAAGTATCAAGGCATTCAAAATGACTCTAGACTCCTATCCCAGAATAAATGATCTGAAGTCGATGGGATGAAATCTGCTGGAAGGAGGCATTAAGGAATCCCCCATCATCCAACATGAGGTACTCAGCGAAGCTATATAATGTGGAAGGACTTGATCATAATGTGCACGAACCAGTACCAGTACCGGAAATGGTCGACATGCAAAGTCAAGAAAACTGATAAATTGTCGACTCAAGCTTCAAATCCCTTTGAACAAGAGAATAAAGGGGAATGGTGACTGAATGTAGCTAGCATAGACTCGATATACAAAAACTGGGACATCTTTGCGACACAGGAGGCATCAATAGAGGCTCCATAGGGAATGGAAGCTTAACTATTCGGTGGAGATAAACTCAGAGAAACGAGTACAGCTCCTAAAGTCAAACTATTAACCCAACCAACGGATGTGATATACAGTGCTCTATTCGAAGGTGACACAACTCGACTGCTGCCACAGATAACATCTTTTCCTGCCTGGCTTTTTGGTTTTTTGATTTTTGTTGTTGTACTTTTTAAGATATTTTGAAAAGCTTGAAAAAGAATAAAAGTGCTTTATAGTTACAAATCTAGGAGGAGATGAGTGTCAAGGGGAAAACAAACTAATTCCAAGCACTGGAACATACCTATGCTCAATGCAAGGAAACATGTGTAGGATAATGACACTCGAGGGAAAGTCCCCTCCCGGTAAAAAAATGGGGAATCAAGATGCAAAAGATATATAAAATGGCTCTGCTTGGCTGGACATGAGACAAGCTCGGGCTATATGGTTGATAATCAAAGTCAAATAAGATGGCATAAGGCTCAATAAAGCAAGCAAAACTCATGATAATGCAATTAAAACTTGACATAAGGGAGTCTAGGGGAAAATGCCAGCAAAAAGATCAAGAGGAGTATGAATCTCTTGCGCAAAGTCACGGAGATACTATACAAAGGATTCCCACACCCTAAAGAAAAAATTTCGGCATGGGCATCAAATGAAAAACAGAAGCTAACTAGAGTACCCATGTATGGTCAAGCTCTACCATTCACATAGTGTCACTTCTAAAAGCAACATGAAGGTTTCATGACACCATGGAATGGGTTCGTACATAAGGTTAAAATTGAATGGTCATAAGGAAAGGCATAAGTGCAAGCACATGTGATATCCTAACCTATATGCCAGTTCAGACATAATACCTATGATAGGAATGAATGGGGTGAAACCTCGGAGAGAGTGTACAAAACTTGGACCCTATATGACAACCACATTAGGCCAAAACAACCCAAAATAGTCAATAAAGAATCCAAACTATAGGTTATAGGGAGGAATGATCATGACAACTGCACCCAAAGGAAACAATGCGGTGAATGATGGGACATAAAAAAGGAAAGTAAGGTGTAGACCCAAAGTTCATGCATCCACTACCATCCCTGTGAGGGTGACTACCGATGTAAAGACTGAGAGAAGGGAGTCAACATCCTCCACAAATGGAGTAGAGGGCAGAATGTGACCACTCCCAAATCTATGAGCATGATAAGGGGTTTTGATGCCCCCAGGTCCGTACTAGGACCAAGGAAGGGTGATAGGATACCAGGCATGCTGAAAATAAAAGGACCCAAAATCAAGAGAGCATAAATATACTCAAGTAATCGCGATCCCAAAGGCCAACTAGTGCATAAAGAGCACACTCTTAAGAAAATATACAACCAAAATACAAGAAAACCAAGGGGAGGATATGTGAGCTCCCAAATGCAACAGGTATGTCTCGCCTAGGAGAGGCTTGAAACTCCCATACACTACAAGTGGAGGTACGTAACCAATTATAGTGGCCCTTAGCTTCAACGCATCAAGCGACTATGCTTTCCGACCCCCACCTAGCCAAGACACCTGCAGAATAACCACTGCGAAGTACCCCCTCGATAACGTAGGTAAGGCAACTAAGGTCACCTCAATATAATCAATGCTCAGGTGGACAGTCGCAGGTGGGATTGACCGTATGGGCAGGGTAGCAAAGCCCGAAACTCTTGAAAGAGCCCCATATATGAATACAATCCTGGAAATATCTCTGGTGCTACTCAGTTACAACCAGGGGTTATCCCAATCATAACCGCTCACACTGCCTCATGCTTAACTCCCTTGTAAGAGGAGGATCCTGAGAAACACTAATTTTATAACGTATTTCACACTCTCACCTAGACAGACACCTACTTGTTGTTTTTTAGTAGTCTTGGAGAATTAACTCACAATGAACTATTCCAAGACTCTAAAAGCTAATGTTTTTGATGCACCCTATAAAAGAAAAGAGTGTAATTCATTTGATTATGCGTTGATTTTAATTGGCTATAATTACTCAAAGGGAAATGATCGTGCAACTAATGAAGTTATGACTCAACAGTGAAGTAAATATGCACACCATAACAAACAATGCTAAGTGCAATCTTTGTCAAATGAAAAATAGGGTATGCTACTACATGATATGCATAAATATATATTCCTTTCCGAATGCCAATGCAATCCTTCCTATATGAAAGCCTAAATAAAACTCTCATCCAAGCAATCCAGTGCAAGTACCTCCTCAAATCCATATGCAAAAAAATGCAACTACCTTGTATTTTTCAATATAAAAGAATGAAAAATGCAATAAAACTCATCTAAAACTCTCATTCTCTGCAACAAGTATAAAACACAAGCCCAACAAGACACCGAGACAAAAAAGAGTAATGCACTAATGGAAAAACAAAAAGGATAAATCGCTAAAACTACTTTCAAAGAAAAATCAATGAAAAAGCGGTCTCTGGTCACAAAAGAAGCATCCAATAGACAACATCAGAACCAAGGAAGACCCAACCACACTCACAACCCACCCAACAACTTCCCACAACATCAAACTCACCAAAAGGGAGGATGTACACGACTGTTTAAAGAACAACTACATATATACGTGACTTTTGGCCAAAACACTGCATGTATACGCAGAATTTTGGCCAAAAAACTGCATGCATATGTGACTCTTGGCCAAAAATCCACATATGTACGTACTTTTGGCCAAAAACCTGCGTATACAGAGAAGACAGTGGTAAAAAACAAGCCAAGGGTCAAACCAATAAAGGGGAGTGTCAATGGATGAACATACTATAAAATAAAACACAAAAACAAGGGGAAACAAAGAGCAAGTCAAGAATATCAAGCACATTGTGCCCCCAAACCCCAAAGAAAAACAAGGAACATCCCCAGCAGAGTTGCCAATTCTGTTACGGAGAAGATTTGCTATGGCTTGGGGTACCACAACAGATAGAGTAACTGCAGAAATCAATCCCTTCCCATATGCAAGAGAAATAAAACATCTAACACTAAAGGATTTTGAAACATACCTTATTTCGGATGGTTGATGTAGATCCCCGTTGAGCTTTTCCAATCCTGCTTGTGTTATCAATTTTCTCTCTCAACAATCAACAAACAAGACAAACATGATATATAATGGTGTTAGACCTACTCTAGCATATATAATCAATAATGTATAAGCAATTAAAAGCATCCATGGATTCAATATTCATTTAAATGCACATCATTGGACAGGAAAAGATATTTCTATTAATATAAATCAGATATTACATGAATGACAACCTCTGTCAGCACGTTTGCGAACTAGAGAAATTGAGTCCTCCACTTGGGCCTCCACCACCTCAATCCTCCATCTCTCGATAACAAGCTCACAAGAAAAGGCAATCTTGGGAAGAACACCAAGTGCTCTAAGGGACAAAGGGATGCAGACTCAAGTATAAGCAAGCTACGACAATAATGGACTATAGTTTTCTTTCTCTTTAATTCCTCCCCTTTCAATGTATCCAAAGGGTTCTTTATATAGTGCTTCAATGGGGTAATGGAAGGTCAAATCCGAGCGATCTCAAGGCATATGGAAGGACAAGAGACAAGTGACTCGGATCCACATCAAGGAAAACTCCAAAACTATTTGGCCTTTTGCACACATCCTAATGTACACAGGTTTAAGGGTCATATCCACATATATACGTGAGAATGGGTTTAAAAGTCGCATATGGAAAATAACAGGTGTTTTTAGGGATGATCTTGGAAACATCAAAGATACAAAAATAGTCCATGGGGTCCAAAGAGTCTACAGATGGATAGGGAAGGCCATAAATATGTGATCTACCATGCATGGTAAAATCAGTTGTAACACCCATCCACTCACACTATCCCACTTGGCATGCCTGGGGGTAGTGGCCCTTCTACCTACATTGCCCCTTCTACCATACCTGGGGGTAGTGGTCCATCCATAGCTATACCACAAGTACCCCCAGTCATGCAGGTACATCATGTTCCTGCAAACCCCACCACCATTGCTGGTCCATCGCACATCAACCTTGGGTCAAACCTCCCCTTCATGGCACGCCTCAACCTACCTAACTTGGATAGGTTAACTAATGATCCCATATGTCATCAAACCTTTTGGATTCCCATGCCAACCAAACTCCCCTCAGACATCCCCAAGTTTGAAGGGCAGGAAGGGGAGTGCCCCCAAAACCATATCATGACGTTTCACCTATGGTGCTCATCAAACAACATCGTAGACAATTTGATTAGACTCAAACTGTTCCAACGCACCCTCACATGTGCTGTAGCCAAGTGGTACATTGAGCTACCACAAGGCAAGTATCCAGATTTCAAATCGTTGGCCTTTATGTTCCTGCAATATTTCCAACTCCTCGTCAGATATGATGAAGGAGTGGAAATCTTGCTATCTTTCTGCCAAAACACTGTGACCCACATCAAGGACCACATCCATGAGTGGAGGCGACGTCGCATCTTGTGCAAGATCAAGCTTGATGATAGGATCTTCCTAGACTAGTTCTTAAAAACCTTGCTGCCACCTATAGCCAAGGACGTCACCTCCGAACGTCCCCAAACAGTGGAATAGGCCATCTTGAAGGCCCAAAAGTTTGATCTCATTTATGCACAGTCTGGATACCTTTACACCATCATTCCAGATGCTCCCCATGCAGGCACCTCCTATCGGGATGCATCCGGGGCATCCCATGCCGCAAATGGAATCATAGGTTCTATCTCCCACATCTGACACCACCTGTGATGCCACTACAACCAAGCAACACCCCTAGTGTTTTCTACCCAAACCAAGCTCCCGACTATGCAAGAATGATGTCCCAGTCTGGAGCTACAACCTCTTATGCATAACCTGTGCCACAGCAGTAGACCCATGCACCTACTTGGCCGACACAACAATATGTGGGACATATTCCCATGTTTGTAGCATCCCCAACCCCCCAAGTCTACTATGCACCACCCATGCAAACCACCCAAACTCTTGCCCCAGCTCTGCCTGGTCCTTTGGGACAAGTGTTTACACAACAAAACCGTCCCAACCAGATAGCCCCCAATAACCAACAAGTGAAAGCCAGAAATAATCGAGCTCAGAACCAAGGCAATAATCAACCATAGGGAGGCGGTCAACAACCAAATCCCCCCAACAATGCTGGGGAAAACTGACCAACCCAAAATCCTCAACAACCAAACGCACCTAGATGCAATGCTCTGTTGCGTACAAACCAGCCATGCAAGCTATGTGAGGTCTACGGGCACTATACACATGAATTCCCCTTCACGGGTCGCGCTAAGCAGGCCATTCACAGTGAGGTTTTGCATGCTACCAATACGGCAGCCCCAGCTCAACCCAACCCAGGACCACCAGGGCCTTTGCCCATGGTGCTCGAAAAACCATTACCATTCCAAGGATTGGTAGCAACTGCATCGTCTCCCGAACCCAATCCCATTGCTCCAAGGGCACCTCCGACATCACAAACAGGTGTTCACCACCTGCTAGCCATGACAACTAAAGAGGTCAATTTACATACTAGACGAAATCAGTACGAAACTAACACCGAACCCATTGACCCGTTAGTGACATCCACGTCCAAAACAACCAATACACCTCTTGATCTACCCCCTTTTCCTTCGCGCCCCCCCATACGATGGGTTGCCAACAATGTCATGGCTAGAACTGATGTAAGCTACAGCATCATAGATGACTTGGCCCAAACACCTACGACTATGTCCGCTCTCGAGGTACTGAAAAATTTCCCAACACAGTGGAAATCCTTACTAGCTGCCCTCGGTGCCGTAGACCCCTCTAACTCCAAGTTGATCACATTCGACACAGAGAACGAAGAACCACAGATTCCATCAACCATTGCCTTCCAAATCCCTGTATCCATTCGGAATTCGGTCGTGTACTGATGTATTGTGGACGAGGGGGAATCCACATGTGTTATGTCAACCTTAGTCTGGAAGAAGCTTGGATCCCCAATTCTACAACCATCCTCTACTACTCTACGGGCTTATGATGGCCATCCCACTAAAGCCCAAGGAATCCTCCCGCATGTTCCCATCACATTAGCCAGGAAAACAGTATTGATTGACATAGTGGTTGTCAATGCTTAGTTGGACTATACCCTTCTCCTCGGAAGAAGTTATATGTATGCCATGAGAGCTGTAGCATCAACTGTTTTCTGTCTCATGATGTTCCCTTATGAAGGGAAAATCGTTACGGTTGACCACCTAACTTATCACGATCGGCAAGGGCTAACTGCACCAGCCAATGTTATCCCTACAATCAATACCATCGATCCGCAAGGGCTAACTGCACTTGCCATTGTTATCCCTGTGGACAACACCATGGTTGAAAACATACCAACCTCCCCATTGTTGAATGTAGGCCTTGGGTTGTTTGTCGATACCACCATGACGACTTCCTTCCCCTTAGTGTCACCACCGTTGACACCAAATGAGACTGCAGATCTATGCATGCTCTCACCTAGAATTGCTGCACCTAAACATCAACTGTATCCATAGCCCCAACAACAGTCGAAATAACATCCACAGCCGCAACATCATTCGCAACTGAAACCGTAGCAGTATGCGCAGCTGCAACTCCATCCACAACAGCAACATTATGCGTAGCCGCAACACCATCCACAACCACAACATTATGCACAGCCACAACACCATCCATAGCTGCAACATTATGTGCAACCACAACCACAACCTCATCCCCACATGCAACCATCAGGGATTTATTTGGGCTCGTCCCTAGTCCACACAATTCCCTTCCTATTCTCCCCTTGACGTCATGAGTCAGCCAATAATGTCTACCTTAAACTTGCCCAATATTACATTGGGGATTCTCGTGTGGTACCTCAATCCACCAGCCCAACCCCTAATACCCTAGGTAGTCTTGACCCCTGTACAACCCATTGCAGTCGAATCTCATCCTCCACCCAGCCCGCAAAAACCAACCACTACACCTACACCCACACTGCCCCACCCAAAAAGGGCTAGGAGAAAAAACACAAAAGCTACCCCTGAACCTCGATAGATCCCACCTTGCACCGTCTATGAAGAATAGGGCCATCCAACTCAAAAATTCCATGAGATTCCCATAATCCGCTCACATTTGGATGCTATGTATACAACAGAAAACCTCCCTGTGGTTGAACTCCCAAGCGAGCCAATAGTGAGAAACAAGTCGTTGAGAACAAACCATGCTTGTGCCCTTTGCAGATTGTATGGACATTATTCTCACCACTTCCAGGACTTGTCCAAGTTTTGAACGGCCCTAGCCAACCTTCAACAACATGCCCTTGAATCTGAGATCACTTTGATCAAAGAAGTCCATTCCCCACCTCCTTCTTTAGACACCATGTCCATCTACATGATGTCCAGTTCTACAGACCCTCTTGTCTCCACCACCACTGATGGTCCATCCGACCTGTCTCTTTGTTTCTTCTGCAATGATGAGGAGATACTTGAAGCCTTTACCACCCCAGAATACCCATGGGACGACATGAACCATCGCTCGTTCTTCCTCCCCAAAGAGCTTGTGTCGCAGTATGACCAGTTTTCCGTGGAAACCAAAGATTTTATTCATGGGAAAGTCGACTGGTTCAAAAATCCCATTCCGACACCAGATTCCTTCAAAGAAGGGAACATGGCCAACATCTCACCAACCATCAAAATTAGCATCTCAACCAATCCTGAGGTTGTTGAAGAAATCATGCTGGGGGCATCTTGCTCCCCGGAAGAAGTTGATTCCTACAATGCCCTCTTCCAAGAATTCCATGACATATTTTCCTGGTCCTACACTGATATTCCCAGGTTATATCCATCCATTGTGGAACACCACATCAACACATGGCCCGATGTGGCCCCCGTGTGCCAAAAGCAATGACCCATCCATCCCTGCAAAGCTACCGTGGTTAAAGCCAAAATTGAGAAGCTGCGTATAGCCGACTTCATTTACACCATTGCATACACCACTTGGGTTGCAAATCCTATTCGTATGAATAAAAAATAGGGTACCATCCATGTTTGCACAAAATTTCATGATCTAAATAGGGTGTGTCCCAAAGACAACTTCCCAACACCCTTCATCGATTAGATTATCGATGCATGAGCCAGACATGAGGTCTTTTCCTTCATGGACAATTTTTTTGGATATAACCAAATTCATATCCAGAAAGAATATTGTTACAAGATTGCATTCACAACCTCGTGGGGCACATTCACCTATCGAGTAATGCCCTTTGGTCTGAAGAACGTTGGAGCCACCTTCCAGTGCGCCATGACATATTGCTTCCATGACCTAATACATATCATATTGTTCTACCTGGATGACCTTACCGCTCGATCACCAAGACGAGTACAACATATAGATGACTTGCGACAAGTCTTTTTGCGATGTCGCAAGTACAAAATTCACTTGAACCCCCTAAAGTGATTTTTTTGTCTCCCAGCAAGCCGTTTGCTTGGGTTCATCGTATCCCACAAAGGGATAATGGTTGACCCCCTCAAAGTTCAAGCTATCCTTGATCTACCTTCACCAAAAACTCGGCACCAACTATAGATCCTCCAAGGCAAGGCCAACTTCCTTCACCGCTTTGTACCATAATATGCAACAAAATCCCACGAATTCATTCGCCTGCTCCGCACAAATATCCCCTTTGTTTTGGATCAGCAAGCACAGGAATCATTTGATGCACTCAAACAAGCCCTGGCTTCTACACCATTACTCTCAGAACCAGAATTCACCTGAGACTTCATTCTCAATGTGTCATCCTTGAAGAACTCCATTTCTAGGGTCTTGGTCTAGGAAGACGATGCTTGCCACGAGCACATGATATATTACATTATCCAGAGGCTAACAAGTCCCCCACTACGATATTCACCCGAGGAGAAACTCACCCTCGTTGTCATCTTCTCAGCTCAGAAGTTGCGCCACTACATCATTGCAAACCATACCCGTGTAGTGGCTGATTCCAACCCAATGCTGTACCTCTTAAGCTGTCTCCTTCTACAAGGCCACGTGGCTAAGTGGGTAGTCTTCCTCTAAGAATTTGACTTGGAATTTGTTTCCCCGAAAAGCACAAAGGCCCTCGCACTGGCCACTCTAATGATAGATCTTCCCCCATTGACCACGTCACCACCACCCAAGGATGACCTCCCTAATGATTTCCTATTTGTCATATCCATGGAGGACCCATGGTATGGGGACATCCTTCTATATTTGCGAACACAAAAGTTTGCAGTGGACTTAAACCGTGAGGACATGCGACGCATCTAAAATAAAGTTGCTCACCACCTTTTAATTGGAGATGTTCTATATTGTTGAGGCATCGATACCATCCTACATCATTTCCTCTTTCACGACGAGGCCGAGACAACCCTTAACAAGTGTCATAGTGGAGCCTACGGTGTCCACCTTTCAGGTCTAGCAACTACCCAGAAGATTCTACAGGCTGGCTACTTCTAGCCTTCCATCTTCGTTGATTGCATAGAGGCAGTCAAACAATGTTGCAGCTGTCAGCTCTTTTCCCCAAAGGCAAGAACTCCCCTTGCACCATTACACCCCATATTCACAGTCGGTCCCTTCTGCAAATGGGAAATCGACTTCATGACAATCAACCCTGCCTCGGCCAATGGTCATAAATACATCATTATGGCTGTAGATTACTTCACTTAGTGGGCCAAGGCCATGTCCACATTTGATTGTAAAAGTGAAACGATGGCACGTTTCTTCTTTAACCACGTTATTTTACAATTTGGTGTCCCCAAACAGTTGGTATCAGACCATGGTAAAAACTTTGAAGACACTTTTTAGACTGAAATTTCAACCATGTTGAATTTGAACACCAGTACTCATCTTCCTACTACCCCCAGGGGAATGGCATAGTTGAAGCAATCAATAAGATCATCAAAACAATGCTCCAAAGGATGGTAGGAAACCATAAAACCAATTGGCATCACATGTTGTTTTTTGCCCTATGGGATTTTCACACATCCTCAAAAACCGCAACTAGTTTCACCCCTTTCCTCCTAGTACATGGTTTTGAATCAGTACTCCCTCTAGAGTGCCATATCCCATCACTCTGCCTCACAATAGAACTCCTCCCTGACACTTCTCCTTTGGAGGAACGACTCCTCCAACTTAAGCAGACCATAGAAGATCGTCAAGCTGCCCTACAAGCCATTGAAGCAGCAAAAACACGGTCAAAGGCCCATTATGACTCCTATGTCCACCCTCACACCTTTGACCCATACTTCATCCACCGTTTCCTCGGAAAAGGGGAATACACCCTTATTGACTATGATAGACAATGCTTGGAGAATCCCCGCAATGGGCTCTACCTCAAGATATTTTACACTTAACATCACCAATGAGTCACTTGTTTTTCCTTTTTTGTTTTACAACATTTTTACCACACATCTGAAACCCCCATTTAGGGGCAACACCATTAGCTGCTAGATCAGAGTCACCCAGAGCCTATTCGAGACACCCCTCACACCTCCGGGCTCAAATTTCTATCTTCTAATGAGACCATCATCTAATGTTTAACAAGTGATTTTTGGGACCACTTCCTAGAAGTTACCTTGGTTTACGTACCACATTGTGATACAAGTGTCTCTAGACCTATACTTGCATCACACTTTCCTATCACAACTCATGCGGGACTGTGGACCATCTCCCCGGAAGGCACATCATTTTATTTCAACATATAACTGTCTAATCTGCCCACCGCACCTTACGTGGGTATCTGTACCATCATCCGGAGGGAGGATCATTTCTTTTGCATGCATTTGGCATATAATTGCTTTTGAACTTGCACTCACATCACATGTAGTCAAGTCCGTCCACCACAAATTACACACAACTCTCTTGACCTCTGTCCGAGAGCCACCTTGGTTTGCGTGCCTCTGCCGCACTGACTCACGTTCCTCTTCTACGATCTATCCCATGCATGTATTGGTATGTTTAAGAGCCACCTGCTCCATCCATACTGCACAGATGACTTTTGTACCATTGTCCATTGTCTCGACATGGGGGCACCTTCAGTGCCCCCTTGATCAGTTGACCATACTTGAGTTTTCATTAAGCTCTTTTCTGACTCCTAAAAGAATGAAAAGGTTGTCGAGTGTAGCTGCTTCCTTTCTCGCTCATTAAAGTATAAGAAAGGGCATCTACATCATCTCATTTATCTCCTTTTGTGAACCATGTAGACTACCATATGAAAAGGACCACCTTGGCACATTCAAGCCAGGACCATTCCCCTCTGCATCCTTTTATGCTTTCTCGGGCAGAGGGGACGAACTTTACGAAAAAGCTCACCATGGGTTGTCGTTAAAGCTCTTTTCCAGCATTTTCATCAAGAAAAGATCGTCGAGCAAACTTGGTCTCATTCATGCTTGTAAAAGTATTTGAATGACTGTCTAGTCAGTACAGGTTTAATATTTTTCGGCCTGATTAGACTACCAACAGTAAAGAAGTCCCTCATCCCCTAAAGGATGGGCAAGCTCTCCTATGTACACTTTTAACCTTTTTCTATCATAGGAGACTATCAATGAAAAATAGCTCCCAATGGAGTCTTCTTCATGCTTTCACACTCTCTCAAAATTGAAAGCACCATTGAGCATTTAATTTCTTGGGATCGCCAAAAATCCAAGAGATCGTACCACAACAGTGTCTCTAGACACCACCCCACATATAACAGTTTGACAACATTCCCACTTTGGGTTGCCTTTGTTCAGAGTACTATGCAATGTGTCTTCCTTGGATCCCATCAATACCAAAAGTGTCTACCTCCCCCAAGCATTTCCCATTTGCAGTTACATTCTCGGTATTACAGTTGTGATCCCTTTCCGAGGAGTCAGTTTCATTTGCTTCTTGGTCTGCCCTACCGTCATACTCTAAACAAAGGAAGTTTGAGTCCCTCGTGATTCCTTGCCCCTGTTCAACTCCTCCCCTCCCCCCCCATTAGAGTAGGTCATTCCTCAGATTGCCTCACATCTTTCGGTTATCTCCCTTGCACTTCTGGTCAAGGAAACACCATTTCCTTTGCCAGTTGCAGGTCTCCCTCTATCGACGAAAACACACATATTACAGAGGATAGACCAAGAGGTCCTTGTATCTTGTTTTCATTGACCTCATTGATGAGTTCCTTAGACCACTTGATAGGAGTCCTTAGTGCCTCTCGGGATGGTTGTTTCTCATGTGCTTGACACTAGCTACATCATCGCACCGTTGAGATTCGTACAGCGTAATGGTTCGTGCAGTATTTGGTCGAAGACCCTGGATGTCACCTGACTCTAGCACATTGATGAGTCTATTTGAGGGACCCCAATAGTTTCATGTCCCTTGTGATTTTTGGGTTATGTTGGAGACAGTGTTCAGAAGCCCCAGTAATGCATCTATATAGATTTATGATTGATGCAGCATATTGGTACCACAGAGACTCTGAATATCCATCAGTGGGTACCTACAACTATGTACCATTCCAGATCCAGTAGGCCATTAGTCGTGAAGATATAACATTCCATGAGAATGCCATGGGTCCAATGTAGTAGCTCTTTAGATTAGTATTGTATTCAGCCTCTCATTGAGGAAACCACTATTGTAACAACATTTGTACATGATCGGCTCTTGTATTATAGAGCTTAGATCACATTATTCTTTTGGCATCGTTATGAGCATGGGGATGCCCGCCTCTTCCATATAGATGTCACACATTATTTGTATCTCACCCATTGATGGGAACCATATTAATACAAAAACCAAAAGCCACCATGCCCCAGCCCAGGAAGCACCACCTCTCCCTAGAAAATCCTAAGATGTCTGTTGGCCATACGATGAGCTCCTACCCTCACACATCAGGGGGCAATATGTTAACGCAAAAAATCCCTCAATGAGCTCTACATGACCTACACCACCTAAAGGCATCCATGCACGACCCTCATTTGACCCCCACACCCTCAGAAAGGCTCAAAAATATGAAAAAGGGCTTAAAAACCCCTAAAAAGAGCCAAAATAGCTCTCATAGGGGCTAAATCCTCCAAAAAGGGGCCAAAACCCCTCAAAGGAGCTTAAAACCCCTAAAGGAGCTAATAATTGGGAGAAAGGGGTTAAAATCCCAAAAAAAGGGGCTAAATCCCTAACCAGGGGATTAAAACCCTAAATCTCTAGGAAAAATCTATAAATAAAGGGGTGGGGGTCACTCTCAAAAAAATCCTTCTCTCCCTATCATTATGTTTCCCGTGTGAGTGCCTTGAGACCCTTTTCCTCTCAAGACATTCACCCTCCCTCTCCTCCATTGCTCCACAAGCCAAGCTTCCATCCCAAAGAGAGAGAGAGGTGCTTCCAAAGCTAGGGCATGGTGGCCCATTTCCACCCAAATAGAAGGTATAATTTTGGTTTTGTGTCATTTTTATTCTAGTTTTCTAACATATTTTGCTTGCATTTTTGTTGTATAATGATTTGATGTAGGTTTCCATTGATTTATTGCAGCCATTCTTGTTTTCTAACCATTTTGTGGAGGGTTTTATAGTTTAGTTTCAATATCATTTTGCAGGTTCTCTTCCAACACCAACAGGAACCCTACCCTTCCATCCTATAGATGGAAGGGAGTTGTTCCTGCCTGTATCTAGGGTGAAATCCCTACTACAACCCCTCTCTTTGGACATGGATCAAGGAATACCCAAGTGGGTACAAAATATTATTGTACAATTTTAATGCAATGTATAATAAGTAGGATGCATGTTTACTGGCTCTACTATGGTAACCGACCTTTAAGTTTTGCATAGTTTGAGAAATCTTGCACACAATTATTAATGTATAGGGACTTTATGCACACTCAATGATAATGTAAATATCCATTTCCCACTAATTGTAGGTTTCTGAAAGATAAGGTGTTGAATATTTGTACCTAGGAAGTGTTCCCCTAGTGACTTTATGCCTTAGTCACTAGAAGGGGACAAAGGACATGACCCTTGTATTATTTACTTGATATGAGTAATTATTTCACTTTAGAGAATAAAGTGACTTTTTAAAATAAATTTAAGTGAGAGCTGAGAGAGAAAATATTTAATGGAGAGAAAAGTGATTTTTCTCATCCATTGATGAGAAAACACTAGATTAAATGTGGGCCCTTGATCTAATGTCCTTTCAACTACTCGAGGAAGAGGAAGTGAAAAGACAATGGAAAATATTAAAAAGGAATTTCATACCTCATTTAACTCACTCAACCAAGAGAGTTGGAGAGGAGGTTGAATTCTTGAGAGGATAAGGAGCAACATAGAGAGAGAGAGACCGTGGCACACATTCCTAGGTAGTGAAAAATTGTACAACACAAAAATCAAGCTGAAATTACATCAACACAAATTTCAAGGTTGATGGCATGATTTTTCAGGAGGCGAATTTCAGCAGTACGTACAATTTTGTACAATTAGTACAGTTTATACTATTTCATACGATTTTACTATAGCTGGAACAAATTTTGAGGTGGAACATTGTTGCTACAATGTGCACATTTACAAAGAAGAAGAGATTTTTTGACACACAATTCAATGAATAGGACAATGAATAAACTGTTTGTACAATCAGAGATTGGATCAATTTTTTAGGTTGTTTATGTACTGAGAATGAGTCATTTACAACACCAAAAATTCAAGAATTGGATTTATGTCTTTGTTGGGTTGAGATAAGTTGCTTTTACTGTTGAAATTCTGCTGTACATTTCATTTTTGAAGAAGAAATTAATAAAGACACTCTCTCTTATAGGTTTCCCCCAAGTTGGGGCTTTCCCTAGGCCAAATTGGCTAAAAAACAAAGTATGATTTTTTTCTCATGTGTGACTATAATTATTTTTTCTCTCAATATTTTTTATGAAATTCTCACATGCTTCTAGTTTAGACATGTTTGTGAGTTATATTTGATTTACCGCTGAATGTTGAATGAAATAGTGTCTTAAACTTTAATGTGAGTTTAACTATTTTCCAGTTTAAGAAGTGAAAATCCTACATGGTATTAGAGCTAAGGGGGAAGAATTATTGGCTGTAATTTTCCGACTTCAGAAACTTGAGACTACTTTTTGTTCAGTGACCAATTTTTTGGACTTACGTTTTCAATGATATGGATACAAGGTTAATGTTGGAGGACAGGTTGGATGGGGAAACCAACTTCATTCTGTGGGAAATGAGGATTGTACTTATACTGGAGGAGGATGAGTTATGGGATGACATAGTAAATAACACTCAAGATAAACTAGTACAAGTACATGCTTCTACTGATGCAATAGAATTGGAAACCTTCAATAAGAAGGACATCAAGGAGAGAAGAATTAGGCTTGATGTTGTAAAGGACCATGTAATCCCTCACATTACAGTGAAATACCGTGCATTTTAGAAGTGGGATGCCTTGATCAATTTGTACCAAAGTTCAAATGTGAATCGAAAGATGGTACTCTAAGAGAAGCTAATGAGAATAAGGATGGATACATATGAAAATATTACTTCTTACCTTACCATTATCATTAAGGTGTAGGACAATATTGCAACAATTGGGGAGAATGTTTATGGCAGTGAACTAGTGCGGATAGATATGAATGGAATGACAAAGTCATGGACTATTTTTTTGGAGGCTATTGTTGCCAGAGAGAACATGCCTTCTTGGGATCATATTTGGGACCAATTTGTATGGGAAGAGACCCAATAGGATAGCTCATCAAATGGTAAGGAGGAAGAGGAGAGTTTTTCCTTATCATCTATAGGCAAGAAGTCCAAGAAGGTCCCTAAGGAAGGTGATAAGCAACAGAGAGGTGAGAAGAAGAAGGACCTGAGTAGAGTCAAGTGTTATGCATGCAATGTGTTTGGCCATTATGATAGCCAATGTCCTAATAAGAAGAGGGGCAATTAGGAGAAGGAGGAACATGTTGGATCTACAATTGAGCTAGAGAGTTACGCTACAAAGTTTGAGAAAGAATTATCTCTTGTCACCTTTCTTTCGAGTTGCGGAAGTAGTATACCTGTTGATGCAAGGAAGTGGATAGTTGAGAATGGGTATTATCAGCACATGTCTAGGATGAGAGATGCATTCCCCACTTTAGAGACTATTCCATATCAGCTTGTACATGATGGTGAGGGAACAATGTATGCAGTCATAGAAATGGGATAAGTACAGTTTCAACTAGAGTTTGGAGAGATTCTAGAGATATCAGGAGTACTCTATGTTCTAGGGATGAGAGATAGAAGACTCTCCATTCCATCCTTGGAGGGTGCAGGGTGTGCAGTGGTGTTCAAGAGTGAAAACATATTTATCTACCTAGTGGGAGTGGATCCAGTTGATCTTATGTTGGTTGGTCATCAGTTATATGGTGAGTACGTGGTGCATGGTCAACCTATATATGGAGGATTTGGGTGGAACCCATGATGTTTATGAGATATATAGAGAGTGTGAAGCTACAATTATTGATGTGGCGCCAATTAGTTCGTCCTTAGTTCATAGGGGAGAACGATATGCTTCGAATATTGAAGTTCTATTGAGTATTTAGTCTTCAATTTAGAGGAGTACGTGAGATGCTACTTCTTCCAGTATTGACGAAAGATTTAGCTTGTATGAATTGTCACTAAAGGATGAGCAAGATGAGACTTCTTAACATGTGGAACTAGTGCATATCACATGCTTTGTAGTGCATATCACTGTGTGAGACTGGAGTGTGATTCTGGTGGAGGACAAGCCAGAAGAACTTCCCGTAGGAAGTAGAAGTGGTGACTGTTGCAGCTTAGGATGTCCTTCATGCGATGATGCATAACATAAGGGGACATTGAATTTGACCTTTCTAGAGATTATTTTAGAAAGGGTGGAAATTCTTACATTGCGTGAGAATCACATGAGAATATTACTAGCTTTGGTGGAGAAGCACTTTATCTTCTTCATTAGAGGAAATTTGGGGTCTAAAATGGGCCTTATAAGAAAACACGCCAACAATAAATTTTGGGAGTTGGAATTCAAGAACCAATAGAATTTCAATAAAATGAGTCAACCATAATGGTTGAATTGACATATTTGTCATAAAAGAAAACTACTTTTTTTGTTCGTATTTTCGACATATCTCCTTGTGTTTTTACTCAAATTTCAATCAGGAGAGCTCATTGGATGTGGAATTTAATTCCACATCCAACGAGTACCCACACTATGTACTTTTGATAGACCCCTTTACCCAAAAAACAAGAAATACCTGAAAAAACATGCATCATCATCATGTTTTTCAGGTATTTCTTGTTTTTGGGGTAGCGGGGTCTGTCAAAAGTATGCAGTGTAGGTACTCATTGGATGTGGAATTAAATTTTGTATCCAACGATCTCTCCTGCTCAGAATTTAAGTAAAAACACAGGGATATATGTCAAAAATACGAACAAAAAAGTAGTTTTTTTCATTCTTCCTCCAAAATTAATAACTATTATTTTATTATTTTAACTATTATTTTATTATTTTAACTATTATTTTATTATTTTCCTTAGGAGGCCCATTTTAGACCTCAAATTTCCTCTAATGCAAGGATAAGTTTGGAGTGAGGGAGAACACCTTCCTAGGTAAGAGGGATTGTTGATTTTTTGTACCTTGGAAGTGTTACCATAGTGACTTTATTCCTTAGTCACTAAAATGGGACAAAGGACATGACTCTTGTATTAATTACTTGAGATGAGTAATTAATTCACTTTAGAAAGTAAAGTGACTTTTAAAATAAATTTAAGTGAGAGTTGAGAGAGAAAATATTTAATGGAGAGAAAAGTGTTTTTTCTCATCCATTAATGAGAAAACACTAGATTAAATGTGGGCCATTGATCTAGTGTCCTTTTAGCTACACCAAGAAGAGGAAGTAAAAATATAAGGGGAAATATTAAAAAGGAATTTCATACCTCTTTTTACTCACTCAACCAAGAGAGTTGGAAAGGAGGTCTAACTTCTTGAGAGAGAGAGAGAGAGAGAGAGAGAGAGAGAGAGAGAGAGAGAGAGAGAGAGAGAGAGAGTTCGTGGCACACATTCCTAGGCAGTGAAATTTTTACAACACAAAAATTGAGGAAAAAGTACAACAACACGTATTACAAGGAAGCTGGCACAATTTCAAGGAGGAAAATTTCAGTAATCCACATAATTTTGTACACTCCATACAGTATGCACTATTTTGTACGATTTTACTGTAGTTGATATGGATTCCAAGGTGGAACATTGCTGTTATAGTGGGCACATTTACCTAGGAGAGTACTATTTTTGGCACAAAATTCAATGAACAGGATAACGAGTAAAATTTCTGTACAGTCAGATATTGGCTCAAATTTCTAGGTTGTTTATGTACTGAGAATACATCACTTACAACACCAAAAATTCCATAATTGGATTTATGTCTTCGTTGGGTTGAGATAAGTTTCTTTTACTATTGAAATTCTGTTGTACATTTCCTTTTTGAAGAACAAATTAATAAAGACACTGTCTCATAGGTTTTTCCCCAAGTTGGGGTTTTTCTTGGGTCAAACTGGCTAAATTTATGCTCTCAATATTTTTTGTGGAATTCTTTTGTGCTTCTAGTTTATACATGTTTATGAGTTAATTTATTTACAGCTGAATGTTGAATGAAATATTGTCTTAAATAGTAATATGAGTTTAACTAGTTGCCAGTCTGAGAAGTGAAAAATCTACATAAGGCACTTCCAAGTGATAATGTCCTCCCCAATATCTATAAAAGACAAAGGAATTGCCGAAAAACTTGGGTGTTGATCACATATCATATGAATATGTAGACAAACAAATATGTCTATAATGTGGTCATGACATGTACATCAATTAAAAATTAAATAAATGCAAGACACATAGCCCAACTCATAATCTATTGAGGCGCATTCCTATAATCCCAAGGATCAAAAGGATCTTTTGTTGCATAAATTAGTCATGCTATAGGGATGGCATACCTTTCACAAAAGTGAGCTGGAAGTTATGTGTATCTGAGTGAACTCAATATACATAAATCATATAGAGGATACATGGCCTAATAAATCTAAGTATGAAGTGTGAAGCCTTCGATGGAGCATAGAAATGGATGGAATTAACCTATATTCCCTTCAAAATAACAACTATTTTATTTGGACAATGGTAGTGATCAATAACAATACCCCGCCATTATTGTATGTGGATAATGAATACCTTATGATGGATCTTATAGTCACTCGTAGAAACTAAGTAAAGAGAATGGATGTTAACATCCAACCATTGATCAATGAATTAAATAAGTTATGGGAAGGGATACATGTATATGGTGTATCAAGACTCATTTAGGTTGAGAGGTGTTTTATATTTTATTGCATATGTGCATACATCAGGAGGAGTTATCGAGGAATAGGAGTTTTATTTGTAAGCATGTTGATTGGTTTGTTTATATACATAATGTTATTTTACATTCTTAATTTGGTTCAACTTAATGCTTTTTCACTAACATGTTTTGTATATAATAGCATAATAGGTATTTTAACGAAACAATATCATGCATATAAATGTTGTGGATCTTCTATAAATCCTTGGTGATCCAACAACACACAAAAGTATAACTACGTGGGGGTATTCCTTCCAAAATACCACCCTTTCAGAAGAGTAGAATCTAATTTCAATTCAGGTAAACCAAAGAACCCAAAGCATTGAAATATTGTCATAAACAAACTAGCTTAAGGCATATAATGGAAAGAAGGAGAAGGACATTGTAAAACTGTTTGATTCAAATAGGGGACCAATGTTAATTTATCCTAAATATTTCGACAACCATGTCAATAAAATGTCCATTGAGATGACGATGAATTATTTTATTTTGTGAGATTCCATATTAGGAACATATTAATATTTCCCACATTATAGATCTCATGCATATATTAAAAAATGTTTCATCTTCTTTATGGAGGCAAGTATTATCGAAAAAAAGACACTTTGCATATTAGGAGATATATTATTTATTTAAATATTAAAAATAAACATTGAATATGAAAAGAAAGTATAAAATAGGTCAATCCCTCTTGGTATTTTAAAGTAGATGATGTCCCATGGATTTTGAAAAAATATTTTCTTTAGCAAAGGATGCTATATTGGGTGTGAAGGTGGTTTCTTTATATGGTTGAGTATGTGATGCTACTTCACCATAGAAGAATATTTGTCAGGTTGAAATTACATCATTCTAAACCTTTTAAGGGTATGCATATCGACTACGTGCTTCCTTTCTACAGTGTAAGTTATAATATGCTAAGTAATGACAATTTAATGCCAATTAATTTTGTATGTTTTTATTTTGTAGTGTCATTGTATTTTGTTCATGCATAGTTGTGTAGGCCATGCATTTTCATAGGACCTACTATGTGTCATTTTTATATTATTTGCATTTGTGTTGGATTAAATAAAAGGCTATTCACATGGTTATCATTCCATGGTGGCAATGAGATATAGTTAATATTGTCTGTCTGTTTGAGATAGAACTTTCCATGAGTTACATGGACTTGCAAGTCCACCATATAATTTACCTAGATGATGATGTTGAATTGGAAAAGTGGTCTCATGGCATTAGATCTTATTCTTAGATAATATCTAAGAATAAGATATTAGATAAGAATAAGTTGAAGTGGATTTTTTGATAAAGGGAGAAACCCAAGGGGTATATGGTGGAGGGGTACATATTAAACAAGTAATTCCATTACGCTATTGAGTACATTGGGAAAATTGACAACACACAAGGTGAAATGGTTTGGGATAACAAATGGGGCGAGGACAAAATGGAAGGGGGGATACCCAGAAGGAATGGAAAAAGGTGCAAGATAAAGAGTAAGCCACTTATGTTTTGTCAAATTCCATAGAGTAAATGTTTACACTGAGCTTGATAATATATATTAAAAATTTGTTCTTTATAATTCATAGGAAACACAACCATGAGTCATGTTGTATGAGTATAAGAGGAGATAGGATAATGATAGGAAATAATTTAGAAGATTGAATAATATAAGTGTTCCTAATATTGATCATTTAAAATATAACATGCCAGTGATCTATACCAATAGTTGGGTGTTCAACCAAATCAGAGAGAAATATGGTGCATATGGTCATTATCCCCATGGGGAATATCATGCACTAAACAAAAGGAACAAGTGCAACAATTCTATAATAATATTTGTAGTGTCCCCCGGTGCTATAAAAAGGTTGCAGTGCTGTATCATTAGATATTTAATACTAATTAGATAATTTTATCACATAGGATTAGTCAAAAAAATATTTAATTTCATTTTTCATGATTTAATTTTGACAAAATCCCTTTAATTACCAATAAATTAAAATAATTTCAATAACTATTCCAAAAAACGATCCAATGGATGGAAAATTTTCTTAACATAATATAACATCATCAAATCCTCAATCCAATCCATATCATATAGCACAAGCACTTATAAATTCTAATTATCCTTATTCATAGTTAACTAGTAATTAAGGTGTTAATTATGACACTTAACGACACTTAGTGCGGAAATGACGAAACTTATCAAAAATTCAATTTTTTAATAGATAACCATAAATTATCAATCAAAATGGATTAATAGAATTTAATTACATGTAAATATGGCATAATTACCAAAATTACAATAATTAATCATGGATGTTACAAAAGCGAGTCCACAACACTAGTTAACTAGTTTTCCAATATAAGGAGCTAGTCTTGCACACACTCAACTTGTAACCATGCCATTAAACCCAAAATAAATCCTAAATAAATCAAAAAATATTTTATCATGCACCTAAATCCAATTAAAGGTTTATTTACATATCATTCTAATTGCACATAATGTAATATTTTTCATCAATTCCAATGAAACTAGTTAACATTCACTGCAAGGAATTGAGTCTAAATAACTGAACCAAAATGAAATGAATCCATAAGTAAAGGATAATATTTTAGAAATATCCACCTACATCAAAATAAAATTTTATAAACATAGCACATGGCTGTAGTATTCCGTTTTTACAAAAAACATAGATTTCAATCCACAACTAGTTATCAATTTTCATTGCAATGTGCCTAGTTCCCACTTTAACATTCCAAATTCCAAATAAAGAGAAATATATGAATATTTTATCTCATGGAAAATGTATCATGGGTCACCTAAATTCATATTACTGTAGCTTTCCTCCCATATACAATCCATTAAATAACTCACAAAACTAGCTAATTCTACTCATCCGAATTGACTAGTAATTCTAGGAATCACTAGAATAATTAAATCCAAAACTCATAGAATAATTCAAATGAAATTAAAAATATGAATATAATGTTTTATGATTCATAAAATAGGTATATATAATTATAACATTTTATCAAACAATTCATGTGCAAAGTCACAAATCTACTCGAAACAATTCCATTGGAGCAAGAAATTGGAAATTGATCTAGAATTTTGAAAGAAATTTCCAAAAAAAATATCAAGAATATTTACCATAACATTCTCACACAAATTTAAAGTGTATTTATAATACATAAGCATAAAAAAAAAGGGGAATTTTTACAAATACTTCATGTGCCAAGTCTCCAAAATATGCAAAATAATCCAATCGAAGAGCAAGTTTTAAAATAAAAGGTAGAAGCATCAAAGAGAACCATCCTAGAACATTATGAGGCTACCGTACCATAAAAATACAAATTATATAATTAAAATGGGCATAAATATCATTTCTATAGTATAGGTTCCAAAAAATCATTTCCTAAAACAATTTGAGCACAAAATCACAAAAACTAGTTTCCAATTCCTTCACAAAATTTACTTGCATAAATAGATTGAATTCCATGAGAGGTTTATTCCACAAATATATAATATGTTTCTTAAAAAATTTCATGTGCATATGTAAAAAAATCATATCATATCCAAATAAATTAAATAAACATGAGATAAAACACTTATCTTTTCCAAATACACAACCATAATCATGCATGCAATGCTCTACCTAGTTGTAGACATAATGCAAGCTAAAAATCACTTTGCAATTGTCACCCCCGATCCAGAACCATGATTCCACAAGTAAGGGTCCTATTAACAAAAAAATTATCTCAATAAATTATTCCAACCAAAACCTAATGGCAAGTATGACCTCTACTTCCACTCCAGGTCAATTCTAACGGCTCCAGGACAACAGTCTGTTGAGAGTACAAATTCGGGAGTCATTCCGATGAGACTTGTGTTGTAATCAAGTCTAGAATCTATGTTGAAATTAAATTCATATATTCTCCATGAAATTATGTTGTATTAAGGTATGAGACTTGTGTTGCATCAAGTTCAGAACTTATATTGTATCAAGTTCACACGAAATTGTCATATTTAGGACATATGCTTGTACTAGGATCTTATGGTTAATATCATGAACTTATGTTAAGGTTTGAGTCTTGTGAGTAATATGAAGGCAATTTAATTATGAGTAATATCTATGAAATTGAGTCACAGTAATCTGAGGACCAAGACAAAACTTACAAAATATTTAAGGATCAATTACACAGAAATGACATGAAAACAATGCAATTAGGAGTTGTAGCTGTATAATAGTTATCATTAATCAAAAGAAGTGATACAATGTCATACACTGTTATGAATAGCCAGAAAAATCGAATAACAGAGAGGTCATTTGAATTACATACATGAGAGTGGCTTAGCTGTCATTTAGACACCACTTGTCACATCAGTTTACCACTAATCACAACCATAATTGGCTCTAACTGAATCAGAGGCAGTTTAGACTAAGTCTAACTGAATAAAACTCAACTACATGTCAATAAGTAGGTGAGGGCGCATGATTGAATTCATTTAGGTGAGATCAAATAAAATGAATTGAACCGAGTCACCAAAATTTGTTGGAGGCGCCTTTAATCACTCCAGTTAACTGGAATCCACCAAAAATAGGAAAAATAATGATGGAGGTACCTTTATAGCCGCAGTTTAATTGAAAGTAGGTGGAACAACCATCAGTTAACTGATTTGGGGTTCTTAGGTCATGCAAATAAACCCATATTTTCTCATTGATTGAAGGAGGATGATCTAGTTAATGACGCAGTCACATATTTGAGTCAATAACTTAGGATAAGTGGTAAATTAGGACAAATTATCCAAATAAAGATGTGTGGGTTGGATAAGGAATCCAACACCCCACCTTAATCTATACTCATGTGGATGAGTAAAATAAGATAGGGCCCCAACAATAAAGGCCATAGGTCACCATTTACAAAAATAACTCTAAAAATTCTCAAAAAACATCTAAGTGAGGAAAAGAAGAAAACCCAGTGGGAACAAACCTCCCCTCAAACTGAACACTAAAGAGTAATCTAAATTCACCATGGAACTCACCCCCAACAATGAACAGAGGTAACTAAACTTTTTCTCAGTAAAGTTCTTGGTGAAAATGTCTGCAATCTACTCATCTGTGGGGCAGTATTACAAAACAATTGTCTTGCCGTGCACAAGTTCTTTGATGTAGTGCATGTGGATCTCAATGTGTTTGGTTCTCTGTCTCTAAACCGTATATGTTGAGATCTTGATATCGCTTTGGTTGTCACAAAAAATGATAGTAGATGAAGCACTACCAATATCAAACTCATGAAAAATACCTTGCAACCAAACTGCCTGGATGCATGCATTGACCGCTCCCTTATACTCTACCTCTGCTAAAGAAAGAGCAATGGAATATTGATTTTTTCTAGACCATAAAATAGGCCAAAAAACAAACATAAACACATATCCAGAAGTGGACTTCCTATCTATGCTATCTCCTTCCCAATCAAAATCTGTAAATCCTACAAAGTCTAGTTTAGAATCAACAACATGGTGAATGCCATAGGATCTAGTACCCTGCACGTACTATATAATCCTCTTGGATTACCTCTTATGAAGCTCATGAGGATGCTGCATATACTTTGATACAACATTCATGGTGTTTGTGCCAGAAATTATTTCCAGGCCACAAAGAAACAAGCCAACACAATCTCAAATATTCAATCAAGTAAAACTAGGGTTTAGGGTTTTTTGAAAGGTTTTTCTGGTTATAAAGTTTTGGTGACTGAAGGGAATACATTCATAAGCCAAGCAGGAACTAAATCATGAATAAATAAGAACATAGATGCATAATATAATCACCATGTACCAATCAGAATATAATCTTAAAGTTCATTCATAACTGACAAGCATTACAAGCAAAGAAACCGTAAACCAGTAATGAATATATTAGTCAAGCAGCTAAACAAGCTAACAATGAAGCTAAAACACAGACTGAAGGGTGATATAGATCATATATTTCATAATTTTGTTCAACAAATACAGATGAGGGTTATGTAATTAGCTCATAAACAAGTCAAAGACCTCCTTAAGCCAGCCAAAAATCGAACCCTTTGCTCTCTTTCTCATCTATCTAAATACTATTTCTCAAAAAATCAGTTAGGGTCTAAACCCTAACTGTCTTCAGCCAAGTCATCGATGGGATAAAGTGAAATTATAATTTACAAAATAAATTATTTCTTCAAAAACATAACCAATAACTGACTAACTAACAAACTCAAAGGTCTTTAGCAGCTTCAGCTAGTAAGGCTATTCCATCCAAAGCTTGGGCCTTCTTCCTGGCTCTCTTCTGCTCAGCTTCCATATCTGCTAACCTTCTTCTAAGTTCTTCATTCTGCTGCTGCAAGCCTCTGACAGTCTGCTTCAATTCTACACATTGTAAATCTGTGCTTCTCTTTCTCTTCAGGGCCTCCCTGGAAACTGCAGTAAGCTCTTGATAATGATCATTTACTTCCTATAAATCCTCCCTAAGTCTTCTATTTGCTAGGCTCAAACCATCATTTACTTCCTGCATATAATCCATTTAATGCCTGTATTGTTTGATGGTTCTTTGCAGGTTCTGCTTGTCTGAGTCAAAAACCTTCCCTGTTGTGGTATCCTGTATCTTACTGGGTAGCCATGGAATATCTATCTTTCTGAAAATGTCTTCATCTTCTAGCAACAGCTCTGAAGACACACCATGAACCATAGGGATTTCCCAATTAGTTGCTTCAGTAGGTTTTGTTTCATCTATCAACTGCTGGTCTTCAGAATGAGAGACTTCAACTTCCTTTTTCTGTTGTTCTTTTAATATTTCACTTCTTAATTCCAAAAAGACAGCTGATAATTTAGTCTCGGTGAGACTAGCCTCTTCTGCTGAATTCAATGGCTTTTTCCCCTTTGTACGATGCGAAACTGAACTTTTTAGAACTGCTTCTTTCTCAATCTTTGGATTTTCATCCGAAGAATCATCATCAAGCACAGTAATCTCTTTTGTATTTATCCTAGGGTTCAGTAACTTTTTCATATTTAACCTCAACTTGTTTCTTGGCCTAGTTTTGGGTCTCCATGTTGAGGCAAGCTCTCCCATCATCTTCAAACTTTTACCTTGATGTTTAACTGTAGCAAACTCCATAGATTTAACCTTGATTTTCTTTTTCTTAGGTCTGACTGTCTTATATTCTAGACTGGAGAATTCCCTGCATGAACCAACCCTAGTTTCAGTTTTGACAATGGACTCATCTTCTTCTAACAGATATCCTTCATCCTCTGATAGAATAGTGATTGGGCTTCTTTGCTGGACCTGAATGTTTTCTTCCTTTACATCAATCTTCTCTGTGACAACAATTTTCTCCTCCATGAAAGTTTTTGCTGGTGCCTTATCTTGCACAGGCTGATCTTCTTCTTTTATAAACAGTGAACCTTTGCCCTTATTATCAGCTGAAGGCTACTGATGTTCATAGTCTTCCTTTGAAGGCTTTGTTTCTTCTTCAAGCTTAACTTCCTTTTTATCTTCAGACTTGACCTTCTACCCTAGTTTTGAAACTAGGATTTGCCCCTTGTCCACATGTATTTTAGTTGGCTGCTCTTCCTGCTTAATTGGGAAACCAGAACAGAAGAGGAAATAATCCCATGTTTTTCCTTCACTTTGCAGCATAGTACTGATAATCAATTTGATCAGTCCATGATGGAAAATGGACTGTGTAGTGTGATCCTGATGCCCCTTGACTCTACTTGACATCTTCTGCAAACTTTTAAACAAAAAGAAAGGAAGACTCATTCTGGATTCACCAACCAGATGCTGTAAGAACCTAAAATGATATTTGAAGACATAGGTATATCTCCCTTCACAGGTGATATAGCTTTGTATGACTTTAATGGGCTCCACCCACTCATCTCTGAGATTTTGAATTAATACTCCTTTGTTCCAGTCTGGAGTAATGCCAGGTAAAAGGTACCTTTGGGCATTAAAGGTGAAAGGGAGCTTTTTGAACCACATTTCACCTTCATTTCTAACTCCTGTAGCTTTAGCAACTAGCTCCACAGTCAACTTAAACCTTAGAGTGTCAAATACTACCATGTCTTGGTTATAGCATTGGGCAAATTTATAAGAGACCTCACTGTTATAGCCATCGATCTTCTTGAAGAAATCCAACCAACCGGCATTCTGAAAAAGCTCTGCACAACCTGGAAATTGGTCAATCCATTTTAGCTCAGTGGGCTTAGCCGTGTTGGTTTTGCCACTTTTTCCCATCTATTTTCAATGGTTGAAGCCTGTGTAATTTTAAAGCCCTCTGAATGATCTAACAACTCCTTTTTTCTCCTCAAGCTTCTAGGGTTTTGATAATCAGCTTTCTTCGATTCTTCTTGACTGCTTTGTCTTGAGTTTTTTAACAGTCTTTTTTTTTTCTTCAATGCAGGACAAGCTTTACATCAGGCTTGAGTAATTTAGGTCAACATAGTGCCACAAACTCTTCAATAAAACTGCTGCTAAAAATAACTACCATCTCAGATATTTATTTTGATGCTAGACCCTCTCTAGAATGTATGAAGACATCTGTGTGTTATAATGATATGAGAGCAATCTTATGTCTGCTTTCTTTCTGCTCCAACTTGTATTTAGCACCAAAACCAGTCAGCTTTCTAAAACCTAATCAGACTAGGTCTTCATGCAATTCACATGCTCAGCTCATTCATTGCATTGTTTACAGGTAACAAATAAATTTGTGAAACTTTGGTCACCACAAACTGCATAAATCTTCACCCTACCATATTTTCAGGCTTTGACAGGGTCACTGTTCAATACGACTGCTACCTTTCAACTTTTCAGTTGCCACAACATCTAAAAACCTCTTAGACTGATATCTCTTCGATAGGAGTTTTGTTAAAAGCATACATTTATGTTTTCCTTAATCAATTTTAACAAAACAAGCTTTACGGGGAAAGCCCCAATTTAGTAGCCACTATCAGGTTAACATGGAATACCTTATTCCTGTCTTGCTGCAAACGTTTAAAATCAATCCTTGAGCTATTTGATTGTCAAATTTAACTATACAAGTGTCTTCGGGTCTCCAATTTGCTTCCAGCTGGCGCGACGAGAAATCCCTAAATCTTCTCTGTAACTGCAACTTCCATATTTTAAGCAAATTTCCTTGCTCCACTTAGTCTCCAATTTCGTAATGCATGTATGGAGAACACCTTTCACTTCAATCTAGGCTCATTTGTCTACCTGTCACAGTTCGCCCAACTCTAACCAATGATTTTCCACGATCTCCTTCATGCTGTAAAACGCACCTGTTTGCATGATCATTACTCAAGAAACACGTATCAAAACCATTTAAGCATGTGATTAGTCATCTAAAAACCAAAATCGTGGGAGAAATTTGCTTAAAAACTAGCGATTTCGGCGCCCGCGATATTCTTGTAGCGCCGCTATGTAAAATTTCAGTCGTTGCGCTACAAGAATATTTCAAATTCAATTTCGGCGCTGTTTTAATCATTGATTCCATTTTGAATGAGGTTTAAATGATAAAATATGATCATGATGTTGTTTGTGAACTAATTAATCCATATAATGTCCTATAAAAACCCTTCAGAACCTAAAGAAACAAACCATAATGAAAATCTAAAGCAAAAAATCAAAATTTCATTTAAAACCAAAAAAATTCCTAAAATAAGCAAATGAGAAAATTTAAGTATATGAGCAAACCTAAAATAAAAATCACAAACAAAATATAAAATTGAAGAAAACAAGTTCATGACTTAACATCTCGCTCCAGCTGCAGGATGAAGTCCTCCCTGTGAGGCTTCAAGAACCTGTAGACCAGTGCCTTCTTTTCTACTACCTAGTAGTCTGCAAAATTTCTGTTGGGTTATGCAGTCCTTATTATGCTTCACTCACACTGGTATATACAATGAAAAGTGAAAATCTCCTCAACGAATGTAAAAATGCTTGAGGAATCGTCCATTGACAGGACTTGACATTTCCTCAACTTCCAAAGACTGCAAGACAAAAGTGTTATTCTCCAAAATCTTAGACACTAGGAAAGAGCCAAACCAGAGGTTGTCAAACTTACCATGCTTTCCTTTTTTCTCTTTCCTTGCATCCCATCTCAAAACCATATCACCAACTGAGAAAGTGTTTTCTTTGATATTCCCGTCAAATCTACTTTTGATCTTCAATCTGTACAACTGTGCCCTTTCTTCCACCTTTTCCCTATTCTGCTGCAACTCTATCATCTCATAAATCCTTCTCTGCATATCATTTGGTTCTTCTTGGGAATTCTGAAGAAATTTCTTCACTAGGATTCCCAATTGAACAGGAAAAACTGCATCTGTACCATACACTAACTGGAAAGGAGAAGTTCCAATTGCTTGTTTGACTGTTATCCTATCATCCCACAATGCATATTTCAGCATTGAATCCCATGATCTCTTGTTATGCTTGAGCAATGTTTTGGTACTCTGGATGATGTTTTTATTCGAGGATTCAGCCAAACCATTACGCTGGGGATAGTAAGGAGTTTAGTGCTTCAGCAAGATACCATTCTTTTCACAAAAGGCTTCCATTTCCTTGGACTTGAAAGCCTTTGCATTATCTATTACTAATTTCTAAGGACAACCAAAACTACTAAGAATATTCTCCTCGATAAATTCCATGATTACCTTGTCTGTGGCATTCCTAGTAGGGATGGCTTCCACCCATTTGGTAAAGAAGTCTGTTGCAGTTAGAATCCAACGGTGTTGTCCTGAGGAAGCTGGATTTATTTCTCCAATAAAATCCAGACCCCATTGCTGGAAAGAAGCATTTACTGCAATAGGTTTCAGGGGCAATGACAACAATTTTTGTTTGCTAGCAAACTTCTGACAAGGGATACAGGCTCTTACTTGCTGATAAACATCTGCAAACAAAGAGGGTAGATAATATCCAACTCTTAAAATCCTGTATGTTGTTGTCTTCCGGTACTTATGCCCTCCACAAGCACCCTCATGAGATTCAGAAATTACTCCTTCAATTTCAGATTTGTCCAAACATCTGAGTAGAATACCACCTGGGTCCTTCCAGAACAACTGCTCTTCCACTAGACAATACTTAGTAGATTTAAGCTTTAAATATCTAGTAGCTTTCCTATCTAAATGCTCAGGACATTGCAAAAACAACAGAAAATATACAATGTCTGCATACCATGTAGATGATGAATAATAGTCCATGATCTTGTCTTTTTCCAGTATTGCTTGATCTTCTTCCTGAGCTAATTCTTCAGCGATGACATGCAATCCTAGAGCCTACCAATTTGATTTAGCCATCAGCTTGGATAAACCTTGTCCCTTGATAAGTTTGGTAGGTCTGATCTCTACATCATACTCCATGATTTTAGCAATCCACCTGCTTGTTTTCCCTTCAGTATCAGGATGTGTTAAAACATCTTTTACAGCAGCATTAGGCACAAATGAAATAACTTTAGAATGTAGAACATAGATTCTAAAAAAATTTAAAGCTTTTACCAGAGCATAGGCCTGTTTTTCTAAGATACTGTATTTAAGTTCAGAATCCCTGAGAGTTTTGCTGAAGAATGAAATAGGCTGCTCCAGTCCTTCCTTATTCTTTTGCAATAGAACAACTGCTATTGTATCCTCTGATGCAAATGAGAATGTAAGAAATTCTCTGGTAAAATCTGGGTTTACTAACACAGGAGCTTTAGTAAGAGCCATTTTGATCTTCTCAAATGCATTCTTTGCCTCAGTGGTCCACTTGACTTCCTGATCCTTTTTCAGCATGACTGTGATCTGTTTGATAGTTTCAGCAAATTTTGGTATAAACCAACACAAAAATTTGATTTTACCAATGAATGATTGGACATCCTTTTTACTCCTAGGTAAACTTATTTTCAATATATATTTTACCCTTTCAGGATCAATCCTTATACCATCAGCAGACACTAAATGACGAAGCAATTTACCTTCCTGTACAGCAAAGTGTGACTTCTTTGGATTCAAGGACAAACCAAAATTTCTACACTTTAGGAAAGTCTGCTTCAAATGCTTCAAATGTTCATCATCTGATTATGAAAAAACAGTAATATCATCCAAGTAGATTACCACAAACTTGTCCTTTTCTCCGACAAAAGCAATATCCATAGCCCTCTGGAAGGTTGCTCCAGCATTCATTAACCCAAAGGGCATCTTGTCATACATAAAAGTTCCGCAGGGAGTTGTAAAGGCTGTCTTCTCCTTATCATCAGGATGCATAGAGATCTGATTGTACCGTGAGAAACCATCAACCATCGAGATCCTCTGTGCCCCAACTACTTTCTACAATATTTGCTCAATTTTAGGCAGAGGATAGTTATCTTTTAATGAAGATCTGTTCAAATTTTTGAAGTCAACACACAACCTGATTTCTCCATTATTTTTTCTAACAGGAACTAGATTAGCCACCCATGAAGAATACTTGAGAGGCACTATGATCTTGGCATCCAACAGCTTCTTCACTTCTTTTTCAATAACAGGAAACAAGGCTGGATTAATCCTCAATTTCTGACGAAAAGGTTTGACATTTGGTTTTAAAGGGACTTTATGCTGTATGATTCCTGTGTCATAAGTTCTCAATTCCTCATAAGACCATGCAAAAACATCTACATGCTCTTTTAACAGTTTAATATACCTATTTCTTTGTTTTGCTGTAAGTGATTTAGAAATTTTTACCATTCTAGGATGTTTTACAGAACCAATATTACACTCTATCACATTCTCTTCTGAAGACTGAACAACAGGCTTTGAAAGTGTATCATCCTTTGTAAATATTCTTTCCAGAGGTACCAAACCTTTTGGAATGAATTTTCTTTTTAGTTCAATAATTTTATGTCCAGCTATCTCATCTTCAGCAATCTCATCCACCTATCCCTCTTCTTCATCCTCCTCTTGATCAATCAGGGAATTTGAAAACTCATGTGTAAGCTCCAGGAACCTTTTAATCTCAATGTCATCTTCGAACACTCTCCACTGCTTTACATTATCAGGTATAGAGGGTCTGTACCTCACCTCAATGGGATACCTCAACTGAGTGGTCTTGGGGATTCTAAAGTGTGTGGTAGCCAAGGCCAATGAATCTGCAGTCTGATTATGGTCTCTTGGAATATGAGTAATGTTAAAAGCTACAAAATAATTCTCAAGCATGTCCCATACCTCATTTCAATAGACTTTCAGCAAACCCTGCTTCACTTGATAGTTGCTCTTCACCTGCTGAACAACTAATTCGGAGTCGCCAAATGCAGCAATCTACTGAATGCCCAAATCTTTGGTAGCTTTTAATCCTAACAGCAAAGCTTCATATTCAACAGTATTTTTTGTAGTAATAAACTCCAATTTATACATCAGCTTTACTATTTCACCTCCAAGGGATATGTGAAGAACCCCTGCATCTGCACCTTCTTTACAAGAGGAACCATCAAAGTATAACTGCCGCAACTCATCCTCCTGTTCTCTGCTGCATTTCACTGGCTGTTCTTTCTGAACTTGTAACAAACCAGCAGTATTATCATCTTCACTGAAATGTAACATGCAAGTACCCAGGTCTTTATCAATAGCATACAGTGGTTGATTGGTAGGGTTCTTGTCATCTGTCACAATGTAGGCAAACTGAAGCTCTCTGTACAACCTTCTGTTTTCTCCCCCAAACACAGGAATAGTAGCATATGATAGATCCATTTGTAATGTCCCACCAACCTTATTTTCCCAAACCCTAGAAAGAAGTAACCCAAACTTCGGTGTAATATCATCTACCACAACATCCATGATAACACTTTTCATGGGTAATTGAGCCAGGATGAAAACCATGTCCTTTATTACCCCTAAACACTTCACTGCTTGGGAATCAAAGGCATACAGATCATGGTAAGGTTTGGTAATACTCAGCCCTAAAGCCTCCATAACAGCCTTTGGCATTAAATTGTGTGAGGCTCCCGAATCTAACAAGCAATTATGAATCATCTGTTCATGGACTGTCAAGGTGATATAGAATGGAGGTGAAGCACCTGCTTCATTTTCAGTCTTTTCAGCCAGGGCTGATCCAATGAAAATCCTGGGATTTTCTTCTTGCAAATTTACTGTGTCTGAAATAGGCTGATTGCTTGTTGAATTAATCATTTTAAGGACTGATTCTTTATATGAAGGGTTTTTTATCAATTTAGTTAAAGGCATAGGAATCTTTAACTTGCCTAATTCATTTTCTAGGATGAAATTATGAATAGTTTTACTTACCTCTTCAACCTCTATAGTTTTCTTTGGTTTTTCTGAAACTTTCTTTTTCTCTGTCACAAGATCAGATGCATGTTTAGGAGGGACAATTGCTTTCTTCTTCGGGGCTTGTACCACCTGTTTTGGACCTGACCTCAGGTTCAAAGTCTTCTTAAGTTCATTTTGACAGACAGTAGTAGTTACAACATTCTTTTCCAGACCTAAATCATCATGTGATTCGAACATGTTAGCATCATAGTATTCAACATTTAGAAACTCTTCCTCAGTAACAAAACCCCCAGACAATCCTTCTCCAAAATGATTCATATCTTGATCAGTCTCCTCAAAAATCAGCTCATCATCAACTTCTTCCTCATCAGCCACATTGTTCTGAAGAGGTGGTGGCACTCTTTGGTCCTCATTTTCTCTCCTTTCTCGCTGGATATCATTGTTCCTTCGTTCTCTAGGCATAAAACGGGGAGCAAATTGCCTTCTAAACTGATTCTGATTATTAGGATTTCGTTCACCTTCTGGAGCAGGCTTCCTGGAATTTTTCTCAAGCTCTAATTTGTTCAAATTTGCAGTCAGAATATTCACCAACTTAGCCATTTCATCGATTTTCCCTTCAGCAGAATGAGAAGCTGAACCTCCGGGAGCTGCTTCCTTCTTTGCTTTTATTTCATAAAGTTGCTGAGCTGTTTCCTTCTTCAATCTATTGGAAGCCAATATGTTAGATTCTACCTCCAAAGCTGCATCTTGCATATTCAGTAAAGAAATAGGCCTCCTCTCTCTTAGTAATAAGGAGAATTCATGGTCGAAAGCATTTGCATATGTCAGTTTTGCAGAAGTTTCTGTAGGTTTTATTTCTGCAGGAATTCTACTGTACATCTTGTTAAACCTCTTTGAAAAGTCTACAATTGTTTCATCCTTTTTCCTCCTAAGAGCTCCAAACTCAGTTATATAGTATGTATGGTCTTTAGTGTCACCCCATTGTCTCATGAAGAGATCATGAAGTTCTTCAATGATAGTGATTGAGTTAGCCGGTAACTCTCTGAACCATTTCCTTACATCTCCATCAAGGCTCTGCACAAACATTCTCATCCATACATCCTTAGCCTCAATGTTTTGGTTATCAGCATAGCTAAGGAAATATTCCCAATGTTCTTCAGCTGTAGCTTCTCGCTGTCCATTGAATCTAGGCAAATATTTCTAATAGTCACCACCAGGTAGCGCATTTAAAGGGTGAGGCAGAACCAATGGTGCATATCTGGCTGCAACCATTCGGTCCATCATGTCTATGGGCTGATTTTGGGCTACCATTTAAGGACTAACTGATTTTGGTGGTGAAGAGGTTTGGCTAGAACTTGGCTGAAAGGGGTTTTTACGTACTTTCAATTGAAAGAGGGGTATCTTACCAGGAGAGGCAGTTTTATCTTTTTTGAAGGATTGAGGATTGGTAAAAATTTGGAAACTGCTGTCAGGAATTGTTGGTTTTATCCAAGGTGAATTTTCTTCTTCTTTTCTTGACACAGATGAAGCTAATGAACCATCTAACTGGTCAGGGTCATATAGGGAGGGTAATGACTGAGATCTTCTAATATTTATTGCTATCCTCAATATCTGTTCAGTATCTGTAACACCCAACTGCAATGGTGAAGTAGGTCTGTTCCTAGGTCCCACTCCTCTAGTAGCCACTGTGACAAATCTGGTGAAAAGTAGACTTAAAATGTGCTGGTTTATGTTCACCTCTTAAAACCAGTAAAACTGATAAGTATCGCAGGGAAAATATGTCTTCAACTTCATCCCCGGAAATGGCGCCAAAGATGTTTGTGCCATAAATTGTTTCCGGGCCACAAAGTAACAAGCCAACACAATCTCAAATATTCAATCAAGTAAAACTAGGGTTTAGGGTTTTTTGAAAGGTTTTTCTGGTTATAAAGTTTTGGTGACTGAAGGGCATACATTCAGAACCCTTCAGAACCTAAAGAAACAAACCATAATGAAAATCTAAAGAAAAAAATCAAAATTTCATTTAAAACCAAAAAATTTCCTAAAGTAAGCAAATGAGAAAATTTAAGCATATGAGCAAACCTAAAATGAAAATCACAAACAAAATATAAAATTGAAGAAAACAAGTTCATGACTTAACATCTGGCTCCAGCTGCGGGATGAAATCCTCCCTGTGAGGCTTCAAGAACCTATAGACCAGTGCCTTCTTTTCTGCTACCTACTAGTTTGCAAAATTTCTATTGGGTTATGGAGTCCTTATTATGCTTCACTCACAACGGTATATACAATGAAAAGTGAAAATCTCCTCAACGACTGTAAAAATGCTTGAGGATTCATCCATTGACAGTACTTGACAATTCCTCACCTTCCAAAGACTGTAGGACAAAAGTGTTATTCTCCAAAATATTAGACACTAGGAAAGGGCCAAACCAGAGGTTGTCAAACTTACCATGCTTTCCTTTTTGCTCTTTCCTTGCATCCCATCTCAAAACCATATCACCAACTGAGAAAGTGTTTTCTTTGATATTCCCGTCAAATCTGCTTTTGATCTTCAATCTGTACAACTGTGCCCTTTCTTCCACCTTTTCCCTGTTCTGCTACAACTCTACCATCTCATAAATCCTTCTCTGCATATCATTTGGTTCTTCTTGGGAATTCTGAAGAAATTTCATCACTGGGATTCCCAATTGAACAGGAAAAACTGCATCTGTACCATACACTAACTGGAAAGGAGAAGTTCCAATTGCTTGTTTGACTGTTATCCTATCAGCCCACAATGCATATTTCAGCATTGAATCCCATGATCTCTTGTTATGCTTGAGCAATTTTTTGATACTCTGGATGATGTTTTTATTCGAGGATTTAGCCAAACCATTGTGCTGGGGATAGTAAGGAGTTGAGTGCTTCAGCAAGATACCATTATTTTCACAAAAGGATTCCATTGCCTTGGACTTGAAAGCCTTTGCATTATCTGTTACTAATTTTTGAGGACAACCAAACCTACTAAGGATATTCTCCTCAATAAATTCCATGATTACCTTGTCTGTGGAATTCCTAGTAGGGATGGCTTCCACCCATTTGGTAAAGAAGTCTGTTGCAGTTAGAATCCAACCGTGTTGTCCTGAGGAAGCTGGATTTATTTCTCCAATAAAATCTAGACCCCATTGCTGGAAAGGATCATTTACTGCAATAGGTTTCAGGGGCAATGTCAACAATTTTTGTTTGCCAGCAAACTTCTGACAAGGGATACAGGATCTTACCTGCTGATAAACATCTGCAAACAAAGAGGGCCAATAATATCCAGCTCTTAAAATCCTGTATGCTGTTGTCTTCCAGTACTTATGCCCTCCACAAGCACCCTCATGAGATTCATAAATTACTCCTTCGATTTCAGATTTGTCCAAACATATGAGTAGAATACCACCTGGGTCCTTCCAGAACAACTGCTCTTCCACTATACAATACTTAGTAGCTTTAAGCTTTAAAGATCTAGCAGCTTTCCTATCTAAATGCTCAGGACATTGCAAAAACAACAGAAAATATACAATGTCTGCATACCATGTAGATGATGAATAATAGTCCATGATCTTCTCTTTTTCCAGTATTGCTTGATCTTCTTCCTGAGCTAATTCTTCAGCCATGACATTCAATCCTAGAGCCTGACAATTTGATTCAGCTAGTAGCTTGGCTAAACCTTGTCCCTTGATAGGTTTGGTAGGTATGATCTCTACATCATACTCCATGATTTTAGCAATCCACCTGCCTCTTTTCCCTTCACTATCAGGCTGTGTTAAAACATCTTTTACAGTAGCATTAGGCACAAATGAAATAACTTTATAATGCAAAACATAGATTCTGAAAAACTTTAAAGCTTTTACCAGAGCATAGGCCTGTTTTTCTAAGATACTGTATTTAAGTTCAGAATCCTTGAGAGTTTTGCTGAAGAATGCAATAGGACGCTCCAGTCCTTCCTTATTCTTTTTCAACAGAACAACTGCTATTGTATCCTCTGATGCAAATGAGAATGTAAGAAATTCTTTGGTAAAATCTGGGCTTACTAACACAGGAGCTTCAGTAAGATCCATTTTGATCTTCTCAAATGCATTCTTTGCCTCAGTGGTCCACTTGACTTCTTGATCCTTTTTCAGCATGACTGTGATTTGTTTGATAGTTTCAGCAAAGTTTGGTATAAACCAACGCAAAAAGTTGATTTTACCAATGAATGATTGGACATCCTTTTTACTCCTAGGTAAACTTATTTTCAATATAGCTTTTACCCTTTCAGGATCAATCCTTATACCATCAATAGACACTAAATGACCAAGCAATTTACCTTCCTGTACAACAAAGTGTGACTTCTTTGGATTCAAGGACAAACCAAACTTTCTACACTTCAGGAAAGTCTGCTTCAAATGCTTCAAATGTTCATCATCTGATTGTGAAAAAATAGTAATATCATCCAAGTAGATTACCACAAACTTGTCCTTTTCTCCAACAAAAGCAATATCCATAGCCCTTTGGAAGGTTGCTCCAGCATTCATTAACCCAAAGGGCATCTTGTCATACATAAAAGTTCCGCAGGGAGTTGCAAAGGTTGTCTTCTCCTTATCATCAGGATGCATAGAGATCTAATTGTACCCTGAGAAACCATCAACCATCGATATCCTCTGTGCCCCAACTACTTTCTACAATATTTGCTCAATTTTAGGCAGAGGATAGTTATCTTTTAATGAAGATCTGTTCAAATTTCTGAAGTCAACACACAACCTGATTTCTCCATTCTTTTTTCTAACAGGAACCAGATTAGCCACCCATGAAGAATACCTGAGAGGCACTATGATCTTGGCATCCAACAGCTTCTTCACTTCTTTTTCAATAACAGGAAACAAGGTTGGATTAATCCTCCTTAATTTCTGACGAAAAGGTTTGACATTTGGTTTTAAAGGGACTTTATGTTGTATGATTCATGTGTCATAAGTTCTCAATTCCTTATAAGGCAATGCAAAAAAATCTACATGCTCTTTTAACAGTTTAATATACCTATTTCTTTGTTCTGCTGTAAGTGATTTAGAAATTTTGACCATTCTAGGATGTTCTGCAGAACCAATATTACACTCTATCACATTCTCTTCTGAAGATTGAACAACAGGCTTTGAAAGTGTATCATCCTTTGTAAATATTATTTCCAGAGGTACCAAACCTTTTGGGATGAAGTTGCTTTTTAGTTCAATAATTTTATGTCCAGCTATCTCATCTTTAGCAATCTCATCCACCTGTCCCTCTTCTTCATCCTCCTCTTGATCAATCAGGGAATTTGAAAACTCATGTGTAAGCTCTAGGAACCTTTTAATCTCAATTTCATCTTCAAACACTCTCCACTGCTTTACATTATTAGGTATAGAGGGTCTGTACCTCACCTCAATGGGATACCTCAACTGAGTGGTCTTGGGGATTCTAAAGTGTGTGGCAGCCAAGGCCAATGAATCTGCAGTCTGATTATGGTCTCTTGGAATATGAGTAATGTTAAAAGCTACAAAATAATTCTCAAGCATGTCCCATACCTCATTTCGATTTACTTTCAGCAAACCCTGCTTCACTTGATAGTTGCTCTTCACCTGCTGAACAACTAATTCGGAGTCGCCAAATGCAGCAATCTACTGAATGCCCAAATCTTTAGCAGCTTTTAATCCTAACAAGAAAGCTTCATATTCAGCAGTATTGTTTGTAGTAATAAACTCCAATTTATACATCAGCTTTACTATTTCACCTCCAGGGGATATGAGAAGAACCCCTGCACCTGCACCTTCTTTACAAGAGGAACCATCAAAGTATAATTGCCACAACTCATCCTCCTATTCTCTGCTGCTTTTCACTGGCTGATCTTTCTCAACTTGTAACAAACCAACAGTATTATCATCTTCACTAAAATGTAACATGCAAGTACCCAGGTCTTTATCAACAACATACAGTGGGTGATTGGTAGGGTTCTTGTCATCTATCACAATGTAGGCAAACTGAAGCTCTCTGTAAAGACTTGTGTTTTCTCCCCCAAACACAGAAATAGTAGCATATGATATATCCATTTGTAATGTCCCACCAACCTTCTTTTCCCAAGACCTAGAAAGAAGTAACCCAAACTTCGGTGTAATATCAGCTACCACAACATCCATGATCACACTTTTCATGGGTAACTGAGCCAGGATGACAACCATGTCCTTTATTACCCCTAGACACTTCACTGCTCAGGAATCAAAGGCATACAGATCATGGTAAGGTTTGGTAATACTTAGCCCTAAAGCCTCCATAATAGCCTTTGGCATTAAATTGTGTGAGGCTCCCGAATCTAACAAGCAATTATGAATCATCTGTTCATGGAATGTCAAGGTGATATAGAATGGAGGTGAAGCACATGCTTCATTTTCAGTCTTTTCAGCCAGGGCTGATCCAATGAAAATCCTGGGATTTTCTTCTTGCAAATTTACTGTGTCTGAAATAGGCTGATTGCTTGTTGAATTAAGCATTTTAAGGACTGATTCTTTATATGAAGGGTTTTTTATCAATTCAGTTAAAGGTACATGAATCTTTAACTTGCCTAATTCATTTTCCAGGCTAAAATTCTGAACAGTTTTACTTACCTCTTCAACCTTTGTAGTCTTCTTTGGTTTTTCTGAAACTTGCTTTTTCTCTATCACAGGATCAGATGCTTGTTTAGCAGGGACAGTTCCTTTCTTTTTCAGGGCTTGTACCACCTGTTTTGGACCTGGCCTCAGGTTCAAAGTCTTCTTAAGTTCATTTTGACAGACAACAGCAGTTACAGTAGTCTTTTCCAGACCTAAATCATCCTCTGATTCGAACATGTCAGCATCATAGTATTCAGCATTTAGAAACTCTTCCTCAGTAACAAAACCCCTAGACAATACTTCTCCAAAATGATTCATATCTTGATCAGTCTCCTCAAAAATCAGCTCATCATCAACTTCTTCCTCATTAGCCACATTGTTCTGAAGAGGTGGTGGCACTCTTTGGTCCTCATTTTCTCTCCTTTCTCGCTGGATATCATTGTTCCTTCGTTCTCTAGGCATAAAACAGGGAGCAAATTGCCTTCTAAACTGATTTTGATTATTAGGATTTCGTTCACCTTCTGGAGCAGGCTTGCTAGAATTTTTCTCAAGCTCTAATTTGTTCAACTTTGCAGTCAAAATCTTCACCAACTTAGCCATTTCATCAATTTTCCCTTCAGCAGAATGAGAAGCTGAACCTCCGAAAGTTGCTTCCTTCTTTCCTTTTCTTTCATAAAGCTGCTAAGCTGTTTCCTTCTTCAATCTATTGGAAGCCAATATGTTAGATTCTACCTCCAAAGCTGCATCTTGCATATTCAGTAAAGAAATAGGCCTCCTCTCTCTTAGTAATAAGGAGAATTCATGGTCGAAAGCAGTTGCATATGTCAGTTTTGCAGAAGTTTCTGTAGGTTTTATTTCTGCAGGAATTCTACTGTACATCTTGTTAAACCTCTTTGAAAAGTTTGCAATTGTTTCATCATTTTTCCTCCTAAGAGCTCCAAACTCAGTTATATAGTATGTATGGTCTTTAGTGTCACCCCACTGTCTCATGAAGAGATCACGAAGTTCTTCAATGATAGTGATTGAGTTAGCAGGTAACTCTCTGAACCATTTCCTTATATCTCCATCAAGGCTCTGCATGAACATTCTCATCCATACATGCTTGGCCTCAATGTTTTGGTTATCAGCATAGCTAAGGAAAGATTCCCAATGTTCTTCAGCTGTAGTTTCCCCCTGTCCGTTGAATCTAGGCAAATATTTCTGATAGTCACCAGTAGGTAGCGCATTTAAAGGGTGAGGCAGAACCAATGGTGCATATCTGGCTGCAACCATTCGGTCCATCATGTCTATGGGATGATTTTGGGCTGCCATTTTAGGACTAACTGATTTTGGTGATGAAGAGGTTTGGCTAGAACTTGGCTGAAAGGGGTTTTTACCTACTTTCAATTCTGAGAGAGGTATCTTACCAGGAGAGGTGGTTTTAGCTTTTATGAAGGATTGAGGATTGGTAAAAATTTGGAAACTACTGTCAAGAATTGTTGGTTTTATCAAAGGTGAAGTTTCTTCTTCTTTTCTTGACACAGATGAAGCTAATGAACCATCTAACTGGTTAGGGTCAGATAGGGAGGGTAATGAGTGAGATGTTCTAATATTTCTTGCTGTCCTCAATATCTGTTCAGGATCTGTAACACCCAACTGCAATGGTGAAGTAGGTCTCTTCCTAGTTCCCACTACTCTAGTAGCCACTGTGACAAATCTGGTGAAAAGTAGCCTTAAAATGTGCTGGTTTAAGTTCACCTCTTAAAACCAGTAAAACTGATAAGTATCCCAGGGAAAATATGTCTTCAACTTCATCCCTGGCAACGACGCCAAATATGTTTGTGCTAGAAATTGTTTCCAGGCCACAAAGAAGCAAGCCAACACAATCTCAAATATTCAATCAAGTAAAACTAGGGTTTAGGGTTTTTTGAAAGGTTTTTCTGGTTATAAAGTTTTGGTGACTGAAGGGAATACATTCATAAGCCAAGCAAGAACTAAATCATGAATAAATAAGAATAGAGATGCATAATATAATCACCATGTACCAATCATAATATAATTTTAAAGTTCATTCATAACTGACAAGCATTACAAGCAAAGAAACCATAAACCAGTAATGAATATATCAGTCAATTAGCTAAACAAGCTAACAATGAAGCTAAAACACAGACTGAAGGGTGACATAGATCATATATTTCATAATTCTGTTCAACAAATACAGATGAGAGTTATGTACTTAGCTCATAAACAAGTCAAAGACCTCCTTTAGCCAGCCAAAAATCGAACCCTTTGCTCTCTTTCTCATTTATCTAACTACTGTTTCTCAAAAAATCAGTTAGGGTCTAAACCCTAACTGTCTTCAGCCAATTCATCGATGGGATAAAGTGAAATTATAATTTACAAAATAAAGTATTTCTTCAAAAACATAACCAATAACTGACTAACTAAAGTATTTCTCAAAAGACATAACAAGTAACTGACTAAATAACAAACTCAAAGGTCTTTAGCAGCTTCAGCTAGTAAGGCTATTCCATCCAAAGCTTGGGCCTTCTTCCTAGCTCTCTTCTGCTCAGCTTCCATATCTGCTAACCTTCTTGTAAGTTCTTCATTCTGCTGCTGCAAGCCTCTGACAGTCTGCTTCAATTCTACACATTGTAAATCTGTGCTTCTCTTTCTCTTCAAGGCCTCCTTGGAAACTGCATTAAGCTCTTGATAATGATCATTTACTTCCTATAAATCCTCCCTGAGTCTTCTATTTTCTAGGCTCAAACCATCATTTACTTCCTGCATATAATCCATTTGATTCCTGTATTGTTTGATGGTTCTTTGCAGGTTCTGCTTGTCTGAGTCAAAAACCTTCCTTGTTGTGGTATCCTGTATCTCACTGGGTAGCCATGTAATATCTAGCTTTCTGAAAATGTCTTCATATTCTGGCAACAGCTCTGAAGACACACCGTGAACCATACGGCTTTCCTGATTAGCTGCTTCAGTAGGTGTTGTTTCATCTATCAACTGCTGGTCTTCAAAATGAGAGACTTCAACTTCCTTTTTCTGTTGTTCTTTCAATATTTCACTTCTTAATTCCAAAAAGACAGCTGATAATTTAGTCTCGGTGAGACTAGCCTCTTCTGCTGACTTCAATGGATTTTTCCCCTTTGTATGATGAGAAAATGAACTTTTTAGAACTGCTTCTTTCTCAATCTTTGGCTTTTCATTTGAAGAATCATCATCAAGCACAATAATCTCTTTTGTATTTATCCTAGGGTTCAGTAACTTTTTCATATTTAACCTCAACTTGTTTCTTGGCCTAGTTTTGGGTCTCCATGTTGAGGCAAGCTCTCCCATCATCTTCAAACTTTTGCCTTGATGTTTACATGTAGCAAACTCCATAGCTTTAACCTTGATTTTATTTTTCTTAGGTCTGACTGTCTTATCTTCTAGACTAGAGAATTCCCTGCATGAACCAACTCTAGTTTCAGTTTTGACAATGGATTCATCTTCTTCTAACATATATCCTTCATCCTGTGATAGAATAGTGATTGGGATTCTTTGCTAGACCTGAATATTTTCTTCCTTTACAGCAATCTTCTCTGTGACAACAATTTTCTCCTCCATGAAAGTTTCTGCTGGTGCCCTATCTTGCACAGGCTGATCTTCTTCTTTTATAAACAGTGAACCTTTGCCCTTATTATTGGCTGAAGGTTGCTGATGTTCATAGTATTCCTTTGAAGGCTTTGTTTCTTCTTCAAGCTTAACTTCCTTTTTATCTTCAGACTTGACCTTCTGCCCTAGTTTTCTAACTAGGATTTGCCCCTTGTCCACATGTTTTTTAGTTGGCTGCTCTTCCTGCTTAATTTGGAAACCAGACCAGAAGAGGAAATAATAGCATGTTTTTCCTTCACTTTGCAAGACAGTACTGATAATCAATTTGATCAGTTCATGATGGAAAATGGACTATGTAGTGTGATCCTGATGCCCCTTGACTCTACTTGACATCTTCTGCAAACTTTTAAACAAAAAGAAAGGAAGACTCATTCTGGATTCACCAACCAGATGCTGTAAGAACCTAAAATGATATTTGAAGACATAGGCATATCTCCCTTCACAGGTGATATAGATTTGTATGACTTTAATGGGCTCCACCCACTCATCTCTGAGATTCTGAATTAATACTCCTTTTTTCCAGTCTGGAGTAATTCCAGGTAAAAGGTACCTTTGGGCATTAAAGGTGAAAGGCAGGTTTTTGAACCACATTTCACCTTCATTTCTAACTCCTGTAGCTTCAGCAACTAGCTCCACAGTCAACTTAAACCTTAGAGTGTCAAATACTACCATGTCCTGGTTATAGCATTGGGCAAATTTATAAGAGACCTCAGTTTTATAGCCATCGATCTTCTTGAAGAAATCCAACCAACCAGCATTCTGAAAAAGGTCTGCACAACCTGGAAATTGGTCAATCCATTTCAGCTCAGTGGGCTCAGCCCTGTTGGTTTTGCCACTTTTTCCCATCTATTTTCAAAGGCTGAAACCTGTGTAATTTTAAAGCCCTCTGAATGATCTAACAGCTCCTTTTTTCTCGTCAAGCTTCTATGGTTTTGATAATCAGCTTTCTTCGATTCTCCTTGACTGTTTTCTCTTGGATTTTTTTAACAGTCTGTTTTTGTTTTCAATGCAGGACAAGATTTACATTAGACTTGAGTAATTTAGTTCAACAGAGTGCCACAAACTCTTCAATAAAACTGTTGCTGAAAATAACTACCATCTCAGATATTTATTTTGATGCTAGACCCTCTCTAGAATGTATGAAGACATCTGTGTGTTATAATGATATGAGAGCAATCTTATGTCTGCTCACTTTCTGCTCCAACTTGTATTTAGCACCAAAACCAGTCAGCTTTCTAAAACCTAATCAGACTAGGTCTTCATGCAATTCACATGCTCAGCTCATTCATTGCATTGTTTACAGGTAACAAATAAATATGTGAAACTTTGGTCACCAAAAACTGCATAAATCTTCACCCTACCATATTTTCAGGATTTGACAGGGTCATTGTTCAATACAACTGCTACCTTTCAACTTTTCACTTGCCACATCATCTAAAAACCCCTTAGACTGATATCTCTTCGACAGGAGTTTTGTTACAAGCATACATTTATGTTTTCCTTAATCAATTTTAACAAAACAAGCTTTACAGGGAAAGCCCCAATTTAGCATCCACTATCAGGTTAACGCGGAATACCTTCATCCTGTCTTGTTGCAGATGTTTAAAATCAATCCTTGAGCTGTTTGATTGTCAAATTTAACTATACAGGTGTCTTCAGGTCTCCAATTTGCTTCCAGCTGGCGCGACGAGAAAGCCCTAAATCTTCTCTGTAACTGCAACTTCTAGATTTTAAGCAAATATCCTCGCTCCACTTAGTCTCCAGTTTTGTAATGCATGTATGGAGAAATCCTTTCACTTCAATCTAGGCTCGTTTGTCTACCTGTCACAGTTCGCCCAACTCTAACTAATGATTTACCATGATCTCCTTCATGCTGTAAAACACACCTGTTTGCATGATCATTACTGAAGAAACACGTATCAAAACCATTTAAGTATGTGATTAGTCATCTAAAAACCAAAATTGTGGGAGAAATTTGCTTAAAAATTGGCGATTTCGGCGCCCGCGATATTCTTGTAGCGTAGCTGTGTAAAATTTCAGTCGTTGCGCTACAAGAATATTTCAAATTCAATTTTGGCGCTGTTTTAATCATTGATTCCATTTTGAATGAGGTTTAAATGATGAAATATGATCATGATGTTGTTTGTGAACTAATTAATCCATATAATGTCCTATAAAAACCCTTCAGAACCTAAAGAAACAAACCATAATGAAAATCTAAAGCAAAAAATCAAAATTTCATTTAAAACCAAACAATTTCCTAAAGTAAGCAAATGAGAAAATTTAAGCATATGAGCAAACCTAAAATAAAAATCACAAACAAAATATAAAATTGAAGAAAACAAGTTCATGACTTAACACACAGCATAACAAATGTCAGGAATTGAATGTGTCAAGTAGAAAAGGCTTTCGATCAACTGACGGTAAAGAGTAGAATCCACCCGTGGAGTTGTTTTTACCTCTTTAAGATTGATTCCTGAGAGGAATGGGAAAGGTTATGCCTTGAAATAAACTATAGTAAACTTAATTAACAGGCATGAAGCATATTTTTATTGTGTCACCATAATTCCATCAAAATCTTGAGTTATTTCTAGCCCGAGAAACTGCGTCAGCAGGCCTAGATCACTCATCTCAAAAGCTTCATGTAAAGCGGTTTTTATAAAGGAAATTGAAGCAAGGATTTTTCATGTGATTAAATTATCATAAAAATACATAACTAGGATCAGAAAATTACCTTAATATTTCTGAATTACATATTTCAAATTTCTGTGAGAGCATAAAAGAGTCCATTTTGGCGTACCAAGATCTTGGGGCTTGTTTTAAGCCATATAAGGATTTTTGCAACTTACAAACCAATGATGGATATGATGTGTGGCATTCAGGATGTTTAATTTATATCTTATCTTGCAGGTATCCATGAATAAAATCACTTTTTACATCCATATGGTGCACCTCCTAGTGCTTGGATGCAGCGATGGCCAAAACTAGCTTGATAGAATCCATTTTTTCCACTGGTGCAAAGGTCTCGGTGTAGTCCACTCCTTGGACTTGGGAGAACCATTTTTAAACCATCCATGCTTTATATTTTTAGTTTTATCCATATTCAACAACATTTTTCTTATATACCCACTTGCATTGAAAACGTTTCCTCCCAGGTGGAAGGGAAACTAGCTCCCAACTTGCATTTTTTTGGAGAGAGTTTAACTCTTCATCCATTGCAGCTTACCATCTAGGATCATTCCAAGAATGATAATATGACTTAGGATCAGACCCAATAATAATATATAAGGTATCATACATCAAAATTTTATCTCAATAAAGAGCAATACCTCTTCTTTGAAAATCTGACAGAGTTCTCCTTGGATCAACAAGATTTCCAACATCTAACCCGACATAAGAGAGAGTCTTTTCGACCCATTTTGGTAGATGAGTGGGAACATTATGATATGATTAAGAACCTGATATATAATTCTCACTGATATCATACATCAGATCTTAAATATCATATCTCACACTTGCATTTTCATCATCGGAATCTTCAGTAGAACGAGAGGGAATTTCAACAGTTTCTTCCTCTACTAGTTCGACATATTGGAGAGGTTCTTCGAAGCAGACACTTCTCTCTATGAATATATTTTTGGTTATGATATTCAAGAGTTTGTATCCCTTTTATTCCTCTATATACCCAATTAAATTACACTCAATACTCCACATTTGTAAATACTTCCTCTTATATAATGGAATTCGAGCCCAAGCAGTGGACCCAAAAACTCTGAAATTGGACACATCCAGTTTGTGACAAAAGTATGATTCAAAAGGTGCTTTTCCTTTCATGGATGAATGAGGAAACCTCTTCTGAATGTAGGAAGAAACATTCATAGATTCATCCCAAATATTTTTAGCCAAATCTTTATCTTCAAGCATGCAGGTTGTCATCTCTTTTAGGGCCTGGTTGCGGTCCTTTCCGCTACACCATTCTACTGAGGTGTGTAGGGAATGGAGTGCTGGATATTGATTCCATATTTAGCACAAATTTTCAGCAGCTATTATTTGATCTACTCTCCTCCATTATCATATCCGAGAGATTTGATCTTGCTCCTAGAATCATTCTCAATAAAATCCTTAAATCTATGAACTTTTCAAGAACTTCATATTTTTCTTGAGAAAATAGACCCATGTGAATCTAGAAAGGTCATCGATGAAAGTGAGAACATACCTTGAAACACTCATGGAGGTTGTAGGAATTGGACCAATTATATCATAATGGATCATCCCCAAAATACATGTAGCTTGGCTTGCCTTTCCCTGATCAAATTTATGCTCGGGATGCTTGCCGACAATGCATCCTTTGCAAATTCCTTTGGAGGTTCTAATTGTAGGGAGGCCTTCCACAATGGAATTATTTTGAAGTTTCTGCAAGTATTTGAAATTTAGGTATCCAAACCTTTCGTGCCACATCCAACTGATCTCATTCCCATGAGTTGGAACAACAGTAGGCTTTGCATCACACACAAACTTGGAGAACTCATAGGTCTTAGTAGAATGATTTGCTATACCTGTTGCAATGAGTTTTCCAGATGCAATATATGGGATCTCAACATCATTTAGTATGAATTAAACTCTTTTGGGAAAACCTATGTGTATCATTTGATACACATACAACAGGTCTGAAGCCAAAGAGGGCACATAAATAACATTATTGAAGCTTCCATGTTCTAGTTTGACAGTACCTTTTCCCTTTGATGTGATTTGAGAGTCATATCCCATGTAAATGGGGATGTAGTTGTTAGATTCTACGGATGAAAATGAGTCTTTTCTTTCCACCATATGGTTCGAAGCACCAAAGTCAATGAGAAGAGCTCTAGGATTCGAAACATTAGCCATGAGGGCATGTCCACTTTCGGGATGATTTTTTTGATCTTGATTATCTCTCTTCCTTGCACCTTTAGGAATATTGATGTTGCTATTCTCAAGGAGAAGAGGAATTTGATCAAGTTGTGTCTTCATGCAAGATATTTCAGGGTGAAATCCCCTTCCACAATAAGAAAACTTGATATTTTCTTTGCGTTCTTTTCCTTTTTGCTTGTTATTTCTTGAGCCTAAGGGCTCATCTAGTTGCTGGTGTTTCTCCTTTGTCTTGGGAGGATAAAAATTTGTATTTTGGTTCTTTTTCTTTCCCTTTCCATTTGTAGCTTTGGGTCCTCCAGCAAACGAGGCTTAATCTTTAAAGGATCTGATGATTCCATTTGGAAAAGCTTGTCATGCTCATTGGTGAGAGACTCAATGGAGCCATTGAGGGTCGACATCTTCCAATTCGGGATTGTGAAATTCCTTTTATGAAACGAGGACACACAAACAAAGTAATCTGTGCCAAGTTTGGAAAGGATGGAGAGGATGAGTTAATCATCTTCCTTCTCAACTTTACATTGCTTCAATTGGAGCATCAAGTGCTTAAACTTGGTAAAGAAGTCATTCATGGTTTCAAAGTTACTTGGTTTTAGAGATATCAGCTCATTCTCTAGCTGATAGATTCTCAAGTCATATTGCTTATCAAAAAGAGTAGCAATGTGGTCCCATATCTCCTTGGGAGCCTTCAATCCAGTGATGTGGAAGAGAAGATCCTTATAAATAGAAAGGCACAGAAAGCCATATGCTTCATCAAGCTTATTCCAGTATTTTGCTTTGTCTACAACATGATTCGGATCTACCTCTGTGTCCATGGTGACTCTGTAGAGTCCTTTGGAGCACAACTAAATCTCAATGTCCTCCTTCTGCTGATGGTAGTTGAAAGGAGTGAGAAGGTTGCTTGAAGAGGCCATTATGCTGCTGTAGCGAATGAAATGAAAGAGCTTTGAGAAACCTGCAAACATACAAAAATACACAATAAGGTTGAACAACCTTTACTTTTGGATTTTTCTTCACACCTGGCTTAGTTAATTAAGAAAAATTTATCAATAAGGTTGGGCTTCCAGGAATTATGTGGTAAACTCTATGTTTCTAGTGCAGAGTTGGAATTGTTTTTTAGCTTTTTGCTCAAATTGCATCATAGATCCAATAAGAAATATATAGAAGAAGTATTTCCTTATCCTACCATGGATCTGATACCATATGAAATTGAGTCATAGTAATTTGAGGACCAAAAAACTTACAAAATATTCAAGGATCAATTACACAGAAAAATGACATGAAAACAATGCAATTAGGAGTTGCAGTTGTATAATAGTTATCATTAATCAAAGCAGTGATACAATGTCATACACTGGCATGGATATCCAGACAAATTGAATACCAGAGAGGTCATTTGAATTACATACATGAGAGTGGCTTAGATGTCAGTTAGACACCACTCGACACATCCGTTAACCACTAATCACAACCATAATTGACTCTAACTGAATCAGAGGCAGTTTAGACTGAGTCTAACTGAATAGAACTCAACTGCATGTTAATCAGTAGGTGAGGGCGAATGTCTGACTTCAATTAGGTGAGATCAACTAAACTGAACTAAGTCACCAAAATTCATTGGAGGCGCCTTTAATCACTCTAGTTAACTGGAATTTACAAAAAATAGGCAAAATAATGATGGAGGCACCGTTACAACTACAATTTAACTGAAATTAGGTGGAACAACCATTGATTAATTGATTTGGGGCACTTAGGTCATGTAGATAAACCCATATTTTCTCCTTGATTGAAGGTGGAAGCTCAGTTAGTCTCCCTAATTGAAGGAGAAGACTTAGTTAGGCTCCCTGATTGAAGGAGGATGATCCAGTTGATGATGTAGTCACATATTTGAGTCAATAACTTAGGATAAGTGGTAAATTAGGAAAAAATAGACAAATAAATATGTGTGGGTTAGATAATGACTGCAACAATATCAAGTCCTACAAATATCCTCATATGATCTAGTTGGTAAAGCTTGTGAGTAATATCAAGTTGAGACTTCTACGTAATATCAAGTCCTAAAAATATTTCCATATGATTGAGGTGGTAAAGCTTGTGAGTAATATCAAGTAAGTATAATTGTGAATAATATCAAGTTCTACAAATATCCTCATGTTCTGAGGTGGTGTACTTTACTATGTAAAGTGGATATACTATGTGATGTATGGCTAGTCATGGTCAGTAGGTGCTACATGTCTCATTTAGGGATTAGATACCCCTAGAGTGATTTACTTTAGCATGTGACTATATGAACTGAGAAAATACATATAATCATAGGTTCGAAACAATTCTTATGAGTATGAAATGATATATAATTTATGAAAACACATATGGACCATGCAGAGATAATTAACATAAGCAAAAATATGGAGAGAGAAATCGAATTCCCATGTTACCACCAAATGAAATCGAATTGATAAGACATCAGTTGAGTATTAGTTATGGTAAATAATTTCATTTAATTAAGTAATCAACTCCTTAATTTATGCAAGTGGTTTTTGAAGGTGACACTGATCAAGAAGCATTGAGTCTGTTCAGTTACATTTAGTTTTGTCTAGTTACATTTAGTTATGTTCATTTACATTCAGTTCTGTTCAATTACACTCAGCTACACTTAGTTGAATGCAGTTACACTCAATTACATTCATCTGCATGCAGTTCCATCCAGTTCAATTCAATACACTCAGTTAACAACTCAGTTAGAATTAGTTAATTAAGTGAGGGCACATATATTCTAGTGGGAGATAATTATGGAGTGCCAACTTGTCACTAGGTCGATGGGGGTCACATGATTGAAGATGTATACATTTTCTAAGTGTTAATAAGTTACTGATGCATGAAACAATTCTATTTTTGTTTTGACTTGTTATTTAAGTGATATGCACTTGGAAAATTAGATACCGTGTTCCATTTTATCTCCTCTCTCTGGTGCCCTCGATGAAAGCATTCTGCTATTGTGTTGTAATCATTCTCTTCCACTTATCAATATTACTCTAAGATTGTTTGTTGGGTTTTTTATCGTCCGAATCAATGGAGGTTTTCCCAGGGTATATCTTGTGTTCTATGGTTTTATTTATGTCTTTGGATTATTGATGAGATTTATATGCACTATTATTGTGGATTAAAGTTTTAGAGTTCAATTTTCTTCATATTTGCTCAATCACTAACACAGTCCAACCAAAACCCAATGGCAAGTAGAATTTCCAATCTAGAAAAATTATAGTGGTTCTAGGAAAAATACCATTGGATCTAGGGTAACTTATATTAGGCACAGGATTAGGAAGGATCTTATACCAAGATCAACGAAATCAAACCACAAGATCCAAACACAAGCACAAGAGCAAAAGCATGAACCAACACACAAGAGTGAGTTTTTTTTTGAACACAAGAAAATTGAATTCCTTCATGAGAAATTCGAATTGGGAGAGAGAGGGACACACGCATTAGAGTTACATTCCAAAAATAGAAAATATGAGTTACACATAGGAACACTAATCCAACTCATGAGAGCTCACTAAGTGAGAGAGGGACCCCAATCCTCAAATAAAAATTAATTTGAAGGTAAATAAAACCAAGGAGTAACATAACATGTGAGGGTACATCATGTTGATCTGCATAAGATACATCATGCATTTACTTTAAAAACAAGTTTTTATGTTTTTCTAAGTTAGGAATGTATACCCTATTCTTATACTTAAGTAATATACCTTCTAGTTTATAGTGTTCAAACTTATGTGTTGTTTCCTGTTGCTACAAATTCACTTTTACCTATTTAAGTAATTCATCTGCACCATTTTCCTCTTTTATTCTATCCTTTAAATACGAAGTGATAGTACTAATAGTTATGTGCATCACATGCATTTTCCTACTGAGTGCATCCACCACTTTTTTTTATTTTCCTTTTATATGTTTAAGTTCGAAATCATATTCACATAGTAGTTCCATCCATCTTCTTTGTCTCACATTGAGATTAGGTTGTTCGAACAAGTATTTTAGTCCATAGTGATTAGTTCTTAATTCAAATTTATTTTCCATTAAGTAGTGTCTCCATATCTTTAAAGAATGTACTACTGCTGCTAATTTCAAGTCATGTGTAGCATAATTTTGTTCATGTTCCTTTGAATTCCTAGACCCATAACAAATAACCTGACCATTATGAGTTAACACACCACCTATACCTTGATGACATGCATCTGTACATACCATAGAATTTTCATATGGTATCATAATTTTCAAATCGGTGCACTAGTAAGCATATATTTAAGCTTCTGGAAACTTGTTTCACATTTAGATGTCCAATCAAACTTTATACCTTTCTTTTGTAAAGAATTTATCGGATGTGTAATATTTGAAAATACTTCTATAAACCTGCGATAATAACCTACTAATCCCATAAAATTTCTAACTTATCACACATTCTTAGGTGTTGGCTAATTCATAATTGCTTCTATATTTTAAGGGTCAATTAAGATTCCTTCTTTTGATACAATATGTCCTAAGTAGTGAATCTTGTTCCAATGAAAAGAGCACTTACTTAGATTAGCATAAAGTTGATTCTCTCTAAGTACCCATATTACTAGTCTAAAGTGTTCTTCGTGTTCTTTCTTTGTCTTAAAGTTGTCGACACAAACCCAACCAACAAAACTCAATCAACAGGGGTTTCGACTCTATTTACATCCAGACCACCGCGATCTCCCCAAGCACTGACCCAGATAGGTTTTACCCTATCCAACAACACTCGCAGAGTGAATGAGGTCTCACCCGAGATGTTCGAGGGAGGGATTACGGAACCAAGTTTTCGTAGAATAGGAAGGGACAATGTGGCATCAAATTAACAAATAAGTGCAGGATTAACATATCTGACCATTTATTTAAGCATTAACATAATCATTCATCATTATTCTTCATCAGATCACATCATTCCATTATAAAATCAGTAAACATACTGATGCACAAACAGATCCAGTAAAATAACATCATCTAAAGTAGGAAAACATCGCATCATAGATACATGTCGCACATTTACTTAACATTCATCATAGGATTGCAGGAAATAATAAAACAATGAAACAAAATGACAAAGTAATTCAGATCAACTTTCGCCTTATCATATTAATTTTTCTAAAAAATCAGAGTTCACATATCAACAGATCTTAGTCAGATACTCAAAGATATTCTTGACCAAGCTCAGATTCTTCCCTTCTCCAAAACTATCTCCCTTAAGATATCTAATACTTACGATTCAACATCTATTTATAGGCCTGCACCTTTACATTCAAGTTCCACTTAGACAACGTCTAACTAATTCTTAACGAATTCTACAAAATGATGAGCAATATCCACAAAATATGGTCCAAAACAATAAAAGGTGACACCAAATATAAAATATATTCTAATTTCCACTTTGCGTGCTAATCTTATTCTTGCATGGTGTCTTTGAGGTTGCGTACCATCCATGATGCTGTGCAAATAATGTATCCAAAACCCCTTTCCAACAGGCCCCCAACACAATCTTGTGGCTTGCCCTCAAGCCATGCTAATTGGACATGGTGTACTCATTGATCTTGATCTTGAAATCTTCATACAGCCAAGTAATTTATTTCACCTATCCTTTGATCCTTTCAGTGATCTCCTGGCTTGCCGTTAGGCCATGGGTGACTAGGTACTTGACCTTCTTCTTAGAGATCTCTTTTTTTCCTTCATGTGCTGCCTAGAGCACAGAAACCGCTTTCACCGATAGTTGCACTCCAATCTCTTGGAAATCATCTAACTGTGCACTGCATCACTGCTGCCTTTCTCTTTCCTTCACTACCTGTTGCTACAGCTCTTTTAGCTTCGCTGCCTTGCTGATCTGCATCATCAAGGGAATCACTCTCAATGACGTCTTCATGGTCTCCATCTGTCCGTCCACTTCTTGCAACTATGCAGTCAGTTGCTCCTGCTTCTCATCCTGCACTGCGATACCCCAAAACTACGTAGTCACATCCGACACTTTCTTCTTGTCCTACTTTAACTCATCGAGCTGTGTTTCCATCTATTCTATCTCGCCCTTCCACGCTGCTATTTTTTAGCTGGAATATTTCAGCTTCTGCGGACAGTAAGGTGTTCCACTGGTCTAAATGGTTCAGATCCAGAACAAATGAAGGACAAAGGTTGAAGACCCTCCTTGGACATCGTAGATACCTGGAACGTAATGCTTCGATAGTAACCCTATGTACCTACAATCAGCTTAAACACAAAAACACATCAAAGTTGCCAGAATATGATCTACTAATCCATGTTAGTGACTAAGGAATCTAACAACATACATGTGAAATCAAACAACAACAATAATGTGGGATGCAAATCAGCTTTGTGTTAATATAAAAATGGATAAGTTTACAACCAATCAAGCCTTAGTTTTGACATTCATCTCCATGAAACCAAGCAATCTCATCCCCATAAGCTCCGACTTTAGCTTTCTATGCTCTCCAATGGCTTGGGCGAAGTGATCGATCTAACAACATAACAATACCTTAAGAGTTCTCTCCCTCAACCATAGATATGAGCTTTTATTTATAAGGCTCAATGGATAGGGATGGTCGAGAGATTAGTGGATGAGGTGGCCTCTAAGATCCTAGAATGAGGGATCTCGAGCTCAACTGACCCACAATGATAGGGATAAGGGAGGACACAAGGCTCATGATCTAGAAGCCTCGAGAAACTTCTCTTTTTCCCTTTTCACCCAGGGTACCGTGTTTCTCCTTCAATGACAGAGCGGTTCTAGTAAGAAACTCTTATGGACTAAGGGCCATAAGCGGTGGCACCTCTTGTGGACAACAAGGGATAGGTGGTGCAAACAAGGTATCGCTCCTGGAAAACAGGGAAAGCGTGGTGCTGGGAATTTTCATGATAGATTGACAATTAGCATGGGTTTCCACTCCAAGTGCTAGGATTAAGGGCAAATAGGTATGTCAAAGGTCTTATCACATGACGATGAAAAGATTTTGGTATAACAGGATGCCCCCCAAATCATGAGTATTAGAGGGATATGATAAACAAGATCTTTGAGAGAACAAGTCGTTGCTACGAGGTGAAAATGTTGGCTCGATTGGAGCATGTTGTCAAGTAGGCACCTGTAGTACATCAATATCTTGACTCATAGACACAAGTAACCAACTCATGGCTGCAGACCAATACAAGGTAGATCCATGAGAGGAATAAACAAGCATGGCTACTAGAATAAAATGTAGATCCATGTGATAGAGGACTTAAACTTGGACATAGCTACCAGACATACAAATGTAGATCTATGTCATACAGATGAAAATTTGAGCATAGCCATGACCATACAAATGTGGATCCATGCTAGATATACAAAACTCCATCGCAACTTGGGGAAAAGCAATGAACGCTTTAAACAAATGCCCAGGGTCTTCGTCTCGTCTTCCACAAAGTACGATTCTATCCATGTGATTACAATGATCTGAAGTCGAACATGGTAGAAACCACTTGATTACCGCCCAATGATGTGAACTGTTAACAAGTGCGAGGGAGATCACCATTAATGTCAATGATTCCCAAGGTACCTTAGTACAATATACTGGGTGTGAATAGATGTCCTAATGTTGAACACTCAATCGATTCTATCGATCAAAGGCCAATGATGCAAACCTATTTCGAGAGCGAGAGAATCTATCAATAAGGCATACAGATCTCAAGGTACTAAATATTGTTTCTAAGACTATTTCCTGGATGATGAGCTGATGTCGACGAGAAAAGTCCCGTCGAAGGAGGGCCATGATGGGTCCCACATCGAAGACACGAACCTTGGAACATAGTTATGGAATGATGTGAATGTAGTAACCATAATATTGACTCAAAGATACTGACACAAATACTGTGTAGACTGCAGAGGTAAAAATTATTCAAATCCCCTTTGAACATCAGGCAGCATGACAAAAAGACTTGGCAGCAGGACTGGATGGGACATACACACAATGCGACAGTGGACAATGCATGCTTTTATAAGACTCAAAGGAGTGACATGACTCATGAAAGTGGATCATCACAGAGATCAGCTGAATACCCAATTGACTGACATGATTTCTAGACAAGTGCCATGTTCAAAGGTAACGACAAACAACTGCCATTATTTACATAATGATTCCCTTCCCATTTCCCCCATCATGATCGATGAGTGCCTCTTTTCGATTTTACGAGTTCAAAGAGGGTAACAAACACTCAATATAGCTTGTCAGAAGACAAGTATACAAATGTTTTATGAACATGAGAGAGGAGAGGTTTGTTCCCAAAAATGGGTCTTTCAATGTTTAATTTTATGAGTCCACTGAAAGAAAACTTGATATCGTTCATGTTTAGAGAGTTTGAACGAATACGGAAGAAGACTCCAAAGGGGTCCTTTTTCGTATGATTTAGTCTCTAAGGACCAAAAAAGTGTAAAATCATACCTTAGAGAACTCTTCCAGTCATGATTGGATGGAGTGTTCCTTTTTCGTAAATAGTCCTATCCAAACCGAAAAAGAGATAACCTACCGTCCGACGGACGACTCTTCAAATATTTTAACGAGTGTGAAGAAGACAAGATCGCTCGACAATCTTTTCGTATTTAGGGTGCCTGAAAAGAGTTTAAAGAGAACTCCATGAGGTTTCTTTACACAATGTTATTTTTTACGAGCCTGGAAAGAATCGGAAATGGACTCAACGATCTTTTCATGTTTAAGGAGCCTAAAAAGAGGTGAAAATAAGACTCCATGACGCTTCTTTACACAATGTCAATTTTTTACGATCCTGGAAAGAAACTGAAATGGACTTGGACCTTTGATACTAGGTTTAAAGAGCATGACCAAAGTGTCATAATGAACGCTCATCGACCTTTTCCATTTTATGAAAGTGCGAAAAATCCATAAACAAACTTCCAAAGCTTCTTACTATGGTTCTCTTATCCTACAATCGACTTAGAAACAAGTGTTAAATGCATTTACAACTAGCATTAAGGGATTACGACAGATAAACTTTGACTAAAATGTGATTTTATATCAAAACTATAGTATGTCAGACCCAAAAATGCCTATATAAGTCATGTAAATAGTAAAAAATCAAATCATTTCACTATTTACCCATAGCAGAGAGCATTTGGAGCACTTTCTTAGCTAGATCTTCAGCAGCTGATACCGAGAGTTTCCATTGTCTGTTTTTAGCACCGTCAGTTGCAGGTAACAGCTAACACCCTATTCTTTCATTTCATAGTGTTTATTTTGAGTTTTGGTGGGGTTTTGGGCTCATATGGGGAGCCCTAAAACCTTAAAAGCGGGTACCGCGCCTACCCCTTGCGGGATACGCGGTACCACCCGAGAACCGTGCCTACAACATGGTTGACAGGTAGTGCCACCACTTGTCTCCAATGGTACACAGGAGGTTCCGGTCGTGGAGACTTTAAACTAACAACATGAGCAATAATAAGTCATTCTTTTGATTTTTAATGATTAGGAATGATTCTAATGCATGCTATGATTGTTTTTGGCAGGTCTTGGTTGCTCAAAACATGG